>OY856188.1:199382268-199478125 GCA_963693315.1 Diogma glabrata
AATGTTTTTTTGGTATTTTCACGATTTATATCCGAATCGAGAGAAATTTTATAGCTACGAAACTTAAAAATATTCAATATTTCAATTATGAATAGATGAATTAACGTAAGTACTGAGATTGCTGTAATTATTATTCCAATTCGTTTATTAATCGCTTCTATATCGACTTCATAACTACTATCAATATGTTTGTAAACAATAGATGCACTAAGGGCAACGCCGAATAAATATAATATGTGTGGTATTGATAGCATTACGAACCGATGCCTAGATTTTGATGTTCTAATGTTCATATACGATAAAGTTGAAACATAGCAAGTGCCATGTGCAACTGCACATAAATAAATGCCAATTGTTGGATCTAGAAATGGAAAAAAAGAATAATATATTTTCTAAAAATTATTTATTTTAATTTTAATGAAAGTGTGTTTGCAATTAATATTTCTAATATTTCTGCAATTAATATCTTACAGAAGGTCGGTAGGAATCCTAAAAAAGTGATCGACTTTTAGAATAATTAGTATCAAAACTTTAGTTACAATTGTTTTTCGGTTTTAATGAATCTTTGCTACTTTTTTATGTTCATACGGGAACGGGTCAAATAGTTTGTACACGAAATTGAGCGCCCAACCAATTGCTTTTTTTTAAACTTCAATAAATTTTGTTCTCGGGATCCTCTCCTCTGATAACTTATATTTTTAGTAAGTTTTTAAATAATTCCCAATTCCACTTTTCGACTTTTTACTTTTTATTAAAGTTTGGATTATATTATTGTGTTATTTATTTTATTATAAAAACCTTATAAAAACATTAACATAATAATATCACATATGGGGCGTTCTTTTACAAACCGATCAGATTTGGACAAATCTGACCGACACATTTTTGATTTGGCTGAAATGTTTTTACAAGTTTTATATCGAAAAAAAGATATACGTGTTCAAGGATTTTTTTTGGAAAATATAGCTGTTTAAAATTTCGAGAATTTCGTGATTTTTGCCTTGACAAAATATTTTCAAATATTCATAACTTCGGTACTATTAAAGATAAAAGCTTCTAGTTTGTTTTATTTTAAAGTTAAAAGATGTTAGTTTAAAAAAAAATTAAAACTAATAAAAGTTTCTAACAAATTCCTATGTTATAAACAAATAAAATGTTCAAAACGATCTTTAGTCATTGACAGGAAATGAAACGTAGGGTTTATAGGAAATGAAACGTAGAATACGACGGTCATACTAAAAACTCATTTCGTGGGTGGGACAATAACTAAAAATCGTTTTGAACATTTTATTTGTTTATACCAATATTTATTAATTTTGATTTTTTCTTAACTAACATCTTTTAACTTTAAAATAAAACAAACTATAGCTTTCTATCTTTAACAGAACCGAAGTTATGAATATTTGAAAATAACTCGTCAAGCAAAAAATCAAAAAGCTCTCGAAATATAAAACCCATAAAAATCAAGGTCAGAAAGGTGTTCGATTTGTATAAAAAACCCATATGCAACGCAACATACAGTCCACAAAATTTTCAGCAAAACTTTGTATAAAGCTTTTAGAACTTCATAAAACGGAAGGAAAATGCTTTTTGGGTATTTATCATATTGTAGTTGAACAGATAAAGGCGTTAAGAACTTAAGAATAAAATCGCACTTGAAGATTAAATAAAATTAAAAATGCCAAAAGTTATTTAATATAATACACCTATCCCCCGTTTTACACGGTAGATACGTTCCTGATAAAAACGTGTTAATCGAAAATATAAATTTTGTATGGAAAACCGTGTTAAGCGAAAAACGTGGGTTTTTGGTCATTTCTTGGGCGACAATCAGATTCGGTAAAACATAAAAGTACCAGTTTAATCACATAAGATATCGACATAACAGTTAAATTGATTTTCAAAAAGAAACATGCAACATAACCAATAAGAAATTCACAAAAAAATAAAAAGTAATTATACATGCACATACTAGCATGTTGACCTAAATCAAACCTAACTTAACTTGATTCAGTTCGACTATTCGCGACTTGGAAGTTAAATCTGTAATTAATAACTGTCCTTTCTTTTCAGCTAAATCTTGCAAACATCTTCATATTGACTTAAAAATTCGTTGAAAGTTCGCAGAAATCAAAGAGCTAGTTCACTATTCGGATTATGTTGTTGAAAGTAGTTGCATTATTTATTATCTTCTGTTATAATGCTTGCAATAAAGAAGTTTTAATTCTGGGTAGAAATAAAATTTATCCATTTGTAAGCTGCAAATCTTGAGGAAGACATGGAGCATTGTCCAGTAACAGAAAAACCTTAAATATTATTTTGATTAAATACTATTTTACTTCTGGTACGTAAGAGTTATGAGACAAATCAATGAACAATGTGGCTTTAACCCAAGCTTTTGTATTGGGATTTCAATGAATGAAAAGATTTGTTTATTCCTTTTTACCTGGACGCTTTGCCACCTAAGCCTTATCACTCTTTAGTATTGAAAACCTGATCAGCAGTCAAATTCTCTAATTGTGAAGCGGAGAAGTGATAAGTTTTTGAATGAACAGAAACGATGGAATTTTTAAAGGTTCACCGCTTCACAGTTACAGAATTTGGCTGCAGGACAGTAAGATGTACCGGAATTAATTTCAGTCAATTCTAGTGGGTACATACTGTTGTGCTATATCTAAATCAGTGGATGCGCTTTTTAATTTTAAATTTTTGCAAAAAATGCCCGTGTTTGAATATTTCGAACCAACCATGACTTGCAATAAAACTTAAAAGGCATTTTATTTGAGTAGATGGAGTAGATAGATCTATTTAAGTACATGGCAACTGTTTCACATTCCAAAAATTTTAAAGTCTCACTAGTTATGATATTGGTACCAATTGGAATACGTCTTTGATATTGGTCTTCAAGCCATATCATTAATTTATTTTCCGATGTTTTTATTTTTTTTAAATAGCATGTGTTGTGTAGTAGGAATTACAATATGTGTCAAAACAACAAATAAAAACTTTAAACATCACGGTCACCGCAACAACATGCGTTCAACGATGTTGATGGACGCTAATTTTAATTGTTTGTGTTCTTTAAATTTTTTTGAATTGATAACTAAACAATAAATCCAATCATTTAATAAAATATGACAGACTCCAATATTTCATTATAGGCTAGAATAAGATCTCACTGCTATTGCCAGTGTTGTATAATATCTCACGTTAGCTCGTATGTCAACAAATATAATTATTTACTTACAAATTAACTATGACCATTGATACAACTACGCATTTTGTATCTAGCTAATAACGATGTATTGCTTAAAATCAACTGATTTACATAGGGAATCTCTTACATACCTTTGCTGATTTACATCAACATGTATTTTCAAAATTTTGCTTTGAACACTCAAATGCGTTTTTTGTTACAAGTTTCCTGTTTTAATTACAACCTGTATGTATATGGTATACCAGAAGGTTTAATTAAAATAAAGTAGATATAAGTGCGTGTAATACCAAAATTTGTCTTTTTTTTAACTTTTTTTTTGGAAATTTTGATTTCAAAAACCGTGTAAAGTCGAAAACGTGTTACACGAGTGCCGTGTAAAGCGGGGGATAGGTGTATGTTGAAGCTATTTACCAAATCACATACTCCCTAACTGCTAAGATTGCATATAGTCCAAAAACATAGTATACAGTAAAATTGAAAATAACATGTTACTTACTTAGTGTTCGAGTAAGTATCATTACTCCACCAATAACATTTAGAAGCATTCCAAACATCAAAATATAAAAATGTTCGTATATGTATTGCTTTTTTGCGTTTTTGATAGCGGTTTGTATTAAAGCAAACAATAAAGATGCAGTCACCATGGTTAAATAAGGCCAATATTTTATGTTCAACATTAGGCTTCTTGTTGAAATGTTGATTGTAAAGAAATGTGTAAGATACCCAAAATAAATTCCCAGCGAAACAAAGGTCGAACAAGCTGCAACAATAAAAATTTATAGTAACTAAATTAAAATTAATTATTTTCTTGCAAGACAAAGAGTTTCTTTGCATATGAAGTTGATTTGTCAAGACTAGTCAAGGCTATTATGTTTGTGATTCAATTAGAAGTTTCCCTTTCGCTATTAGAATACATTATGGTTTGGTTAAAAGCATTTTTTAATAAAAAATAAACAAATATTTTTCAACGTTACCGTTTATGCCACCAACAGATTTTAGTGAAAAAAACTTGTAATGCTTTTTGGTTATATAAGTCTGAGTCCTGAGTCAACGCTAAAACTGAAATTAGATATCAAAACTAAGTAGCAAATGAATATCTCTAAAACGCATTAGTAACCTATTCTTATGACATCCTATAATTGTGTAAATGTTCTGTTTTACCTTCTTCAACAATTAAACTGAACTAAAAGATGGAGCTGATGTCAAGGTACTGGACTTGTCAGGAGGATTGGAGAATACTGAAGGACAAGAGAATTTTGGTCTTGTTACTTTAGACTAGTTATTAGAGCTATTGTGATCGTGTGACTAAATTACTTCCACAAACTGGCATAAAATCTTCAACCTTAAACTGTTTATAATTTTTAATGATATCACTCTCGATAACAAAAACTAATCTGCTTACTGATTAACCAAGTTCAGATTGCTTACCCAAAGTTTGCTCACAAAATTTAAAAAAGACTGTTGAGATTTATACACATAAAGCAAATATGATGTCTTTTGTCAAACGTTTTAGCTAGGGGCTTGATGTAGAGATTGTAATCCAAAATAAGTTTTAGCTTGAAACGTTATCGTAGTTCTTATGTTTAGCAGTAAAGTTAAGCCATTTGAAAAAACGTTCTTATTTTGTCCATTTTATAATTATGATTCAATAATAGTACATTATGATGCTAGGACGTAAAGCTAAAGATTTTGGACGGATGTGGAGTTTGCAAATCGAGGCGCTAGCCGAGATTTGCACCCACATTAAGTAGAAAATAGCTTACATCCGTGCATCATATACTATTTTTTATTCGCCGCAAGCAAAATATTTTAAGAAAAGTTGTTTATTCTAAATTAAAATTATAAATTTTCATAAATTTTAGAATATAAAAATATGTGGAACAAGTAACCTTTGACAAAATATTTATTATTTTTTCCAAATTATTGTGTAGCTATGACAACAAATAATAACAACTATTTGAATTGGATAATGAAATTTTGAATTTGAGGGTTGCTTTGATAAAAATTTTTATTTTTCATAGAATTTAAACAAATACAAATGCTTTTTACTTTTTTGGACGTAGCTATGACAACAGAATAAATAGTTGAAAAGTGATACTTTAAAGCCGCAAATCACAGTAATAAAGTAACACTTTAATATGTAGGCGAATTAAAAAGCTATTTTTTATAATTTATCGTTCATTGATACGTCATATTTATGATAACGGTAAAAAAATTTGTTTCACACCTTTTACTGATAAAAACCAAATTGTCTTGACAAATACTCCCTTTCCCACTACACTACGGGTTACCAAATTTTACACATAAATCGAATTTTTGAAATGAAAACTTAAACCTAAATCATAAAATAGAATTAAAACATTTGCTGACAATGCCATGTATTGATAGAGAAACGACAATTTAATATGTGTGTCAGTGGGTCTTATTTTATTATAATAAACAATAATAGAAAATACACGATACCTATTGCTTCTGGTGTCATATCCAGTGAGAAAGCCATTTTGTTCAAGAACTTTTGTTTACTGATTTGGTCAAGAACTTTCACTTAATAAGCTACATATAAAGAATTTATTAAAAATAATAACTCTTCTATGCGTTAAGACATTATAAATAATACTGCAAGTTTTGTTATTTATTGTATTACTCATAATATTATCAAAAAGTCTTATCTTTGGTTCAGTTTAAAGCTATAAAATTGGACATAGTGAAATGATTAATAAAAAATTTGACAGAGTTTTGGCGTATATATGACATGATTTATATGATATGGTTCACTTCTGGAGTGGATTTGTTGGAGAATTGGTATAGTCTTCAGTGTTTTTCAATTGAGATGTTATAGATTAACAGATTTAATCGAGCAGCGATCTTACCTTTCCATCGATATTTCAGTTTAAATACAGGGAAGGACATCATAATTGGACGTGTAGACTCACTGTTGGAGTTGTATTGAAGGCAGTGGCGTAGCTAGCATGGGTGGCACCCGGGGCGGATATTGTGGTGTCACCCCAATAATAAAAACTGTCAATAATAATAAAAAGCCGATAAACGTAATTTATAATTTTTTTTAATTAATACAAATGAGCATTATTATTATAAGCCCGCAAGTAATTTTTAACTAATTTTAATTTGCTGAAACTCCTCTCACACGAAGCCACTAATACGCAAATAGTCATAAATAACTTTAGTGCGACCGTAAGATTCGGAAGAAATTCTAAAAAATCCCATTCTACGATGAATTTCAAAAAGTCTAGGTACACCCAGTTAGAAACTGTAACATTGGCCGCTTTTAAATGCCTCCTCACCCTCTGTATCTCTATGAGGAGCTCTGTTGCCAATACCGCATCATAAAAACCAGCAAATTTTGATACCAATAATTTTAACTCTTCACTGTTCGCCAAAAGCTAAGTGTTTGTCTGCACAACCTTGAACAATGAAGCTAAATCTTGAACTGACTTCAGTCTAGTTCGGAGTTCAACACTGAATCGGTCAAGACATTCCAACATGTCCTTTTTAAGTTGAGCTCTCAGTGTCAGTCCAACATCAGGTGCAAACTCACCACCCGTTCGTTTTTTGCGTTTTTATGACGAATTCGGCTTTCCATTGGAATGTCATAGTCCTCCGATTTTTTCGCAGCAAGATCTATTGCCTCTTCTACAATGAGACTTCGTTATGAATTGACTCTATTTTTGTAGCTAATTGATCAATATTCAAGCCCGTGCTTTGCAATCCAATCTGAGCACAGATATTATTTCTCTTAGAATATCATTCCAAAACAAAAGATAGCAAAGAAACGAAAAATCACATGCTGCATTGATAAGGTTCTGTGCAGCGCCTCTAGTGTCTACATTTTCTTGTTGATCACTTAACTTCTCAATTTCAGCCACAATCCCATCAAAGTTTTCGGCCAATACTTTTACTGCAGCATAATGAGCACTCCAATGCGCTGTTAAGAGTATTTTAACAGTTGCTTTGTTGTGTTTAGCAAGTACTTCCCAGCGGCTAGTCGAAGCAGAAAAACATGTAAAAATGGCTTCCACTGACGAGTGTTGGCCGTATAAATTAATTGAATGATCTTTGCAGCCCACAAAAATTGCTTTGTTATTTTTTGCTTTAATAATAGCTTGCACTTCTCCATGTATACTACTCATAACAGCTGCATTATCATAACCTTTGGGAGCGACAATTCATAACATCTATACCATCATTTTCAAGATTTTACACTGAAAAAAACATGTCCTATTTCCAATCGAAATGCAGTTGTCTCAACTTCACCGTACGGGCAGAGATGGCGAATCGAAATACAAAATTGATTCAACAACCGTACAATGATAAGCCGATGCAGTTGAGACAATCACATGAAATATTTATGTGAAAATAAAATATAGTTCAATTAATCTCAAATACTTAAATTTTAAAATGAAAAATTCATGATATAAGGCCAAAGAAATATGTTTTCTTGGAAATAGTTATTAACTTTATTCAACTACTGTTATATTGGATAGCACTTTATATTTTAATTACACCTCATTCTGTTATCAGGAAAATGTTACTGAGTACTGAGTAGTTGTCCCAATCACGGTGAAATTGTTTCTAAATATCTTTTCTTTGCATGAATAATAAACTGCCATCTTCGAGATGAGGTTATCATTACTTCAATTTTTTTTTTCAGTGTAAGAATTTCATCGCTTAAATCAGCGGCTTTTTTCCACGTAAAGGAAAAAATTCAAGGAATACTTCCTTGATTTCCACTTTGCTACCATCAATTTTCACATAACGAATCACTTCTGACATTTGATCAATATGTGAAATGTCAGGTGTGCTATCAAACATAATTACAAAATATTTAACCGATTTAATTTCGTTGACAAGCTTAAACTTTACGTGGATCGCTAAAACATTTATGAACTCATTTTGTATATCTGGTGACAAATATGATACTTTTGGTGATTTACCATGCTCCAAATTCAAAATGTGTTCTTTTAACACTACATCATACTTTGACAATAGTTTGGTTAGTTCTAAGAAATTGCCTTTATTTGAAGAACTTTGTCCTTCATCATGTCCATGAAATGCTGGGTTTTGTTTAGATAAAAACAAAGTTATATCCAATAATCTTGATAAAAGATGTTTCCACTTCTGTTTTTTATTATATATTAATTGCAAGGCTGCGTCTCGTATCGTTTTATGAATTTTTAGCCTCATTTCCAAAGTTTTCCACTTTTCAAAATTCTCCAGATGTTCATTTGAAGTTTCATGCTCGGCCACTTTGGGATTTAGTTTCCACCGCTTCTGATATCCAGTAGTAAATGTTGATTTTGTATTATTATTATTGGTGACAGCACATACACGACAACAGAAGCAATACAGGACGCTTTACAGGAGAATAAACAATCCATGGCCGTAGAATTTTTTCACCATTATTCATCATTTTATAAAACCATTTTTTAGAAAGATGGCGAACATCACCTTTTATGTCTAACCCGTGTCTAGATACAGTAACAAACGACCCTTCTCTATTTTGAAAATGTTCACTTTCTTTTTTTATGATTTCAATGCAAACATTACCAGAGACGAGTATATTCCAATGTGATACATCTCTTAAGTCCTGAAGTGATTCACCGATGCAAATACTGCCTTCGATAGTAGAAGCATTAGCGGCATTATCACTGTCATTTTCATTATTCCTTTCTAATTCGTCATCATAGGTTATCATTATTAATTCTGTATTGTTGCTGTTACTTTCCGAAGATGAGCCAATATTCTCTGAAACATTCGTTGCATCAACGTGATAATCAGTTTCTTTTGATGAACCTTGGATATCATCGGGTTTTGTAACATATTTATAGATTTGGTCTTTCTCTGCTGGAACCAACTTTTTCTTTAAAAAGTATGAACTCCTCGTGGCATATTTATTTTTTGGGATATTTGCTAAACGAAATCTAAAAAAATATTTTTAATTATAGTATAGGTATCAGCAAAGCATTAATTCTAAATATATTTGTAGGATACATAATAGGTACATAGTTCATAATAAGTACACTGTGTTAACGACTAAATACACCGCCAAGAAAATTAACTTATTTAAATTTCCTTGTAACAACTTATATTAAATAAAATTTGATAAAATCGAATATACAAATCATAGCCTAATATTATAAGGAACTATTTAAAAAAATATAAGTATGAAATCCTAAAAGATATTTTATATAAAGAATTGAAACCAAAATTAAATATCCAATTAGAATCATGCTCAATAATTTACAAAATTGAATGTGATTTTTGTGAAAAATTTTACATCGGGAAAACCGGAAAATGTTTTAAAGACTGATTTAAGGAATACCTGCCTAAGAAGAAAAATAAACAAAATTTAAAGTTTATTTTTGCAAACCATTTACATAGTTAATAACAATAGCTACACCACTTTTAAAAAAAAATTGAAGGCTTTACATTTATGTAGCCAAGGATCTTTAAAAGAATCACTTGATGAGTTTGAAATTTCCAAGGGATTTAAAACCCAACAAAATGTAATTTTAAATGATAAACTTTCATTTAATTCAAATACAGTAAAACTCGCTTTTAGCGTACACCCTATATAAAGTACACTTGGTCTATAGAGTACAGCAAATTTTTTTCTTACATCTATAAAAATTTTACGAACAAATTATCCTTCTTATAAGGTACCTCGGCTTATAAGGTTATAACGTACGCACGTTTAGTCCCGTGAACTATTTTTCTGTGTAATTTGCCCAGTTTATAAAGTACGAATAGAAAATAAGAATACAAAATAAACATAAAAATTTAAAAGTCGTAAGTATTCGGTGCTTTACGATATTTAATATTTTTCTACGAAATGTCTCGGCTTCCGTTCATTAATTTGCTGTGATTCATGGGTTAATTCGCAATTAAGTGTTGAGAAAATATTTGCTAATTTATCAGTTCGATTTCTTTAATGCTTTTATGTTTAAAAAAAAAGCTAAAGGTACGACACGGTACCAAATCAAATTAAAATGCTAGTGATCACTTTGGCCAATAAATTAAAATATTTGGTGGAAGTCGATCAAAAGATTTCTCAAGTTAGGGTAATCCTCTTAAAAATATTGCTCTAAACTATAAAGTTCAAATTTAGGATTTTGTAAACTCTAGTGTATCGAACCTTAAAGGTAGAGCAAAAACACTCTTAAGCTTGAAGCCACATACAACAGAAACAGAATTTCATATACAAATTTTACAGAAACAGAATTTTTTTCTGTTAAATTTGTATGAAATTCTGTTTCTGTTGTATGTGAATGCCCGGCTTTAGATGTCTTTCATTTTATTTCGAAGTCGTGATAAAAAGTTGAAGCAACTACAATAAGCTATTGTTTCAAAAAACCTGGAATAACTACGATCGTATACTTCGACAGTAACTAATAACAGGGCGTTTATTAGATGCCTCAAACTAAATAGAATCTGAGTACGATGATTTATAAAAATTTGAACAAATTTTTATTTTTAGTCTACGGGAGTGACGATAATGCCTACTCCAGCCCTTGCTATTGACATATATATATGAGCTAACGTGAGATATCACATACCGCTGACAATAGCAGTGAGATACTACTAGCCAAGGTGTTATCTTAAGGGTGCTGCCAGATGAACTTTATTGTTATGGAATATTATGGAATATATCTCGATGGTGGCACTCTATTTTGTTTTTGAAATAAAAAGTGGTATATTATAAGAGTTACGATATGTGTCACAAAAGCACATAGATACCTGGTAAGATCTAATTATCACAACAATATGCGTTCTGAGGTGTCGATGAACGTTTTTTTTCAAACCTTAATGGATCGAAGGCACTCGTGAGGATCGAAGGCACTCGTGACTATTGATTCGGGCTAAGCATTCCATTTGTACGATGTATGGACAAAGAAATCTATCTTCATTTTAACACTATGACACCATTGAACATTGTCAAGTAAAACAGGGTAAAAAATATGGTTCACGCATGATGGATCCGATTCCATCCGAACACTGCTGGTGACGATATTTATAAAAAAACAACGAGATCAGAGAATTAAGATTTGAAGTTAAGTATCAATCACAACTCGTGTAGCACTTTTTTGAACAGAGTTCAAAAGAGTCAGGATGGAAACAGATGCAGCACCCCAAACTTGACAACAATACTCCATACGAGGACGAATTTAGGACTTACAAATGGGGAGTTATTAATATAGAGTGAAATATTTTCTACATCTATTTTTTACATCTACTGAGTTTTCTTGGCACGCTCTTTGCCATCGCCATTATACGATCATTCTAGAGTAAGTCGATAGAAATTTTGATGACCAATAAAATTTTTCACATTCGTGTATTTGGTTGTCATAAACACTAATCGAAATATCTTTGGCAAACTCGGTTGTTGATCTGGCAACAATCAATAGCCATGTTTTGGTGAGCTAAAATTGAACATATTTCAGTCACCAAAATTGGCAACTTTTGCCAGGCTATCATTTACATTTATGGTATCTCTCCGGACGGGCTTTATTCGTTCATGCATTATCCCTTTTAAAGATAGGAAAACGAGCGATTTGTGCAGTGTACTATCATCTGCAAAATTATTTATTGGGTTACTGGTGATTTTCATTTGATGTAAAAGTAAAGTGGTGACAAAACTAAGCCTTGGGTACATCAGTGTTAATTAATTTAGACGCGGAAGAAAAGCCATCGATGGATACCGAAATGTATCGGTCGGTGAGAAAGTTTTGAATAAACTACACAACTGCGAGGTTAAGGTTTGCAGACGGATTTGATCAAATGCAATTTGACAACCAAATTGTAATTAAAGTGGAAAATATTATTCAACTTTGCCTTAAACAACAGAAAATTACTTATTATTTTTCGGTAAAAAAATTATCCATCGCAGCTTAATCTGAGTAGACATATTCAAACATTCTCATTCGAAAATATTTACATATACATATGTTTATGTAGCGTCGGTTTGATTAGCTTTAACATAATTATTTTATTAATGAATTGTTTTTAAACTATTCCTATTTTTTGTGATCGCTTTTATATCAATTAACATGTAGTAAATAATTTAATATGAAATACAATGATATAATGAGAATAACAGGCAAATTTGCTTATGCTTGTTTAATTTTTTTTGGATATAACGTACCATGGTGTATAACGTACGCTTACGTCGGTCCCTTGACCGTACTTTATAAACGAGTTTTACTGTATATAAATATATAAAACTGAAAACAAACAGTATGAGTATGTATCAACCTACAAAAATTTGCAAAACTGCAGTAATTGCATAACTGCCATTTTATTCTACAGTAATTATTTTTGTGTCCATTGAAAAACGATCTATTTCAATTTATTCTTTGAGTTTCAAGATAAAGGAAAAAAAATTATTTTGAGATCATTTACAAACACGGTAATTTGATTGTTTGTTAGTTTCCTTAGGTGTTTGCAATTAATTTGTTTGAAATGTAAAACATATATTAGGTAGTAAGGTTAAGCGGATATTTTAGAAATAATTTTGGAATAGAGACATTGTAACTCAAGGGTGCCACCCTATCGACAAAGGGTGCCACATTATCGACGTAAACCACTTTTCCTATACATTATTCAGCATATGTGTTTTCAGACCTGGTCATTAAATAATCATGCTTGCATACTAAATAATATATCGTAAAAAACGGTCAATATGGTATCTATAGGAATATTCAAAGCTATTAAGTAATTGTGGTGATGGGATTCAATGCTCAACATGTTGATTCGATTAATATTGTTAAAATTTTATTTCACGTAATAACTCAAAAATTTTAAAAAGTAGAATAGATTCTTTTTGAACCAATAACACATTTATAGGACACATTTATAA
The DNA here is from genome assembly GCA_963693315.1 of Diogma glabrata. Classification (NCBI taxonomy): domain Eukaryota; kingdom Metazoa; phylum Arthropoda; class Insecta; order Diptera; family Cylindrotomidae; genus Diogma; species Diogma glabrata. The sequence goes on from OY856188.1 coordinate 199,395,360, forward strand.
GTTATCACAATTTATAAATTAAAATTATATGGATAACCTGGTTAAAATGGTTTAAGTGATTAAATGGTTAAAGTGATTTATCGTTGAAAACATGTGATGGTTTGTTTAAGTTTTTTACGTTCGGGTGTCACCCCAAAACGGTTTCGAAGTGATTTATCGTTGAAAACATTGTGATGGTTTGTTTAAGTTGTTTACGTTCGGGTGTCACCCCAAAACGGTTTCGAAGTGATTTATCGTTGAAAACATTGTGATGGTTTTTTTAAGTTTTTTACGTTCGGGTGTCACCCCAAAATGGTTTCGAAGTGATTTATCATTAAAAACATTGTGATGGTTTGTTTAAGTTGTTTACGTTCGGGTGTCACCCCAAAACGGTTTCGAAGTGATTTATCGTTGAAAACATTGTGATGGTTTGTTTAAGTTGGTTACGTTCGGGTGTCACCCCAAAACGGTTTCGAAGTGATTTATCGTTGAAAACATTGTGATGGTTTGTTTATGTTTTTTACGTTCGGGTGTCACCCCAAAACGGTTTCAAAGTGATTTATCATTGAAAACATTGTGATGGTTTGTTTAAGTTGTTTACGTTCGGGTGTCACCCCAAAACGGTTTCGAAGTGATTTATCGTTGAAAACATTGTGATGGTTTGTTTAAGTTTTTTACGTTCGGGTGTCACCCCAAAACGGGTGACACCCGGGCGGACCGCCCCCCCGCCCCCCCCTAGCTACGCCTCTGATTGAAGGCATTTATACCCTTTTTTAATAAAATGTTCTGTGGAGTAGGAACTACAATATGTGTCACTCTGATCTTATTTTTGTTTATATTTTTTTAAGAATAGTAACTAAACAATAGACCAATATTTCATGATAGCATAGAGAAAATGAAAATAAAATAGGTGATAAAAAGCAAATTTGTTTTAACTGAAACAAACAAAACTGAAATGGAGTTGCCAATAGTCCACCTGGTGGAATATTTTTTAATAATGAGACGCACTTCTTTCCATAGCTAAGATTAAGGGTGCTGCCGTTGAATGACTAGAGTCTGCCAGCACCCCTAATATATATAGCTTGACTAGTGATATCTCACTGCTTTTCCCAACGGTATGTGATATCTGCTGTTCTCATATGTCAATAACAGGAACTGTAGTATGCAACAGATTAAACTGTTTGGGACGAAGGGAATTTTGGACTCATTACTTCTAAGCTAAAAACTTTTTATCTTCCCTTCGTCGAAGCTTTCTAATTCCAGAAAATATTTTACTTTTCCAATTTTATCTTATTATCACATCATATTAATTTTCTAACACAATTTCCCATGTTTCGTCTTTATAAACTATGCAAAAACATCATTAAATTAAAATTTTTATTAAATTTCGTTTGAGTCTGAGATTCAGTTTTCTGAAATCAGATATTTTATTTTCTGGAATTCAACGTTTTTGTCCACGAATGGCTTTTAAACCGTGGGATTTTGTTTTTCTTTCTTTTTTGAGATCAACGTTTGAAAAAAACAAACGAAGATCTAGGCAGTCGGATAATAACTCCTGACCAGGATGGTCAGGAGCTTTTGCACTTGTAAAACGTGCTTTTGCACGTGTAAAAATGATTTATCTTTGAGTAGTAATCATATTTGTAACAGAATTAATAATGATAGTGTTTTATTTAAGTGTTGACCGATATTAAAAAAATAATGAATTAAAATCTCGTTAAAAATGTTTTTAGAAATTAATTTTATAAAATATATTTATAAAAATAAGAAGAATTGTGTTAAAGAAAAAAAATAATTTTTGTTCACGGTTTTTTTTATATATTTGTTTGGTTCATATTTGATAATAATACAAATGCAGTGTTATAAGTATGGACAGAGATTCAAAAAAAAAAAAAAAATAGAATTAACTTGATTTTATATAATGAAAATAAAAATAAAAATAAAATATGAAATAAAAATAAAAAGAATAGTGTTAAAGAAAAAAAAAAATAATTTTGGCTCACTGTTCTTATTTATATTTGTTTGGTGATTTGGATGATTTGACCATTTGGATTATATGTACGCGAATGGTATTGTTGCAGCTGGATTTAATAAAACTAGGATTATCAGCAGGATTATCAGCAGGATCAGTAGGATTATTGGGGATCAGCAGATGGAGTAGGACCAGAAAAACCAGTGAGTAAGATCTTTCATGATTTGTTTAAGGATGTATAGATAGTCAAATCGCGTAGTACATCTAATAAAATTTCAAACAAATTATTATGCAAAATTTTGAATTTTTGGAATATTATTAGAAATTATGGAAAGGTTTTAATATTTGATTTGTTCTAATTTTTGGAATGTTTTTGGGAGTTTTGAAAGAAATTTCAATTTTTTTTTTATTATTTTGTTTTATATATTGTAATATTTTTTTTTTTTTTTGAATTTTTGAAAAAAAGTTTAAATCTTTGATTTTGTAATAATTTTTTTTGGAATATTTTGTTTTTTGGAATTTTGAAAAAAGTTTGATTTATTGAATTTTTGCAATAGTTTAGGAATTTTGAAAAAAATATGAATTTGTGGTGTTGCAATATTTTCTCGAAACTCTAAATGGAGGTTTTGTTAGTAGTTTGCTAATAGTATCATCGTGAGGACATGGATCACAGGATTTTCAGGTAGGTAGCGCTGGTGATCTATCTCGTCTTTATGTTATTTTTGTTTATTTATATCGCTCACCATCTAGGACACTCTGACTGCCGAACAACCCCACGGCCCCAAATGACTGAGCGAAGTCGATTGAGCGATTTCGGAGTTCAGTCAGAGTGACAATTCTTCAACGTTGGCCAGGGCAATCTTTACTCCTTTTTGGGGGCACAGGTTGCACTGACTGTACGTTACATGTTATAGATTTAAAAACGTTCGTTGTAGCCGTCTAAGATTTGCATTTTATCTCTCCATGTTTCTCTTCTTCATTAGGAAGTGATCCAAAGGTGACTTTATCAAGTATTACGAGGTTGAACGCAAACTTAAATTCTGTCATATTATTTTCAATACTAATTCTGGCAAATCCATCTTATACAACTGCCAACGTATTTGTCATCATATCATGTTATCATATAATCATTGAATTTATTTGATATGATTGTTACAGTAAAAAGTTTACTACCGGAAGTGGGTTAACTAAATTTATTTGATCCCAGTACTAATTTATTAAATAGGAATATAAGAATGTTCCCATATAGAAATCGCCATAGGTAACAAACGGACCAAACTTGGGCCAACTCTGGCATAGCGTATATGGGGTAAATTAAGTCGGTCTAAGTTTGGACCAACTATATGTTTTGTCAAACATGAACCAAAGTACTCTGGAACACACTTGGCCCAATAATGTTTACAAAACCTTGTTTTCTCATAGTTGGATCATATACTTCTCGACAATGTACCATATCTGGGCCAATTATGTATTGCCAAACATTGTTTACTCTTAATTATAACATTGTTGGCCCAACGAACTTTAATCATACGTTAGCTTTTTAAATTTAACCATACTTGGGCCATTAATCTTTTGCCGTTCCTTATATTCACCGAGTTGAACCATACTTGAACCAATTAGGTGTTACCAAACTTGCAATACCAAAGATCATTTTATCTTACACTATAACAGTATTGTAAACAGTTTTAAAAGATTCCATTCCATTAATAAATTTCATTCCAATTAATTCCATTGATATTTAGGTTATAATTACAACATGAACAATCAATCGTTTTTATTTTTAGTTTCTTGAGTAATTTTGTAGCCCTTATGGCGACTTGTGGCGTATATTAAAACTAAAAAATTTAAATTTACGTTTTAATCTAGTAGTTAAGAAAACGAAAAACTAAAAATTAGTTTTAGTTTCTTTTCAAGTGAGAATTTTCATGTTTTTCCAATAAGCTAATTTTTATTTAAAAACGATGAAAAAATGTTATTAGTTAAACCTTTTATAATTTAACTGTGATAAAACATATTAGTTTTTATTAATTATATTTGTGTTTTATCAATAAATGATTACAATTGAATTTATTCAAGATTTATGTATGTAATCGTGAAAAGTTTTATTTTCACTGTCGTCTGCAAAGATTGTAACCTTGCATTAATTTGGTTCTAAAATATTAAATATTATGATATTAATATATCAGCTAAACTTTGAAAAAGAATATTGTTTTTTTTGATTATCTTTATTCTATGCATATTTGAAATGGAAATATATATGAAAATACATTTGTTTTGTTTATGTCATCCTGAATTGATTAAATTGAAAATCTTTGCATCAATGTGGATCATTACATTACGTTTTTAATAATATTATTATTTGTGCATCATCAATGAAACTTATTCTTATTCAATAAATCTCATCTCTATTATAAAGGCTAATTTCCTTTATTTTATCATTAAGCTTTATATTAAGCTATATACAAATACTTTGTCGAAGAAAATATTTGAAGCCATTTGGATTGTTATATAGCGCGAATGACTAGCTATGCTCAATTAATATTATATAGCGCGAATTACAAGCTATAGACTCTTCGTCCAGGGGCGTCAATAGGGTAGGGCTGGGGGGGGGCATTGCCCCCCCCCCCCCCCAAGGATCTGAAACTATAAATACATCGATTCAATAAAACCATCCAATCGTGATAGAATTATACACTATAAAAATTTCAATGCACTGTTATTATGTAAATTCGTCTAATTTTTAGAAGATTTACTTAACTAATATACCAATTTTATCGCATACTATTAATTGAAATATATCTGATAATATAATTATTACGTTACATTTTATTTTGGCCCGACTAAAGTAAAGTTCACCGCAATATTCAAACCGTTATCGTTCTTTGTATCAAGGACTAGAGCGCCACCGATACGAAAGGCGGTCGTGGTTGTATTGCTTCTAATCTTCTGATGAAATCAGTTTTATAAACAAAACACGATCGTTCTTCCAAAAACGCCGTGGGTGCGTATTTTGACAAAATTCTATCGTACTATAAGGTGCGCGGCATCACCGCTTTTAGAAGAACGATTGTGTTTTGTTTATAAGATAATCGTGTCTGAGCCAGAGGAAACAAAATATTTCATTAGTATAGGGTTCCTCGAGAGTTCATAGTGCAGTATTTAACATTCAAATTTCAATTGTTATTGGTAATTTTTATAAACTTAAAAGTAAGTACATGCAGGAGAACATAATCTAATTATACCCCACTTATTTGGAGAACCCTGACTGTTTGGCCTTGTTTCTTATCATGATATAGATAAACGATAAATGCTATAGACAAACTTTACAAGACTTTTTTAAAAACAATAAATTAAAAACAATTCTAAAATGTAAAATCCTATAGCATATCAAAAGTTTTCTTAATAGTTGTGCTAATTTTTATAAAATGAATGAAAATAATTACGGGAGTAATTTAAATTTATTGGGTTATTTCCAGTGATTTTATAATAGTGAATGTTTTATAATGGACAAGCAATATTTTCTAACGACACGAACAAATATTTAAGTTATGTAAATATTTTCAAAGTATGTTATGAAAACTTGCTGATAAATTCGTTTCGCTATATGGACTATAATTTTTAATTCATAAAATAGCAAAAATTATATGTTTGGTTGGTTATAATAAAATCCAAAACGTATCCTAAACGTCAATCTTTGTTCATACAGTCACAGGGAGGGAGAAACTATTATTTTTTTGTGGTAGGTTTTTCTTATAGATTTAAAAGAAGCTCGCAATAATTGTACAATTTTGAATCAAATGAAAAATTTACGCACGTTTATGGGTAGTAAACTGACCAGAAGTCCCACGCTGCGAGAAAATGTCACACATTTCATTGCGTTGTCCCACGGAGAAATCTGTCCCACGAAGCGTCCCACGAAACAAATATTTCCACCACATTTGCCAACATTATCGAAATAATCAAAAAACCTTATATCTACCTATGTACGTACAGTTTGCACAATATCTTAGTCAAAGCAATGGCTTCACAGTTTTTTCTTGCAGTTTGTATAATGTTATGTATATGTTGATTTAACCATATTGAAAGAACAAACCAGTGCAATATTTTTTTTACTAAAATAGTGTTTTAACTATAATTTTCTTAGAAATACTAAACTCAGTTATTTCACTTCAATAGTTTACATATCTTTTAATGTCTAACAGATCTACCTCAGCGAAAAGGTTTCTTTGTTTATAGAAACATCTCCCCGGTGTATATACGAGAGATCGAAAGTATATTATGAAAAATAAAATACAAAATATTTTACTTAAAAAGACTCAGTTTTGCGTATAAATTCATAAAAATTTAAATTTTTAAGCCAGAGTTTACAATTTTCCTTTATTCGAGCACTCATTTCAATCCTTTGAAATAATATTCAAAAATTAAAATCTTCAAAATTTAAATATCGTTCTTACTCGTAAGAGTAAAATTTTTGTTTTTTCGATTTTACTCCTTTGGAGCAGATTACATTTTCCTGTTCCTTCATTCGATTTGCAAAAGAAGAAAATTAGTCACTCTACGTCATCCTTTATATTCATTTTTCTAACAATACATGAATAATTGAACGGACCATTCGAAGCATTTTACGTTGCAAAGTATCAAATTTGACGCAAAAATAAATGTTTTGAGTATTTGAAAGAAAATATTTATTTCAATTTAGTAGCAAGAATGATATTTTATTATTTTTACTCCTGTTTGTGAGAGTGTTATTTTTTTTTAAGCTACGCACTCTGAAAAAACAAAGTAAGCGAGTGGTATAGGTAGCGTTTCAAACTCTGTTTAAAACACACTTTAACTAGGTAGCTCAAAAGTAAAATTATTATTTTCTAATTTATAATTTTTTTTTCTCAATAAAGAACAAACAGCATACAGTAAGTAAAGTAAACAGCATAAAAACTTGATAAATGGTATAGATTTGCAAAAGATAGAACGAGAGGTATACTGTATACCTCTTATACTTACAGAATACAGAAAAGATATTAATTATTTAGTAAAATTAAAATAAATTGTTTCAATTGTTTTGCAGTCTTTACTTGTGTAACAAAAGTTTTAAGCTACTATAAAAAGTAAATTTATACTAATTTTTAAAATTATATTTAAAAAGTTCTCCCGCAATTCTTATACGATATTGAATTGGACTATCCTTTTATTAAAAAATCAAAATATAACGACGCAAAAGTTTATTGTATTACCAGTCGGAGTGAATTTGCAAATTAACAGTGGACATTATGATATTAAAAGACATATAGATACAGATAAACATAAAAAAGCGTTGCTATAAGCCGCCAGCTCCAGTAGCTTAAACAAGTTTTGTTGTTATTTTGTTGCAATTTGCGCTGATAACAGGAACACCAATTTTAGTAGTGTCACGTCAAGGGGTGAAAATTTAAAAACAAGCTAAACTCGAATTTGAATTCCAAGTGTATTTGGTATTTGATTCGCAGCCCATATTCTAAATAATGCAACAAGAAATGCTGCTGACATTTACTGACTTTACTGAAGACGTTGAAGGAGTTTTGCGGCAAAAGTAATGTCGAACATAACCAATTTATTGGATACAGTGAAACTCGATGGCTGGCGGTAATGCCAGCACTAGAAAGAATTTAGAAAATGTACGAACCACTGCAAGCACATTTCCTAACAGTCGAATGTCCAATTAAAATAAAAAAATTTTTTTTGAAGAATTAAATATTAAACAAATAGTAAAGGAAAGTAAATTTATGCACAATCTAGCTAGCACGCTAGCTAGCTAGCACGTTTTCACCGTCCCACTTTCTCCCAATAAAAATTCTAATTAGTTAGTATTTGGAAGAATGTTTGCATTTTGTCCCACATTTTAACGATTTGGCTCTGGTCAGTTTAGGGTAGACATAACTCTTTCTCTCTGAGACAAATAAAGGAAAACAAACAAACAAACAAACAAAAAAACGATTCGACATAAGAGGAGTCACGTAGGGATTGCAATCCCGTGGTGTTTTATGGTTCCTGGGGCTATGTGACTCATAAATTTTAAATCCCGAGATGCCCGGGATCTAAAAAATCGTATAGAAAAACCATCATTTTTTTCTATGCTGCACGAACTTTTCGTTTACAAATTCACTCTCTGAACAGTTACAAAGCAAAGATATAATAATTTCTAGCACAAGCGCTTTAATTAAAACTACTTTCTTGGTGCTTAAACAATGCAGAGATGATACTAAATTTAAAATTATTTTTAACAAATGAAGGGATTTTGCAGAACTTTGGACTAGCAGAGTAACCAATGTAGCTCAAAAGCGTTTTATTTTTATTTCTTAGTCGATGCATTTAAATGCTTTTAAATATATGTGTGTATAACAATGTGTATGTTATGTTTTACGAAAAAAGTCTTTTTATGTCATTTAAATTCTCGCCCCCCCCCCCCCAAGATTTTGGTGAAATGACGCCACTGTCTTCGTCCATATTAATTATTCCTATTCTGTCTTGTCCTTTCAAATATTTTCCTTTATGATCCTTTATATTCTTCTGTTCTTCTAACACTTTAACGAAGTGAAGAAAAGTAACAGACCAGAGTGCATGCTTGTTTCGTTAATTTATACTAATAAGTATGAACGCACCTAATTTTCCAAACAAAAGGAATAGGAAATTATCATCATTCCGCCATTAGAAAAAATACAAGTTGGCTTAGATTTTTGGTGGTCGTATCGAAATTAAAACCGATTAAATTAAAATTAGATTTAAGTCCAAATAACATTAGTTTCCACATTTATTTTGTATTACAAATAATTCATGTTTTATATAATAAAAACAAAAAAAAATAAATTTAGAATTTCATAAATGGAGTTGTGATTTTTGGTGTTTACTATAGAAAATTGTAAAAGTTTATAAAATCTTTTGTGAACAGAAACACACTAAATAAGGAGAAATACTAAGATTCGTTGTGGAATTCAACAATATACCCACAAATTGGTGACCAACTCAAGGTGCTTAAAACATATTTCATCAAGAGCAGTGAAAACATCAGCCTTTTCAGTAGCCGCAACAACATCCACAAATATAGTGAAACGAGCTGCAACAACATCAACAAATAGTAAAACAAGCTGCAACAACATCAACAAACAGGAAACGTAAGTACGTCTCATATTTTTGCTTTTCTTTGTTGTAATTTTTCTTGTAAGAATATATCATTCAAAATTCCTTCTTAAATTTTTCCAAACCTAAATTTTTTTTACCTGTTCCTGTATCCCGACATCCAAAAAACTTATTTCAAAATGATTAATGACGGCGAAAATTCACTTAATGAAGAAGAAAATCTTCCGGGTTTAGATAATCAAACTGCACCTTTAGAAGGAACAGCTCAAATCGCTCACTTCACACTAAAGCCAACTCCTATTTGGAAACGTCCACAGGCTTAGTTCAACGTACTGGAGAACCACTTCAAATCCGCAACGGTGACACGCGACGAAACAAAATTTGACCACCTTCTTTCTTGCCTCGATGAGTAAATAGTTGAAAAACTGGACAAAGTTTTTGACAATCCTATTCCCAACACACTATACTCGATCAAAAGAGATCATACTGGCTAGTTTCGCCGAAACAGCAAGTTCATAAATTAATAAGTTGATTTACAATATTACGCTCGGTGACAACAAACCAAGCGAGATGCTTAGAAAAATGAAATCTTTGGCGAAAGATAACTTTTCTGTGAAAGTTATTCAAAAACTTTGAATGGACCGCCCTCCTCATTATATGCAAATGGTTCCCTCGATAGATACAGTACCGCCCGACCAACTCACACAGCAGGCAGATTTGATGATGGAAACTTATACCGCTGGCCCATCCAACCAACTTATCTATCGCTGGCCCATCCAACCAACAAGTTCAACCACAACCTGATGGTTTGGCTGATCCTTCAACTCAAAACTCCGTTAGCCGACTTACCCTAAAATTCGATCTACTTCAAGCTCAAATCTCGTCACTAACTGAACAACTGACAAACTCTAGATCCGGTCGATCACAGTATCGAATTTTCGCTCGAAATCGAAATCAATCTCGCTCTAGATCGACCACAATAGCCGCTTTTAACGCTTGTAAACAACAGCTAACCCAAGTTACTCTACTTCATCATTACGATCCAACTGCCGAACTATCCGTGATGGTAGACGCATCCGATAGTGCCATCGGTGAGGTCGTCCAACAAAATGTTCAAGGTATTTGGAAACCGCCAAGCTTCTTTTCAAAGAAACTTGACTGTGCGGAAACCAAATACAGCGCATGCGACCGTGAATTGCTAGCAACCTACTCCGCTGTTGAATATTTCAAATATTTACTCGAAGGCTGGCAATTTATCATATTCACGATCTCACGGATCACAAACTTCTAACGTGTGCTTTTTCTCAAAAATTAGATAAGGCTTTGCCTCTACAAGCTAGGCACCTTGATTTATTTCTCAATTTACTACGGATATCCACCACGTCACTGGCAAGGATGATATCGTAGACGATTCACTTTCAAGAATCGAAGAAATCCAATTCTCAGGACCAATTGATTATGCAGCAATAGCTGATGAGCAAGTTGATGATTCAGAATTGCAAGATATTTGCAAGTCCATCCCTTTCTTTCAAACTCCAGCCTTAATTTGGATTTGAAAAATTAATTCAATGTGAGATATTCACAGGTACACATTTCGCAAGCAAAATCTTTGACCACTTTCACAATTTCAACCGTCCCAGCATTCATTCCACTACGAAAGTCATACGTACAAAATTTATATGGCAATCCCTCAACAAAGATGTTCGTAACTGGACTCAAGCTTGTATACATTGTCAGAGAAGTAAAGTTTCTCGACATGTTAAAAGCCATTGCGGCACCTTTCCTCTAGTCTCTCAAAGGTTTGCCGAAGTCCACGTAGACTTCATAGGACCGCTTCTAGTGTCCGAAAATTATCGTTATTGTATCACCTTAACGGACCGATACACTCGATGGCCTGAGGTAATCCCAACTAATGATATTACTGCCGAAACAATAGCGTCGAGTATTTATGTTAAATGGATCTCACGATTCGGAGTGTCAACGGTAATCTACACCGACCAGGGTCGGCAATTTGAATCAGAGTTATTCCAAGAACTTGCTAAAATCTCTGGTTTCAAGCGCCACCGCACTACAGCATACAATCCCAAAGCCGACGGTACTATCGAAAGATTTCACCGCACTTTGAAATTAGCCATCATGTGTCATGACAACCTTTCCTGGTCTAAATTGTTAAAAACAGTTCTTTTAAGGTTACGCGCAACACATAGAGAGGACTTAGGCGCTTCCAGTACTGAATTGGTATACGATGTCAACATCAAAGGTCCTGGCGAATTTCTCAAGCTTTTACTTTTAACTCTCAATCCGAATTTGTTCAGAACCTAAAAGCACATTTCAACAAACTTCGTCCTGTCCCACTATCAAATCATGCAAAACAGTCTATCTTTATTTTCAAAGAGTTACAAAACAGTTTAAACGTTTTTGTAAGAAACGATCGCGAAAGCTGCACCTTTTCCTGTCATTAGTCGCCATCCAAAAAACTTCGTTGGGCGCATCAACGATCGTGATGTGAATGAAAGTATTGACCGATTAAAACCATGCTTTGCCTCTGACAACGACACACAGTTCCACACGAGTAGCTTACTGGAGACTAAGGACAATAAACTTCCAACAGACAAGATCGTGCCATATCATCGAAAATCGTTGCATCGAAAAATAGCAATAAATTGAAAAATAAAAATCATACTATCGAAAACTGAAACAGCCAAAAATCCCAACATCGAAAATCATAACACCGAAAGTTCACACTGTCGAAAAGTCATTGCATCGAAAAATCGAAAAAAATTTTCGATTTACTGAAAATATCATATCATCGAAAAACCATCGAAATTCGTAAAACCGAATAAAAATCATATCATCGAAATATCATTACATCGAAAAATCATATCATCGTAAAACAGGGTGTATCTCCTCACAGATAAAAATATTGTAAATTAAAATGTTAGAAGTCAGCAGTGTATGTTAATTGGGCAATTCGTTTGAAAATGTACATTTATTTGTTTTTTTTTTTTTTAAATCAAAATTTTGTATGTCATTGGTGTGAACGAATGAAAAAAACTAAATTCTGAATAGTAACAGTTGGGAAATATTAAGTTGTTGCAGATTAAATGTCGTTTTTAAAAAAAAATTGTAATTATGAGGGAGATATTTTTTTTGTAATCTTTTTGTGTGATTTCACGACTTCTTAATAACAGGAACAGTTGGAAAATAAGTTTGAATTTTTGATTATGTTATAATTTATGCAATGTTCTTAGAGTTTTGAAATTTCAATCTTTGATTGACATTTGTATTTTCAAAAGAATAGCCCTATAGTAATATTCAAAAAAACATAGCAAAATCTGTTTGGAATCCTAAAACTATATCTTCAAAATATGATAGCACATAATATATTATCTATGTAAAGCAAAAGAAATTACTAAAAATTCATGCCAGCATACTCCATTTCAGAGCAATAAAATAAAAAATTCAGAATTTAGTTTTTTTCATTCGTTCACACCAATGATATACAAAATTTTGATTTAAACAAAAAATCCACAAATAAATGTACATTTTAAAACGAATTGGCCAATTAACATATACCAAAGAATTAAGAGACTAAGGAAATAAAACTACTGTACACAAAAATATTTGTCCATTTTAAGTTGTCAAAAAACACATTGTTTGGTTTGGTTATAATTTGGTTTTAATAAAATTGTTTTTATTATTTATCGTGGTGATATTTTGACGAATTTATAATAAATATAAAAAATGCTAGTGATTTTATTATAATTTAAAAATAATTTTAAAGAAAAATTAATATATTTAAGTGAAAATTTTGAATAAAACATTAAATATGAAGTCGTGTGATAATGACGTGTAAAAATTACTGAAAACATATACAGGATGGAATTTCTTATCATAGATAACTAATATTGATATTATAATTTACTTTTCGATTAATAAGTTTTAAGTTTTTTAAATATTTTCGAGATAAAAATATAATCTAAAATCAAGGAAAACAATAATAGAATGCTTGCATTTTATATTGTCAAATTTTTTTATGTTGTATTGTCAAATTTTTTTATGTTCTTTTTCTACGTAATGGCGTCTCGTTTTTTTATATTAATTTTGGGGGCAAAAATACACTTAAATTTGGAATTCAATGCAATAATAGAAATATTTACGGCGCCTCTACTAAAACGCAAGTGTGTTAGTAACAATTTATTGGTGTGCAAAAATTGCTTCAATTTTTAACATCAATTTCACTTCCTCTATTCTCTTAATTCTTTGACATATACATATTGTTGACATCTAACATTTTAATTTACAATATTTTTATCTGCGAGGAATGTTTACGATATAATGATTTTTCGATGATATGATTTTTTATTCGATTTTATGAATTTCGATGATATGATTTTTCGATTTTGGGAATCAAATTTTCGATTATATGATTTTCGGTGATGTGATCTTTCGATGCAATGAACTTTCGGTGATATGATCTTTCGATTCTATGACTTTTCGACGTAATGAATGTAACGATTAAGTAGTGCAAGCTATGACCTCCAGATGGAAGCAACGATTAACGTTAGAGAATTGTCCACCTGGCTGTGGATCCGGATATCGCTATTGACTTCGCTCAGTCATTTGGGGTCGTAGGTTTTATCCGGCAACCAGGTAGTCCTAGTAATGAGCGGTTAGAACAACATATGCGAGATTATAATGAGACTACTATCCCTACTTACCGTCAAATCCTATAGACCATGTTTTCACCTGTTCATTCCTTTTTGGAATGCATTGCACTCGCGATGAATTTACATTTTTAAAATTACTTCAAAGTGGCAAAAGTCACTCGGTGTCACTACCGAGAAGAGGATCAAGTAACACCACTGCCATTTAAAAAAACAAGAACAACCAAAAACAAATTAAATAATTGGTTTCTGCTTCAACCATCAAACAATTAAAAGTAACTAAGTGATAACATTGCCTTACCTTTTGGAATCCTGCGGTTTGTTCTCATTCTTCAGTAATTTAACTAGTAGTTTGCTCTCCTTATTATTTTCACTTAAATCTTTATTAAATTGAACCAGCCAAAACGTTTACAGATAAATATTATCATCCAGTATTACATTTAACATACATCAAAATCAATTTAACTAGTAGTTTGCTTTAATTATTATTTTCACTTAAATCTTTATTAAATTAAACCAGCAAAACTTTTACAGATAAATATTATTATCCAGTATTACATTAAACATAGAGCCAAATCAATTTAACTAGTAGTTTGCTTTAATTAGTATTTTCGTTTTCACTTAAATCTTTATTAAATTAAACCAACAAAACTTTCACAGATAAATATTATTATTATTCAGTATTCCATTAAACATAGAGCCAAATCAATTTAACTAGTAGTTTGCTCTAATTATTATTTTCGTTTTCACTTAAACATTTAACATAGAACAAAACAATCAAACTAGTAGTTTGCTTTAATTATTATTTTCACTTAAATATTTAACATTGAACAAAACAATTGAACTAGCAGTTTGCTTTAATTATTATTTTCACTTATTCTCCACACGAAAAAAAATAAATTCTAAAGATATGAAACCAAAAATGACAACTATAACTATACCAAAACCAAAAAAACAATAACGAAATAAAAATAAACCAAAACACGACTATGACTATCCGAGTCCAGTGCCACTTTTCGAGTCCCGACCAACGATTTTCTGGCTTTACTCGAAACCTCGGTTTAATATGAGCTTTTTATAAAAATGCCCCTAGTTGGCGAAAATAATAACAACGAGTCCAACAAGAAAAAAAAAACAACGGAATTCCAGAAATTGAATCAAATTGTGGAAACTTTCCCACAATTAAACGAAAAACTTATTTAGTTACAAAAAAAATGAAAGGCTGAATTTCAGACTTATGAAGAAAAGACGGAAAAATGAGAATTTAGTGAGAATTAAACTTATGTTAATCCATAGTTTTATATTCATTGTTTTCTGATAAATTTACAGAAAACGAAATGTGGGAAAATTTTATAATTTAGACTAATGCCATTTTGCGTTATTAGCAAAACGGAAATATAGACATAGGGTTTTAAGAAATGGAATGTCATGAGACATGAAAAATAAACTGGAATTCGGCACCTTGGGACGAAGGAAAATAAAAAAAAATTTTTTGACACAAAAGTGGTGTGCCCCAGAATATCCTTCGTCACATGAACTTTCGATGATATGAAATTCGATGGTATGAACTTTCGGTTTTGTGATTTCTGTTGATTCGACGATTTTATTTTTCGATGTTATGATACGGACTCCAACGAGAGCGGGCCGTAAAATCATCAATCCCAGACGGTACACGTAAACCTATCTGTTTAGCTGTTCACTGGAAGGGGGATACTGTGGCGACTCTTCGTTCATATTGATCATTCCTATTCTGTCTTGTCCTTTTCAAATACTTTCCTTATGATTCTTTATATTCTTCTTAACACTACAACGAAGTGAAGAAAAGTAACAGAGCAGCTTGCATGCTTGTTTCGTTGATTTATACTAACAAGTATTAACACGCCTAATTTTCCATACAAAAGCAATACGAAATTATCATCTTTCCGCCATTATAAAAATACAAGTTGGCTTGAATTTTTGGTGGTCGTATCGAAATTAAAACAAATTAAATTAAAATTAAATTTAAGTCCAAATAGTCAGTTTGGTTTCGATTCATGCGGTCGACTTTTGCTTTCTTCTTATCGTTTTGAAATTAATAATTATTATAATTATAATACCAATTAATTAACAAGAATCCTGTTTTTTTTTTTTTTATTATAAATTACATACTAATTATCGTAAACAAAATAAATAGTTTCTGGTCTTCAACTAATCTACATAGTTATTTAAAATAATTAGTCTTTAGAGCCTGTTTTTATACAAGATTACAGTGGTATTGCTAGATAGTTTTGTGATATTGTTGTTTTAGTTGTGCTCGATTTTGTCAGCTCGTCAACAACAAAACTGTGGCGATCTAGCTTTAATAATATAATAAAGTGTTGGTTGCGATCAGCTTTAAATAATTTTTGATAGTATAGTAAAACGCCTAGCCAACAAGTTGACAGTTCGTTATGAAGTAACACGTTGAATAAAAAGTCAGACAAGTGCGAATAAAATTCGCTCGTCAAGGGTTCCGTGAATGTAAAGAAAACAATATCAAAATAATTTACATAAAGTTGTGTTGTAAAGGGTTTATATTGCCAGACCATAGACACATAAAAACTAAATGGTTCATCGTAAATATCAATAGTTAATGTCAATCTCATCTAAATTGATCGAAATGATATAAAAAATATTACTTTAGGTTAAATGATATCCATAGCTATTTATGGTAGCTATGGAACGACTCAATTCTGTTAAACAACGACGAAATTTAGGGGTGGAGTGGTGTTAACGCTAAAAATAGGACTTTTTTGACAATAATTCAAAAACTGTGCATCGCAAGATTCTAAAATAATTGTAATGTTTCTTAATTTTGGTGTTCTTTCAAATGACACTCATGCGAGCCAAAAACCTTTTTTTCACGATTCCCCACTCCTATTCCCTAAACACGTAGAATTAAAACTACTTGAGGCTTCGCTATATTTTTCGTTAAGGGTTTATCAAATTTCCTATCTCTATGAATTTTTTCAAATTTTTCTGTCAATCAACGAAGAAACGTATAGGGGGGGGGGACCAACTTTTTTGAGAATAAATCAAAAACGGTGCATCGCAAAATTCTAAAAAAACTGTATTGTTTTTTAATTTTGGTGCTCTATCAAATGACATCCCACTCATGCGGGTCAAAAAACAATTTTTCACCCTTCCCCACTCCCATCCCCTAAACACATAGAAATAAAATCACTTGAAGCTTCGCTATATTTTTCGTGTTCCATAGAATTATAGGCTCATCGCTTTACTAAAATTTTCAGTTCTTTCTATAGCAACAATTTTTTTGTGTTAGATTACATAAGTTCGACATTTAGGTCGGTGCTTGAAAAACAACGTATAATTTTAACAATATTTAAAATTAACAAAAGATCAATGTTTGACTTAAACAATAGCATATTAAACAAATGTTAACCCTAAAATAATTGCAGGTTATCGAACTTACCATTCAATTAAAACTCAACATTTTCTAAAGTTATACAAGAAATTTAATAAACCAGTAATTATGAATGGATTACAAACGTGGATCTTAACACAAACTAACAAATCACATCAATCTGATTTGAACCTTGAGAATTTACGCCACCTTTTGGGCCCACTTATGGCATACAATACAATACAATATACAATAGATAGTAAAGGACCGTGATAATTTTGAAATAAAGTCTTCTTTCTTTTGGATAACTGGTTATATTCACTCTAAAAGAGTTGCAAAATTAAGAATTGCTCTAAGAATCAGTATAAAGGATGACATGACTAAAAATGTACACGCCAGTCCCACTCGATATTGCTATTCGGGTTAAAAAAGCTTTATTTCACCTTACCATTCCTACCCTTTCAAAACGATTAATAAATATTTGATACACGGGGGGACGGTCTGAATTTTGAACATTTTTGATCATAACTCAAAAACTGTGCACCGCAAAATTCTAAAAAAAATTGCAATGATTTTTAAATTAGGTGCTCTTTCAAATGACACTCCATTCGCTTGGGTCAAAAAAAGTTTTTTTTTACCCTCTCTACCCCGGTGCCCTAAACACACAGAAATATAATTATTTGAGACTTCGGTATAATTTTCATACAAAATTTACCAAATTTCCTAGCTCTGTAAATTTTTTCAAATTTTTCTGTCAATCAGTGTCGAAACGTAGGGGGGGGGGGAACGGTTTGAATTTTGCACTTTTTTGTCCATAACTCAAAAACTGTGCACCGCAAAATTCTAAAAAAAACTGCAACGAATTTTAAACTAGGTGCTCTTTCAAATGACACCCTATTCGCTTGGGTCAAAAAAGTTTTTTTTTTACCCTCTTTACCCCGGTCCCCTAAACACTCAGAAATATAATTATTTGAGACTTCGGTATAATTTTCATACAAAATTTACCAAATTGCCTAGCTCTGTGAATTTTTTCAAATTTTTCTGTCGATCAGTGTCGAAACGTAGGGGGGGGGAACGGTTTGAATTTTGTACTTTTGTGTCCATAACTCAAAAACTGTGCACCGCAAAATTCTAAAAAAAACTGCAACGAATTCTAAACTAGGTGCTCTTTCAAATGACACCCTATTCGCTTGGGTCAAAAAAGTTTTTTTTTTACCCTCTTTACCCCGGCCCCCCAAACACTCAGAAATATAATTATTTGAGACTTCGGTATAATTTTCATACAAAATTTACCAAATTGCCTAGCTCTGTGAATTTTTTCAAGTTTTTCTGTCGATCAGTGTCGAAACGTAGGGGGGGGGGAACGGTTTGAATTTTGCACTTTTTTGTCCATAACTCAAAAGCTGTGCACCGCAAAATTCTAAAAAAAACTGCAACGAATTCTAAATTAGGTGCTCTTTCAAATGACACCCTATTCGCTTGGGTCAAAAAAGTTTTTTTTTAACCTCTTTACCCCGGTCCCCTAAACACACAGAAATATAATTATTTGAGACTTCGCTATAATTTTCATACAAAATTTAGCAAATTTCCTAACTCTGTGAATTTTTCCAAATTTTTATGTCAATCAGTGTCGAAACGAAGGGGGGGGGGGAACGGTTTGAATTTTGCACTTTTTTGGCCATAACTCAAAAACTGTGCACCGCAAAATTCTAAAAAAAACTGCAACGAATTCTAAATTAGGTGCTCTTTCAAATGACTCCCCACTCGCTAGGGTCAAAAAAGTTTTTTTTTTACCCTCTTTACACCGGTTCCCTAAACACACAGAAATATAATTATTTGAGACTTCGGTATAATTTTCATACAAAATTTACCAAATTTCTTAACTCTGTGAATTTTTCCAAATTTTTCTGTCAATCAGTGTCGAAACGAAGGGGGGGGGGGGGACGGTATGTTTTTGACAATAACTCAAAAACTGTGCATTGCAAAATTCTAAAAAAAATTGCAATGATTTTTAAATTAGGTGCTCTTTCAAATGACACCCCACTTGACCACATTTTAAATAGTGTTTTTACCCCTCCTCATTTCCACCCCCTTAATAAATCTAATTATGAGAATATGACACTTTTATATATTTTTTATTAAAACTGTACTAATTTTTCTATCATTCCAAATACATTTGAAAATTTTCGATCAGTTAGGTTCGGAGCTAATCGAGTTAAGAAAACACGAAAAAAACGTCATTATTCAGAATTATACAAAAAATGGTAAGGTGTAAAATTCCAAGATAAATTTTTAAGGAATACTGAAATGAAGCCCTTTCATATGATACCCTACTTGAATCTATAAAAAAATCTATTTTCTCAAAGGTCTCACATGGAACCCCTGTAAACCAAACGAAAACCACTTTAGTTTTATTTGTATTCGTCATTTCATGTGGACAGATTAGTTTTATACGCACTAGGGTTTCTCATTTCCCGTAGAAATTCAAATCCCGGGAAGCCGGGACAAAAAATGTTAAATTCCCGGGATCCCGGGAAATCCCGGGAAAGCTAAAAGGCTAGATTTTTCTAATTGGATGGTAGAAAAATGTGTAAAATTAAAACAATACAAAAAATACGCTATTGATTTTTAAATTTTCATTATTTTTAATGAGAAAAACTTCAAAAATTAAATAAAAAAGGAATATATAAAACCAAAACAAAAATAAATTCATAATACTAATTTTACTTATGGCGCGGCGCCATCACTCGATTTTGTCCGAATTTTCGTGACGAAACGTCCTGCCACAGAAAAAGGTCTTTCCGATTCAATTGATGTCGGTGTGATAGTCATTAGGGCATTGTGTAATCTAGATTATTTGTACTCTGCTTAGTTGCTTCAAAAATTACCAATTCTTTTGTGATGTTTTTAACGTCATATGATACATGTTCTGTGATACAAATAAATCAGAATCACAATAACAACGGTACTTCTCAGCACCTTAAGACAAAAAACATTGGATCCTCCGTCCGTATTTTAGAATTGAACATTGAAAGCATTAGCAAGTCAAAAGCTGAACACTTAGAAAGAGTATTAAAGTTATTATTTCGATATCAACGTTATAATTCCTCTAGAGGAAAAATTGTTGGTTATAAACTAATTAGTGCTATTTACGATCCATCAAACATATGGATCTGGCACGTATATTAAGTCAGAAATCATGAACTGCACCCATTTACTTACACCAGACGGACAACGATATACATCTTATTATTGTTGATATACAGCGTGGCCAGCTGATACTCTACCATTGTTTCACCACCCAGCAATGTAGGTTTGTGACTTTAATAGCCATCACAATCAGTGGTCCTACTCAAATAACAATCCCAATGTTATACAACTAACTGACAGGACCAATCGACAACATGTTCCTGATATATAATACGAAAGACATGAAAACCTAATTAGATCTGCTAGATGGCCAAGTTATTACATGCCCGACCTCTGTGTTTCCACAAAAAACGAACAACGTAACCCTATTCCAATATCTAGGGCTGTTTTACAAGGTTTGCCACGCTCTCAACATCGTCCAGTAATTTTTGAGGTAGGTTTCCAAATCCTACACGTAAACTCTACTCCTCAACCTGGATGCAATTTTAACAAAACTGATTGGACTAAATATGGGTCGAAGTTGGATGCAGTGATTCACTGGATCCAACTCATTCCGAAAAATTACGATAGGTTCGTAGGAGCCATCATTTCAACTGCAAAGAAATGCATCGCAAGAGACTTCCGGTGAAGAATACATTCCTGGTTGGAGTAGAGAGAACGATATATTTATTATTTGGGGAGCACCTTAGGAGTGGTGAGGCAGACGTGGTTGATGACTTAATATACTCACTGGACACCGCGAGGTAACAAAAGTGGATTAACGCAGTTAATCTTATTAACCTTATTCCATTCTTATCCCTAGTTGGCATGGTATCTTCGGATATTCAGAGACGTTAATTTATAATTTATTATAATTAACACTAAACATGCCTAACTTTGAATAAAAAAAAAAAAAAAAAAAATTGATTTTTCCCATTCTGGTAGGGCAGCTTGGAGTCTTCTTCGGAAGCTGGATGGCTCAAACTCAGTTACTCGTGCTAACAATGAAATAAATTCAGACGACATTGCAAATCACATTGTAAACATGTCTCATTCCTCTATTAATCACCTTCATAAGAGAACCATTAAACATAAATTAAGAGAAATGAAGCGCAAGTTTTAGGTAGATTTCTCAGAAAAATCTACCTATTTTAAGTTTTATTGGTTTTAATTTGTTGTGTTTATGTGTGTCCAAAAAAACCATTCAAAAAAACCATGACACCATATGTGTCAAAAAAACATTTTCCTAATTTTGAACGAAATTAATTACTACAGAGGGAAAAGAATTAAAAACTACTCGATTTTTGAGTGAGAATTTTTTTAATATCTTTGGAAAAAGTAAAAAAAAAATGTTAATAAAAATTAGCGGGATACCCGGGATCCCGGTATGAAATCCCGGGAAAACGGGATGCGAATTTGCCCCCGGGATCCCGGGAAAACGGGATCCCGGGATCCCGTTTGAGAAACCCTAATACGCACCTCAAATTTCAAGTCCATAGCATTTATAGTTTACGAGATAATCGTTATAATGTGAAAAACTCGTTTTACTCTCACCAATAGTGTTCCGTATAAAAAATGGAACCCTAAAAAATGTCAATTCTCTAATATGAATTATTTAATTAGTACGCCAAAGGTTTTCTAAACATTTTAAGCCTCCAATATAAAATGTTTATTGTTCATATAAATCTTCCGATATAAATTATATGTTGTTAATATAAATAAATGCATATGAATATTTTGGTGAAATTATGTAATATGTTTTAGTTGTATTTAGTAATTATGTAACAAAAATTTATTCACATCTCGACCGAATGATGAAATATGAAAAAGATTCACCTGGAATTAAAATGGAACAAATTAGTATTGATATGAAACAATATTAAGCAGTAATAAATATATATAATCAACTGAACTCGGAGTCAACAGTTATTTAAGTACCCAGCTGCCAACTACTCTTCTCTGCTGTATACTGTTCTGCTCCACTTTACGCTCCCCAAGAACAGCTACAAATTGGTGACCAGCCGACTAAGAACACAATTTTGGGATTAAAGTTCAAGTATTTTATAAAATTAATTCATTTTTTTTTAATATCTATTTAATTTTATTGATAATTATTTTGTTTGTTGTTCGATTTTAAGTAACTTTTTAGTATTATGTACATGTTTAGTGAATTTTTGGTTTGTTTTGGGGTTTTACTCTTTTTCATATTGTTCGCTTCAACCGCTCTCTTCCTGGTTGCCGTCACAACTAGGCTTTCCCGCCGTTCATTTACGTTCCCAGCAGTTTTAGCAGGTCCACCAGAACCTGAGGAAACTGCTGCAACTTCCGAACCCAAAACCTTTACGATTACTGAAAACCAGCTTGAGGCACTGGTCGCCAAGCGGATCGATGTCGCTTTGCCACGATTGAACCATGGAGGTCCTACTTCAAATCCTCCATCTCCTCTAACTTCCGCTCCGTCTTCCCTACCATCTCCAGCTACTTTTTCGGCAAATATGCCACAAAGTGACCAAGTAGCTATCAAAATTTCTCCGTTCTGGTCTGAAACACCAGACCTTTGGTTCATTATCCTAGAAGGTCAGTTCTGTTGGGAAACATCAAGTACCAACACACTAAGTATGGTCATCTACTTAGTATGATCACGCCCACATTGGCAAAATTAGTCAGTGATATCTTGGTAAAGCCTGACCAAGATTCTCCTTACGATAGGCTCAAAGAGGCTCTTCTAGCCCGCTTATCCAGCAGCACTTCAAACCGCATAAAAAGGTTTTTATGTGGTATGGACCTTGAGGATAAAAAGCCCTCACAGCTCTTACGGGATATGACTGCTGTATCCCGAAATACCTTTCAAGAGGAAACTCTTAAACTTATTTGGATGGAAAAACTTCCACCCACTGTTCGAGCTACTATCTCGGTACTCAAAACTAGTTTACTAGAAACAGCCGAGATAGCAGACAATGTCCTCACTTCCCTAAGGGGATCTCAGCTCCATGCGGTATCTAACCCTGCCGCTTCTTCTCTTCCTTCTTCTTCTTCCTCAAGTGAAGTCATGTCACATTCAAAAAATTCAAAAAATTGGAACTACAAAACGTGCAACTTTACAGCGCCATTCAAAGGCAAAACTTCTCCCAATCTTCTCATAATTATCGGAGTAGATCTAAGGATCGAAACGATATTCACAACAGAAATTTGAATAGCTCTTCATCGCCACCACGGTCCAGGTCGCGAGTTCAAATGTATGATGGTATCTGCTACTACCACCATACCTTCCAGGGAGATGCAAACAAATGCGATCCAGAGTGCAAACAGTTCTCCAAGCACTCCGATTCCTCTGCCTCTATTTCTTCTTCAGAAAAACGAATACACTCATCACATGTGACGGTGTGTGATGACAGTCACTCCCAACTCCGTCTTCTGGTCCTTGATATTTCTTCGCGTAAGAACTTCCTCATTGATACAGGTGCCGAAGTATCGGTTACTCCCGCCACTGTGGAGGAAAAACTTCACAGAAAATCAGACTTCTTCCTTTACGCCGCTAACGCAACTAAAGTTAGCACGTATGGTACACGATCTCTTAATCTAAACATTGGTCTCAGACGAGCGTTCTGTCAGACCTTTGTTGTCGCCGATGTTACCATACCGATTCTCGGAGCTGATTTTCTAAATAAATATGGCCTTTTAGTGGACATCAAAAATCGACGTCTTGTCGATCCACTAACCTCCTCATTCACTTTGGCTAAAATCTCCACTTCTCCTGCACCTTCTCTTACGCTAATCAACGATTCTGTTAATATCGAAATTATCGATATTCTCAAAAATTTCAAGGACTTAACGTCCAAAAATGATCTTACCAAACCAGTGAAACATAACGTAACTCACGTTATTAAAACACATGGTCCTCCCATTTCATGTAGATATCGTCGACTTGCTCCTGACAAACTGGCCATCGCAAAGACAGAATTTGACGTTATGTTATCCCAAGGAATTTGCCGACCTTCTAACAGTCCTTGGGCTTCTCCTCTTCATCTCGTTAAAAAGAAGAACGGCGAGTGGAGACCTTGCGGTGACTACCGTGCTCTAAATAATGTCTCTACTCCTGATAAATATCCGATTCCGCATATTCAGGGTTTTTCGCATCAACTACATGGATGCAATATTTTCTCCACTATCGACCTCGTCCGCGCATATCATCAAATTCCCATTGATGAGCGTGATATTGCAAAAACTGCAATTTCAACTCCGTTCGGACTCTTCGAATTCGTTCGAATGACTTTTGGATTGCGAAACGCAGCGCAATCTTTCCAGCGGTTTATGCACTCCCTTCTCCGAGACCTTAAATTTGTTTTTATCTACATAGATGACCTCCTTATTGCTTCTGAAACCTTTGAGGAACACCTCCAACATCCCAGGACTGTTTTCGAGCGTCTTTCTGACGCAGGTCTCATTATCAACGTTGATAAATGCAACTTTGCTAAAACCAACGTTGATTTTCTTGGACATTACATTGATTCAACAGGAATCAAACCAAATGCTGAACGTGTCGATGATATTACGCGTTACGAACGACTTGAAACTGTTATGCAACTCCGCCGTTTCCTTGGAATGATAAATTTCTACCACCGATTCATTCCTCATGCTGGTGGCAATCAAGCCATTCTAAACGATTTCCTTAAAGGTTCCAAAAAGAATGACAAACGTGTCATTCAATGGTCCGAAGACGCCATTCAAGCCTTCGACTTATGCAAGCAGCAACTCAGTGAGACAACAACCCTTTCTCACCCCTCACACTCTGCTCAACTTGCCGTTACGGTCGACGCTTCCGACAAGGCACTTGGCGCCGTTGTTCAACAAAAAATTGACGATTGTTGGACACCTCTTAGCTTCTTCTCTGTGCGACTCAATGAAACGCAACAGAAATACAGCGCTTATGATCGCGAACTCCTTGCAGCTTACTCTGCAATCAAACATTTTCGGTATCTTCTCGAAGGTAGAATCTTCACTCTCTTTACCGATCATAAGCCACTTGTCTACGCTTTGTCGCAGAACCCTGCCAAAGCTAGTCCTCGCCAATTCCGCCATTTAGATTTTATCAGTCAATTCACGACTGATATTCGCCACATTTCTGGAATCGATAATGTAGTCGCCGACACACTTTCTCGTGTCGAGCAAATATCAATTCCAGAAAACATTAACTACGATGAAATTGCTGACGCTCAGTTCAACGATAACGAACTAAAGGAATTAGTGGACACTAGTCCCACACTTCGATTCCCATCCTTTCCAGTATCGTTTGGCAATTCTAGTGCCAAAACTATTTTATGTGATACCTCTGCTGGTAATCCACGCCCCTTTATTCCAAAGCAATTTCGTCAATCAGTTTTCGATAGTCTCCACAATTTATCTCACCCAGGAGTCCACAGTTCTGCCAAACTACTTGCAGAAAAAGTCATTTGGCCATCAATTAAAAAAGATGTACGACAAATGGCTCAGAACTGCCTGGCTTGCCAAAAGGCAAAAGTTTCTCGCCACACTCAATCTCCATTAGGTAATTATCCTCAAACTTCTCAGAGATTTTCCGAGATTCATATGGACATTATTGGTCCACTTCCTACCTCTGAGGACAAACGCTATTGTGTCACAATTATTGACAGATATACTCGCTGGCCTGAAGCCATTCCTATCTCGGATATCACAGCTGAAACAGTAGCATCAGCTCTCTACTCAAATTGGATTTCGCGCTTCGGAGTACCTTCAGTAATTGTCACTGATCAGGGCTCCCAATTTGAATCCAATCTGTTCAACGAGTTGTCAAAACTTGTCGGTTTCGAACGTAAACATACTACAAGTTACAATCCGAAATGTAACGGTCTAATCGAACGTTGGCACCGAACTTTAAAATCTGCGATAATGGCCTACGACAGAACTGACTGGACAAGAATTTTACCGTCAATATTACTTGGTTTACGAACCACTTTCCGTGAAGATTTCCAATCTTCATCGGCTGAGCTCGTATACGGTACTAACATACGTCTTCCTGGAGAATTTTTTAGCCAAAATTCTAACTCCACTCCTCAATCTGATTTTGTTTCACAATTGAAACAACATTTTGATCACCTTCGTCCCGCCATTGCATCAAGACACACTTCTCCTAAAGTTTTCATCTCCAAAAATCTCCAGTCTTGTTCGCATGTCTTCTTACGTACGGATTTAGTACGTAAAGCATTACAACCGCCATACGAAGGTCCTTTCAAAGTCATCAGTCGCGATGATAAAAATTTCGTTATTGACCGTAAAGGTCAACACATTCGAGTTTCAATCGACAGATTAAAACCTTGCTTTAGGGAACAATCTGAAGATGATTTAACTCAAAACTCACCTACTTTGAGAACTGATCTTAGTCGCGCAGATGAAACTTCGTCTTCTACAGATAACGTCCATTCTACTCCTTCGGACACATTCCAGTCTTCTCCTTCTACCTCCACAGAAACAAAAAAACGCGACGCTAAGGCAGCTGTATCTACCAAAAGGGTTAGATTTGACCCCATTCCTCAACAACAAATATTCCACCCTGCATCTACAACTACGCGAGCAGGCAGAACCACTCGTACCCCTACTCGCTTCCTTCGTGCTGTAGCACCATAATCTTTCTATATCGTCTCATCTTCGATGATACTAGGGGGGGAGTGTTTGTGGCGATCTAGCTTTAATAATATAATAAAGTGTTGGTTGCGATCAGCCTTAAATAATTTTTGATAGTATAGTAAAACGCCTAGCCAACAAGTTGACAGTTCGTTATGAAGTAACACGTTGAATAAAAAAATGTCAATTCTCTAATATGAATTATTTAAATAGTACGCCAAAGGTTTTCTAAACATTTTAAGCCTCCAATATAAAATGTTTATTGTTCATATAAATCTTCCGATATAAATTATATGTTGTTAATATAAATAAATGCATATGAATATTTTGGTGAAATTATGTAATATGTTTTAGTTGTATTTAGTAATTGTGTAGCAAAAATTTATTCACATCTCGACCGAATGATGAAATATGAAAAAGATTCACCTGGAATTAAAATGGAACAAATAAGTATTGATATGAAACAATATTAAGCAGTAATAAATATATATAATCAACTCAACTCGGAGTCAACAGTTATTTAAGTACCCAGCTGCCAACTACTCTTCTCTGCTGTATACTGTTCTGCTCCACTTTACGCTCCCCAAGAACAGCTACAAAACCAGGACAAACAAAGGTAGTACCGAATATTAGGACTACACAATAGAGGTATCTTCAGATATTAACAAACTATTCTTTCAAATCAACTAATAACTGATTATATGTATAGAGTGGTAACTAAATTTATTAATCCTACAAATTTTGATTATCATTATATAAAGTCCTTCACCACCGGGAATTAAATAAAAAAAACTCTTTGATTGTGAAACGAAACAAATAACATTACAGAAATAATTTAGGTGAATTTGTGTACATATACACAAACAATAATCGACAATTGTTAAATTTTAATAGTGATTAATTTGCAGTCTTATCTACAATATACTTTTATTTTTTTTCAATCGCTTATTAACAATAAACAAAACATAAATTTGTGATTTAATCACGAATGTAGTGTGGAAGGTTATTTAATTGTGGTTATTTAATTTCCTGGTTATTTAATTGTGTTATCTGTCCGTTTTTTTTTCCTTTCAACTGTGCCACTTTGGTAGCTAGAGTTGATAAGAGAGATGATCTAGGTACGTTGTCCGAATAATGTAGTTAACCTAGCAACTCCAGTGGCGTTGTTAAATAGATGTTTCAATTTTGATAGTTGTGGCGTTGATGATTTAATACTTCTATAGACGAAAATGATGAATAGTTTGCGAAAATCTTGTTAATCTTCTGTCAAATATTAAATCCAATCAAAATCAATTAATTTTGATAAATGTATGAAATTCTCATAATATATCTGTGCGTTCTTCATCCATGACATTTGACATATTTCGTTTTGTATTTTAAAATAAAATGATAGCTTTTATCCGAAATTCTACTTTAAGATATTAAAATTAAACAAAATTTATAAATATTAAAGTTTAAATTAATGTTTTACAAAACAATTATTATTATTTGTGCAGTAGTTTATTCATAAAAATGAAGTGTTGCATTAAAATATGTACAAATAATCTTAAATACACTGAAATTTGATCATCGAATTTCATATCAATGATTAGAATATTTTTACTAATACTACGCATAAAAAGGGTTTAGAATGATGTTTTAACAAAAACATAAAGTATTTGCTTTACAAAAACTGTTATTTTCTAGTTTAATTTTATATTTTATTACCCTACATAAATGTAATTTCTCTTAATCCATTGTTGTCAAACTAAATTTCAAACGCTATCACAGCCGAATATAAGGTGTTCTTAAAGTAATTCAATAAGATTAAAATTTGTGTTGTATTTACAATTAAAAATATTTATATATGGAAATATAAGAAAATATTTTATCCAAACATATTAGGCTTTTAAATTTATATGTAACATTTATTATTTCTTTTATTTGTTTTGAAAATATAAATATGCAAATTGTAAACAGTACCACCCAGCTAGAATGCAAACACTATCAAACTTCATCAATACTAAAAACTAGATGCTTCACTCAAAATGTCTAGTTATACCGCATTCACAGCGACATAGCAAATTAGTAGATGTAATTTAAATCTGTGCTGTAAACACTTTTTATTTTAAAATCTTGCAACTAATTTGATATCTAGGCTTACTACAATTACAAACGATTCAAATACTTATACGATTCAAATTACAATCTACGTTTTAAACTCATATTAAATATGCCAAAATGCAAATTATAATATACTATCTATTAATTTGCTATGTCGCTGTGAATGCGGTATTACTCTTCCTTAGATATTTATTCAATGGAGATTCTAAAAGTTTGAGACAGTTATTTTTCGACTCAGATGTCTTTTCAGTATGAATTAAATAAATTTGCTTTTGATAGAATGTAGCTTCTCAGTTTAATAATTTTCCTCTTTGATGATTGTAGCTTAATTCAATTTAATGAGAATCAACTCGGATTATTTAATTAGTTCCCAAGACTCTTTAGAAAAACCAACATTATCAAATATCATCGGTTATTATGATCATCAAATTTAAACAATATCGTACTATATTTAATTATATATCACAAAATCTTGTTTTAAATAAACAGTATATTCCACATCAATTTGTTTAGGAAAATAATAATTTTACACTTTAAAATTGAACATAACATTAAATCATAAATAACTTTTACAAGTTAAATATATTTATGTATGGCTTGCTCTTGTTATTAATTATAAAATGTAATTAAAATTGAAACTCAATGAAATGGAGTGATTAGGAAAAAACAATAAAAAACTTAATATTGATGAAAAAACGAATGAACGAATATTTTTTTAAATTTTTTGACAATCTGTTTTTCCAGGCAACTTTTCTTTTTTTATTCAAAAAAGCAGGAGTTAAACTTTTCAATAATATGGAAAGTTATTGCCACACCACGACGGTGACGTCTTTTCGCAAAGTCGAAGCTGAAGCGGTACCAGCCGTATGTGGAGGTCCTTCTCCAGTAACCAGCGCGACGGCAAAGTCTAACGACTAACCTGAAGCGCTGGTTTTGGTTTGGTTTCCCTTTTGTTTTTGTTTTTTTTTTTGTCTTTTTTAAGATTAATGAATAGCTTAAAATAGCTTAAAATAGCACAAATAAACTTGCTGCATAACAAATCTGCTTCCGCTCAATTATGTCAAGCAATTGTTATGCAACAGACAAATATAGTTTTGATTCAGGAACCATGGGTAAATAAAAATCATATGCTTGGTCTGAATTTATTTATGTGTTGTTGTGACACATATTCTAAACCCTATTACACAACACATTTTATTAAAAAAAAAAAAAAAAAAAAAATTGTAAACAGGGCAGGGTGTTTGTCGGTGCAGTTACGGAAAACCCTCGTTCGTGCGTTTACTTGTCGAATGACATTTTTGGTATACTTATACCGCAATGTAGTGGTAAAGATGCCGTTGCTGTTAAAGTTACGGTAAAGATCGAGGGTGTTGATACTGACGTAGTGTTCGCATCCATGTATCTACCATATGATGGCACCATTCCAACCCAAGATCTTGTTAAGGTGGTGGCGTTCTGCAGTAACAAGAACCTGCTCTTGATCCTAGGGTGCGATGCAAATGCGCATCATGGAATTTGGGGCAGTTCAGATAACAACAGACGAGGAACAGACATCGTAGAGTTTCTTCATGGTACAGATCTAGAAATTCTAAATAAGAGGAATTCTCCCACTTTTTCAAATGCAATAGAGAGGAAGTAATTGACATCACTAGCCTAGTTTTGGTTAAAAGGGTTTGAAAATGGAAAGTATCGCAAGATATTCTCACGTCAGTCCACAATTGCATACATTTTGACTTTAAAGTCGATACGGTGGTAAAAGAATGTTTTAGAAATCCCAAATCTACTGATTGGGATATGTACAAACTACATCTTAACCAAATGTTTCTTGACTTTGATCCATCAATTAAGTGTACACAAGACATCGAAAATGTTGGGAATCGAATTTAAGAGTGTATGGTCAAGGCTTTTGAAGAACCTTGTTCACTTAGAGTGTTCCATCATGAAGGAAATTCACCTTGGTGGAATAGAAAACTGAAAAAGCTGAGATCTATAGTCAGGAAACTTTTGAGGAAAGCCAAGCAAACAAATGATACCGATGACTGGATCATTTATTGTGATAGTCGAAGGGAATATATAAATACAGTATTCGGAGTGCTAGAAAGAGTGCTTGGAAGAAATTTTGTGAATCCATTGAGAGTTATCCTGTGGCATCTAGACTTCACAAAGCACTCTCGAAAGAACCCAAATACCAACCGGGCTTACTGCTTATGCCAAATGGAAGATATACGGAATCTGTGGAAGAAACAGCACAACATCTACTTTGTACACATTTTCCGGGTAGCAGCACCACTGCTGAGAAGAAAGAACAACTAACTTTAACTCCAAACAAAGATAGTTTGATCTTGGCTGAGAATGTGGTGAACATAAGATCTCGAAGATGGGCCATAAACTCCTTCAACCCCTTTAAATCACCTGGTCCGGATGAAATCTATCCATGCATGCTACAGAATAATGTGCAATCCCTTATTGAATCACTGTTAAATTTATATAAAGCATGTCTAGCATATGCCTATGTCCCAGAAGCGTGGCGGAAAGCTAGAGTTGTTTTTATACCAAGACCAGGTAAAACCAACTACAGTGAAGCCAACTCATTTCGGCCAATAAGTCTCAACTCCTTTGTCCTCAAAACTCTGGAAAGACTTATTGACCGTTATATAAGGGACACTGCCTTACTGCAGTTTCCACTAAGTACCAATCAGCATGCATACCAGATTGGGAAATCGGAAGAAACAGCTGCGCATCATTTGGTGACTAAAATTGAAGGAAGAATTCGCCTTGGGTGTTTTTTTAGATATAGAAGGTGCTTTTGATAATACCACCTTCGAATCAATCAGGACTGCGGCATCACTTCATGGAATTAGTAGCACGATCTCAAATTGGATTGTGTCTATGTTGAGCTGCCGCATTGCCTTTGTTGAAATGGGTAATACTACTGTTTCAGTTTCAGTCCAACGAGGCTGTCCACAGGGTGTTGTTCTCTCACCTCCTCTGTGGACTTTTTTCGTTGAGTCTTAAAAGACTAAATCATGCGGGACCATATTCTCAGGGTTACACTGATGATATTGCCATACTGGTAATTGGAAAAGACCTTCGCACTCTGATGGATCTAATGCAAAATTCACTGAAGGTGGTTGAAGAGTGGTGTCCATCCTTACAAATCACATGTAGTTTTATTTACCAATAAGAGAAAAGTGCCTGCAACACCAAGTCTGAGAAAATATGCAGTTGGTAGCTTTCAGAATTTCAGATGAGGTTAAGTTTCTAGGCATTATTCTCGACAAAAGGTTAAATTGGAATACACATTTAACAAAAAAATTGATAAGGCTGTCATTTCTTTTTGGCAACGCCATCGATCCTTCGGTCAGTATTGGGGTCTTAGTCCCAAAATTATCCTATGGATATACACAGCCACAATCAGACCAACCCTTGTTTTTGCATGTGTTGTCTGGTGGCCAAAAACGGAGAAACAATGCGTCCGTGATAGGTTAAATAAAATACAGAGAATGGCATATGTTAGTATTAGTGGCTCTATGCGAACCACACCAACACTGTCGTTGGAGGTCATATTGGGTCTGGCTCCTTTACATCTACATGTAGAGTACATGGCTAAAAGGGATGTCTAAAGACTGCATGTGGCAGGAACGTGGGTAAACAGAGGAAAAACATGTTGTCATGGTCACATACTTGAAAGACTACGAACAGATTGTCCGGAAATAGATATGCATTGTGACGTCATGACCAAATTATATAACTTTGAGAAGCCCGCTGAACTGATCATCTCTCCTAGAGAGGAATGTGAGGGATCTTGGTCCGAATGTTCCTCTAGCGAGACTTATGTTTTCTACATAGATGGCTTACTGTTCAATGGAAATGCAGGAGCTGGCGTGTACCTGGAATCAAATAATGTCATAAGTAGCAAGAAATTTCTACTTGGACGATTTTGCACAGTTCTCCAAGTGGAAGTGTATGCTATCAATGAATGCACGCATGCTATAGAACGTCTGCGTCTGCAAGGGAAACAAATCTGTATCTGTTCGGATAGCCAAACAGCTATCAAAGCATTGGTAAGCCCAGAGACTACTTCCAAACTCCTTAACGAGTGTAGAAACAATCTCTGTAGGACAACGCAACTCAACAATATCACATTGCGGTGGGTTCTGGGTCATAGTGGCATTCCGGGCAACATAAAAGCGGATGAACTTGCAAGAGCGGGAGCGGCTTAGAGCTTTTCAGATCCAGAACCTG
Organism: Diogma glabrata; assembly: GCA_963693315.1. Taxonomy (NCBI): domain Eukaryota; kingdom Metazoa; phylum Arthropoda; class Insecta; order Diptera; family Cylindrotomidae; genus Diogma; species Diogma glabrata. Next base: position 199,428,586 of record OY856188.1, read on the forward strand.
CCTCAGGGTTATCCAAAGCGTTTACCTTGTCACTATTGTAAAGGAGAACTAGTTCCATTGGTAAAACAATGGAATGATTATGGCAAGCCGCGCACCTAGTTCGATATTGAACCCTAAGCTAGCTCTAGCCTGCGGAAACGAGAGCGTATGCCTGCCGCCTAGTACAAACTGCGGAATTGTACGCATGTATTGTTTATATATCAGATCGGAGATCAAACGAAAAAGTGATAAAAAGAAGGCCCTGGCGGCCCTGCAGGTCGAAGAAGTCACGACCGTCAAGTTCACCCCCGTAATTATTTTCTCATTCATACGCTCTCGCACCTCATACACTCACGCACCCACTCATACACTCACACTTACACACTCATATACTCATACATTTATCCAGGTACATACACACACCCACACAACCCTATACCTATTGGTAAATCTAAAAGTACTTATCCCATACTAGTAGTAGATCCCTCTCCGTCTTCCCTTCCGGATTAGCCGATTATCACTCTCTCAGCCCAATTACACGGTAATGGTCACGCAACGGTCAAATCATGCAATGGTGGATGAAGGTATAACAGCTGGTATACAAAATTGATAATATTGTTGGTTACAGTAAAAGTGATACTATGGTTGAATACAGTGAATATTGATGAACGATGAGCGACTGTAGTAATATAAAAAGAAACTATTGTTTCATGCAATGATGACTGGATGGATAACAGCTGATATATAAAATTAATACTCTTGTTGAATACTGTGAATATTGATGAACGATGAGCGACTGTAGCAATACAAAAATTATTGTCTCAAGGAATAATGAATGAATGTATAACAGCTGATATATATAAAATTGATAATCTTGTTGGATACACTAAATATAGATGAACGACGAGCAACGGATGTACAACAGCTGACACGCAAAATTGACAATACCGTTGTACACAGTAAATACAGGTGAACGGTGAGCGACTGTCGTAATAAAAAAAGAAACTATTGTTTCATGCAATGGTGAACGGATGCACAACAGCTGATGTGTAAAATTGTTAATGATGTTGTACACCGTAAATATAGGTGAACGGTGAGCGACTGTAGTAATACAACCAAACTTTTGTTTCGAGCAATGCTGAACGGATGGATAACAGCGGATGTAGAAAATTGGTAATGAATTGGTACTGCTGAACACAGTAGATATAGGTGAACAATGAGCGACTATAACTCAAAAACCAGCATTTGTAAATTATTCACTGTTTCACCTTGTGATTAAATAAAATTAGTTTTGTTTTTTCGTATTTTCACTCGCGACCAATTTTGTTTGATTTTGCATGAAAAAAAATTCAAACTTGCGGACTTGCCATTATTTCGATTCACAAAAAAAAACTATACTAAATATTCCCTTTCGATATAAATTTAATGTCGAGCAATACAAACAAAGAAATTTTTTCTAATTAATCTATTTTTTTTTAATTTAGCTATTAAAAATTTGAACTAAACATATTTTATATAAATATTACTAACGTACAATTTCTTTTAATTACGCCAAAAAATGTTTCTAATAAATTTATTAAATTGAACTATAACTTTAACTACAATTATTGAATTAATTTAAGCTATATGAACTTTTACACAAAACAACCTCATGAAAATCGCAACCCTCGGTTGGAATTTTTAAAGCAAAAAATATCAAAAATAAACAACTTACAGTCTCTTAGAAAACTCATGGAACTGACTGAACAAAAATTATAATCCAGTAAGAGAATGTTCATGGTGGAGTTGGGTAATTATAAAAACATAAAAGTCGATTTCGACGATAAAAGAAACGATCAGTTTTTTTATGTTTCCATCGATTATGTGTACCCATTAAGAAAGTTGTTTTGTTTAATTTTTTTTTCTTTTATTTTTTTTCGTTTGAACTCATTTCATCATAACAGCAAAGGCTTCTGTAGACTCAGAAACAGAAAACTTAAAAAGGGGAAATGCAGGATGAGAAGTACCCTCCCGTTCGCACTTAGCCGGGCATCACAGCCCATTAGTCGTGAGTGGTAAATTTAGCAAAGGCTCGAACCCACACCTCACCATAACGTTGATTCAGGGAAAGAGTCAGCCAGTGAAAAATACACAACAGCAGATTAATACTCGAACCCACGACCTGAGATCCAGACCTAAAACACCCTCTTTCTAAGGTAAATAGTACGACCAGGTAAACAACAACGAGTAAATCAAAGTATAGCACCCTAATCGGGATAGCTGGGTCTTAAGTTCGAATGTACTTCGAATGATATATACCTCTTCGTTTGGAAGCCAGGTCTTCCAGCTCGTAGGCGGTGCCACCCGAAATTACGACGGAACAGAATATCACCAGGTTTAAACAAAGATACCCTACCTCGCAAATTGTAACGCTGAGCACTTTTAGCAAATGCTTCAGAAGTTAGTACAAGGATTCGACTATGGATTTTATTCAAGTAGTCAGGACTCAATAGTGTTTCACCCGGTTCATAAAGACTGTTTAATCGTTTTAACAACTCATAGGATGATCCGTTTATTATCATGGGTATCCCAAACATGGCATAATAGGGAGAACAGTGGAAAGTTTGATGTAAGGAACATCATAGTACACAAGTGATTTCGATCAAATGCATAGCCCATTTCGAATGCTCGTCTTTTAGGTAGGCCCTGATTCCAGAAAGAACACCGATTCGATTCACCCGTTCGGAAGCATTAGCTTGTGGTGAATATAATGCTACCAAGGTATGTTTCACTCCGTGTTTTGATAAGAAATCTTTAAACAATTTTGAATTAAATTGGGTATCATTATCGGATACCACAACCTCTGGACAACCAAATACATGGAATTCATGGGTGGCCAATAATTGACAAATTGGTTCAGCAGTGAATTTATGTAAAGGAAACAGAAAGGGATACTTAGTCACATGATCAATTACCACGAGTATAGCAATATTTCCGGACTTTGACCGAGGATAAGGTCCAAGAACATCGATGTATAAACGCTGACCAATTCGTTCTGTTTTCATTGGAGATATCATAGGAGCACGAAGTGGAATATTAGTTCATCACGAACTTTTTCACTTGGGTGTACATTTTTGGCCAATAATAGAAACTTCGGATGTTATACAGGATTTTCAACAAACCTTAATGAGATGCAGTTGGGGGATTATGGGCTCTTGCAATGCACTCGTCAGTTCCTCGCGTAACCACAATTTCCAAACCTCACCCTCTGGAGGAATCTCAGTATCAAGACAAGCCAGTCTTTTATATGTCCGACCAGAAATTACTTTCAGATCAGGTACCATCTGCTTCAGTAACTAAGTTTACCAACTCTAAATATCTAGAAGTGTTGAAGAAAGGTGCATTAAGATCTATATCAGGCACAATATCTACTTCAGAAATAGCGTCGACAGAGTCACGTCTTGACAGGGGACGGTATTTAGTTTTCCCTTACGGTACTCAATATCAAAGACGTAACCCTGCAATTTCAAGCCCCAACGAGCCAATTGACCAGAAAGGTCTTTTGTTGTATAAGCCACTTCGGCGAAGCATGATCAGTCACGATCATAAAAGCCTGACCCTCGACATACACTCTAAATTTGTTTACTCCCAGTATGGCTGCTAAGCATTCTTTCTCACTAGTGGAATAGTTGCGTTGGGACGAATTAAGTTTTTTGGACATGTACGCAATAGGATATTCTTTACCGTCCACGTCACATTGAAGCAAGACACAACCTACTCCATCATTGCTAGCATCGCACTGGAGAGTAAAAGGTTTAGTATAATCGGGGTTGATAAGGACTGGTACCACTTCATGTCACTTCAGCATCTTCTGTCCACTTGAATTTACCAGTTGATTTCATCAACGTATCAGATATTGAGGAGGACATAGCAGAAAAATCATATATGAATCTACGATAATAACCAGCCATACCTAGGAAGCGATGAACCTGTTTGGGTTTACGCGGAGTAGGAAATTCAGAAATGGCCTGAGTTTTATCAGGATCTATTTTTAGCATACCACTTTAAAAATTATAATTTTTGTTCTATTAATTAATTTTCGTAAATGAAAAGAATTGGTTTTTACTTGTAAAGGATTGTAAAGTGTAATTGAAAATGGATGTGGAATGAGGAGTGTTTGGACCTGTGATTGATTATGAAAGTTTTGTGAAACTGGATTGATTGAGTTGATTTGAATTTTTGAAGGTAGCAAGTTGGGATTAAAGGCGAGGAAAACGATGGTAGAAATATTCTCCGATTCCAAGAGTTGAATGACCTTGCTGCAAAATGGAGGTGATACATGATAAGAACGTGTTTTGTTGTGATATTTCAAAGATATTTGTTTTATTTTCTTCCAATAAAATCAAAGACAGTAACAACAACTATTTTTGAATTCATACGATGAGAATATTTCGATTTAGTGAACATCCCAAGTCAAGAGTGTAGAGTCATTATTTATTATTACCGTCAATCGAATGATTCTGGACTTAGGATATTGTCTAAATAGAAAAATTCTCATCAAATGAATTCACACATGGTACTGTCTAGAAATTTTATACAAAACTCCCAAAAAATACCACTTCTATTATTTATAGAATGTTATAAAGGTTAATAATTTTAAGGCGAAGCAGCATATATGTTGCTTGTTTTTTGATTATTAATAAAAAATATATAGTCCCTTGGCTCACGCCGATTTCATGTGATGATTACCACATATTTTATACTTCGTAAGGCGCCTGTCCTTGACGAGCTGGAAAACTTTTGTTCTGCCATTTTTCTCGATTCGGCCGCTTTTTCGTTCGGCAAGCTATGTAAATTATCAATCATGTAAATTTCGATTCATCGATCATGTAAATTGTTTTTTTTAACTGTGGGGGTTGGAAATGTGATTTAGAAGACGACGGTAACCTTGTCCGACAAAAATGTGTATGCTATTGTTTAGTCCGACAACCCAAACATACCAAAATGTCAGTTGTCAGACTCGACAATAGCAGACACATTTTGGTCGGACAAGCTTACGTTTTAGAACACAAATTTCCAACCCCCACAGTTGAAAAAAAATGTGGTAGCTAATTTACAAGATAGCTGCGGCATTTTTCGGAGCTTGCCGGAGAAAAATAGTAGAACAAAAGTTTTAGGGCTCGTCAAGGACAGGCGCCTCACGAAGTATAAAATATGTTGTAATCATCACATGATATCGGTGTGGGCCCAGGGACTAATATTCATTTATGGATATAGCTACAATTGAGAATACTTATTAATTACTTCAAAATTAATTAGAAATGTTAAATTTTGTAATTAATCAATTATTAAATTTAATAATTAAAAGTAATATTATTTTTCTAACAACTTTTATTAAAAATATAAATTTCAGACGCGTTTAGGATATAAATATCCGTCATCAATGAAAGAATTTATATTTATGATATACAATATACATACTACTTAACTAATCTTACAAGCGTTATTTAAATAAACTTCATGATTCATAAAAACAAATCAAATTAGTTTTAAATATTATAATTTATTTATCAATGTGTATGTTTTTAAATCTTTATCTATTTTGATTCATATATGGAAACATAGAAGGTGTTCTTCCATATGCCATTTCCGGCTGACCCATTGGTCTAGGCTGATTTAAATGAGAAGGATAAGACATTCTTATATTAGGATATTGATAACGACCAGGTGGGTATTGAAATTGTCCTGGTTGTTGTACAGGCAGATGTGGTGGCGTTGAATACTGTCTTGGTTGTTGTACAGGATTTTGATGTTGTATTTGAAAGAATCCTGATTGTTGTCCAGGATTAAAGTTTTGTGGGTAATGTTGTGGTCTAGCTACATTTGAATTTGGAGCGATTGTCATATTCTGTGAAGACTTTCGCAACAATAGATTTTTAAATAATAAAATTGATGTAATACTTCCTTTTGGTATAATTAATACTGCAAAGGTAGCAACAATTGTAACTACAAGTAAACAGACAAATGTATGAGGAAATATTAGTAAAAAGTTTGACCCTGAGTTAAAGATTAACGATCGATCATTAACTGTATAATATTGTAAGACTCCAAATGTAATATGTTCAATCATGAAGCCAACCGCTAAAAATAATTCGTTTGTTTTCAAATTGGCTATATTCAAAATACAAATATTCGAATGTGATTGTTTTAAACCGATAAATGAACACAATACCCACATAACAATTTTACTAACTTTGTAATCCTGAGTAATAATTATTATAACCGTAGCTATAATTAAAAAGCTTGCCTCAAGCCCGGATGAAATCATAAATTGATTTTTAAAATTGAAACAGCATAACATCAATGTTGAGATTAAAATTCCAAAAACACCAAACCAGATTATAATTTCATAACGATAGTCATTCGAGTAGCCTGAGAAAATTGCCGTTAAATAAAAAAAAGGAAAATAGAAGGCGTATAAAGATTGAAATCGGGTGCAAATAGCAAATAAACCAAACATAAATTCTTTTGACTCCGAAACACTTTCAACGACAAAATGTGATCGAGATATAGTTGGGGAATGACTTTGATCTCCGACCATAAAATGTTTGTTTAAAAAAATTGTTGAATTATTATTTTCACGATTTACATCTTTGTCTAAACTTGATTTATAGTCGTATAATTTTAGCATATGTAAAATTTCGTTTAAACAACAGAGTGCAATAACGAATAAAGATATTATTAAAATTGCTAAGCCAGCGTTTTTGTTAACACGACTGTAGAGTATGCCGATGTTACTGCTTGCTATGTATCGCACATCAGAATAAATAATTGTTGCAGCAACAGCAACACCAAAAAAGTATTCAAGATGTGCTGCTGATAGTTTTGCAACACGATACCTTGAATTTGCCACTCTTATATTCATATAAGATAAAGCAGGAATGTAACACATCCCATGTCCAACTGCCATAAGATAAATTGCAGTTGTTGGATCTGAAAATAAAGAAATATATTTTGTTTATAAAAATTTATAATGAGAATAAAAATATATTTCTGGCAATATATATTTGGGATTTTTTTTACATCAACCTTCAGCTTTAACGGTTGTGTATTTTTAAAGGAACGGCGTCACCCGACACACCAAATAGAAAGTTAATTTTATTTGTACTTATGCTTCACAAAAATGTTAAATCAATCTTTGAATTTTGTTAAAAAAGACATAAAACAATCAATGATGCGGTATATTTGGTATAGTATACTCTACTTCAAATATTTAAAACCCTTACGTCAATGATCAATTTTATTTGAGATGTAATTGATTTGATGCTTTCTGATTTGACTGCTATTGCCTTTCTATTGCTTATTAGTAAAAATTGGGTTATGTAATATGTGAAAATCCCACCGTATATTAGTATTTCATAAACTTGTATGCAATCCTGGGTGAAAGTAAATTAAAAAATTAGGAATAAACTTTTACTAAGCAAACTACCTTTAGTGAAACTGAACCTAATAATTTAAGGTAATAAATGTATCAAATCTTATCATATTTACCATTGTAAGGTTTTGAATATAATAACCCACCCGAGGCAACATTAAATATCATTCCACATAATATAATATAAAAATGTTCAAATTTATATTGATTATATTTCTTCTTTATGATAAATTGCAAGACACCAACTACTATGGCAGCTACCGATGCTACTACATACGGCCAACATTTTATTAGCCTCATTAAATTAGTAGTCACATCATCTAATATGAAAAAATGCATGAGGTAACCAAAAATATATCCCAATGGTAAAAATATCGCGCAAGCTGAAAAAAATTAATTTATCAGTTAATACTTTACATTGTTGAATAATATTGAGTAGTTATAATTGTAAATTAAATAATAATAATTTAATCGGAGTTTAGTTACAATAATCAAATGCTCACATTGAACGAAATAAGATAAAAACAATAATTATTTAATTTCTGTTGAATTATCCATTACAGTTACATATTTTGATTTAACTTGGCAGCTTAATTATAAAAGTAATTTCATGGATTTCATTGAACTATAATCAATGAAAAAATTCAGATAGCAAATGCAAAAGAATTATTTTTAAGCAAAGAAAAAATCTTAAAAAGTTATGCAATTTCTTAAAATTCTATTTGTTTATTTTATTTTATTTTATTTTTTAGAATTGGAAGTTAGAACCATAGTAGAGATTTATTTAAATTTTAGTTACTTCTCGTTACTAGTTAATAAGGAAAAGATTTTATTTATTAATCCACTTTCACTCAAATCGTTTTATATTCACTTAATTTATACACTCATATTTACACACTCAATGATAATTAAATTGATAGCATGATATTCACCTGTAATCTCAGGAATTAGTTCCAGCATGGTTTTAAATTTTCAGATTTTAAGTTTTTTACCATAAATTTCACTTACAAGAACTTCTAATCCTGGTGAAGTTTTCATATTAACTTTTTTATCAATATATCAGAATTGCGAACAATTGAATTTATCTCCTAAAATACGGTTTCCTGATAAGATATTACTTTCTAATAAATTTGATACCAAAACAATTCAAAAATTAAATTTGTATATTGTGTTTAATTGATATAATTGATTAATAGATAAGGTTGTTATAGCTTTTAACCAACAGGGCGATTTTGAGATATACAACATTAAATGTTTTAAGAATGGGACCGGACGATAAGTTTTATACATTGTAATAAACATGTATTCTGTTTGTACGGGAATGTTAACAATATGAAAAAACAAAATCAACACATGGCCTCTGGCCCAGGAAAATCTCTAATTCAATTTAATTTAATTCATCATTTTAAGACAAAACCTCAGAAAATATATATTTATAAATATAATATAAGAATAAAGAAAAAAAGAACTCAAAGTGTTGAATGTTAATGAAGTTGAGTATTCATAATCTTTTTTATATTTTTGTTTGCTGGTTCTCTTCATCCACGAATTAAATCAATTCTTCTATTCCAAAATAAATCCATTTGTCGAAATGTGCAAAAGTTTCACAACCAATGGCCGTTATATAATATCAAGAACCACGACTGGCTCACTAAATTCTTATATCACAGCCCATGACTACTCGGTATAGCCTTGTTTCACAACAGTTGGAGAAACAACTAATTTATAACCCCCAAAAATTTTTAATCTAGACACAAGTGCCAAAACTTCCTCTTGTTAAAATTGAAAAACGTTGTTGAAATTGTCAAAACTTTGTATTGACAAACGTAAAATTCAAAATTAACTTTCTTGAACCCCACCCAATGTTTATTTACTTTGTGGAGTTTTAACAGAGGCGTCAATTGGGTAGGGCTGGGCCCTACCCCAATTGCCCCCCCCCCCCCCCCCCCAAGGATCTGATACTATCAATACATCGATTCAATAAAACCATTCAATCGTTTACACTATATAAAAATTATACACTATAAAAATTTCAATGCACTGTTATTTTGTAAATTCGTCTAATTTTTAGAAGATTTACTTAGCTAATATACCAATTTTATCGCATACTATTAATTGAAATATATCTGTTAATATAATTATTACGTTACATATTATTTTGGCCCGACTAAAGTACGGTTCACCACAATATTCAAACCGTTATCGTTCTTTGTATAGACTAGAGCGCCGCCGATACGAAAGGCGGTCGTATTGCATCTAATCTTCTGATGAAATCAGTTTTATAAACAGAACACGATCGTTCTTCCAAAAACGCCGTGGGTGCGTATTTTGACAAAACTCTATCGTACGGTAGTGTTTTGTTTATAAGATATTCGTGTCTAAGCCAGAGGAATCAAAATATTTCATTAGTATAGTGTTCCTCGAGAGTTCATAGTGCAGTATTTAACATTCAAATTTCAATTGTTATTGGTCATTGGTAATTTATATAAACTTAAAAGTAAGTACATGCAGGAGAACACAACCTAATTATATCCCATTTATTTGGAGAACCCTGACTGTTTGGCCCTGTTTTTTTATCTATATCATATTGTACAAACTTTACAAGACTTTTTTAAAAACAATAAATTAAAAAAATTTCTAATTGTAAAATCCTATAACATATTGGTTTTCTTGATAGTTGTGCTAATTTTTATAAAATGAATGAAAATAATTACAAAAGTAATTTAAATTTTTTGTGTTATTGCCAGTGATTTTATAATAGTGAATGTTTTATAATGGACAAGCAATATTTTCTAAAGACACGAATAAATTCTTTTCGCTATATGGACTATAATTTTTAATTCATAAAATAGCAAAAATTATATGTTTGGTTGGTTATAATAAAATCCAAAACGTATCCTAAACGTCAATCTTTGTTCATTTTTTTATACAGTCACAGGGAGGGAGAAACTATTATTTTCTTGTGGTAGGTTTTTCTTATAGATTTAAAAGAAGCTCGCAATAATTGTACAATTTTGAATCAAATGAAAAATTTACGCACGTTTATGGGTAGTAAACTGACCAGACGTCCCACGCTGCGTGGAAATGTCCCACATTTGATTGCGTTGTCCCACGGAGAAATTTGTCCCACGCAGCGTACCACGAAACAAAAATTTCCACCACATTTGCCCGCATTATCGAAATAATCAAATAAGCCTTATATCTACCTACGTACAGTTTGCGCAATATCTTAGTCAAAGCAATGGCTTCACTGTTTTTTCTTGCAATTTGTATAATGTGATGTATATGTTGATTTATCTATATTGAGAGAGCAAACTAGTGCAATATTTTTTTTACTAAAAAAGTGTTTTAACTATAATTTTCTTAGAAATACTAAACTCAGTTTTTTTCACTTCAATTTCGTTTGTTTTGCGAATATCTTTTGATGTCTAACAGATCTATCTCAACGAAAAGGTTTTTTTGTTTATAGAAACATCTCCCCGGTGTATATACGAGAGATCGAAAGTATATTATGAAAAATAAAATACAAAATATTTTACTTAAAAAGTCGCAGTTTTCCGTATAAATTCATAAACATTTAAATTTTCAAACCAGAGTTTTACTTTATTCGAGCACTCATTTTAATCCGTTGAAATAATATTCAAAAATTAAAATGTAAAAGAAAATGATTTTACTCCTTTGGAGCAGATTACATTTTCCTGTTCTTTTATTCGATTTATGAATAGTCCCTCTACGTCATCCTTTATATTCATTTTTCTAACAATACATGAATAATTGAACGAATCATTCAAAGCATTTTACGTTGGAAAGCATCAAATTTGAAGCAAAAATAAAAGTTTTGAGTATTTGAAAGAAAATATTTATTTCAATTTAGTAGCAAGAATGATATTTTATTATTTTCACTCCTGTATGTGGGTGGGAGTGTTATATTTTTTTTAAGCTACGCACTCTGAAAGAACAAAGTAAAGGAGTGATATAAGGTGCGTTCGATTTGACTGAAACAACTGAAAAAACAACAACAATCGCATTTAATTTTTGCCTCAGTTGTTTCAGTCAAATCGAACACGGCTATAAGTAGCGTTTCAAACTCTGTTTAAAACACACTTTAACTAGGTAGCTCAAAAGTAAAATTATTATTTTCTAATTTATAATTTTTTTTTCTCAATAAAGAACAAACAAAGTAGAGAGCATAAAAACTTGATAAATGGTATATATAGGTAATATTTGCATAATAATATTTATATGGTAATATTTGCAAAAGATAGAACGAGAGGTATACTGTATACCTCTTATACTTACAGAATACAGAAAAGATATTAATTGTTTGGTAAAATTAAAATAAATTGTTTCAATTGTTTTGCAGTCTTTACTTGTGTAACAAAAGTTTTAAGCTACTATAAAAGGTAAATTTTTACTAATTTTTAAAATTATATTTAAAAAGTTCTCCTGCAAATCAAGATGGATAGAAAACGTTTACGTAAATTCTCATACGATATTGAATTGGACTATCCTTTTATAAAAAAATCAAAATATAACGACGCAAATGTTTATTGTATTACCAGTCGGAGTGAATTTGCAAACTAACAGTGGACATTATGATAGTAAAAGACATATAGATACAGATAAACATAAAAAAGCGCTGCTATAAGCCGCCAGCTCCAGTAGCTTAAACAATTTTTGTTGTTATTTTGTTTTCTTGTTGTTATTTAACATTGACAAAAAGTTAGTTGCAATTTGCGCTGATAACTCGAATACCAATTTTAGTGGTGTCACGTCAAGAAGTGAAAATTTAAAAGCAAGCTAATCTCCAATTTGAACCAGAATGTATTGGGTATTGGATTCGTAGCCCATATTCTAAATAATGCAATAAGAAGTGCTGCTGAGTGCTGATTTAAATGGCAGGGTTAAAAAAATTTGGATATTTTACTGTCTTTACTAGAGACGTTGAAGGAGTTCTGTGGCAAAAATAATGTCGAACATAACCAACTTATTGGATACAGTGAAACTCGCTGACTGGCGGTAATGCCAAACTACTTTCTTGATGCTTAAACATTAAATTTAAAATTATTTTTAACAAATGAAGGGATTTTGCAGAACTTTGCGGCATTCGCTTCGATGAAACAACAATAGAAGTTAAAGATCTAGCATAGTAACCAAGATAGCTCAAAAGCACTTTAGTTTCATTTCTAAGACCAAGCATTTAAATGCTTTTAAATATATGTGTGTATAAAAATGTACATGTTATGTTTAACGAAAAAAATCTTTTTATGTCATTTATATTCTCACCCCCCCCCCCAAGATTTTGGTAAAATGACGCCACTGAGTTTTAATGATTATTCGTGACTCGTAAGGCAGTCAATTTACAACTAGTTTTTTATTTTTCAAAAAAAAAACAGAACTGTTACTATTACCGCATTCACAGCGACATAGCAAATTAGTAGATGTAATTTAAATTAGGGCTTCCAAAAATACCGTTTTTGCTAATACCGGTATTGCCGATCTAAGTTACCCTCAATACCGGTATTACCGCGGTACTACCGATATTCCAGAAAAAAAATAATTGCAGAATTTTGGTTTGAAAATTGATTAAAATAAATAAATTAAAAAAATAAATTTGTCAGTTTTTAGTAAGATTTATTTAATTTCAATTGGTAAAAAGAACCAATTTTATACAAAATAGTATTTAAGAGTACAAAAAAGCAAATTAATTAACAAAAAATAAATTAATTGCTACCTTTTATAAATAATAAATAATATATAGAGGCTTATTAGTTGTAACATTAATTATAGTTCAGTCAGTTACAATAACAAAACAATCACGATGACAGTACTTAGTGCCTTTGGAATGTTTGTATAACCTTTGAAATGAAGTAGACTACGAATATCATATGACGTACAGATTTTAACAAACGGGAAACCATCCCTCGGTACAAAACGCTAAATAACTGCCTGTAAAGAGTCATCTACAGAATTCTTAAAATATATGGGTATTTTAAACGAACTACAACATTTGATTTTTCAGCAAAGTTTTCTTCTTTGTAATTGCTAACGTCTCTTTTTAATAAGTTTATTTTGTGTTTTCTTTTTAAATGAACATACAATTCACTAGTGCTTCCACCAGCTGTTCTATTTTGCTTTCGACATTTATCAATTTGGCATATACCACCGTCATTAGTCCGCTTGAAGTATTTCCACGGAGACTCTTTATCTCTACTCATATTTGTTATGACTGTAAGTAAATATTTATTTGTTTTTATTAAAGTATTATTTTACTTACATCAAATCAAATGATTGATTTATTCGATAGTCTATTCACTATTGACTGATTGGATAGTTTAGTAACTTAAAATTATTATTTTGTTTAATATTTCCACACAAAAGCACAAGTTTCATTTAAAGATTAGATCGCAATAACATACTGATTTGAATGATGTAATTCATCGTTCTGCGTATTCTATATACATACTATCTCTTTTTAACTCATTTAGAAAAAATAGCATAAGGAAATAAGAAAAACCGTGTTGCAAAAACGTGATGCCTAACTCAAATTATGGATATTTAGTAGTAGTTAAAGATGTTGTTAAAGTTTTTGAACAATATAAATTTTTTTTAAAATTCGGTATTACCGAGGCTAAATACCGGTAGTACCGAAATGGAATTTTAAGACCATTATCGGTATTTCCGGTAGTACCGATACCGGTATTGGAAGCCCTAATTTAAATCTGTGCTGTAAAACTTTTTATTTTAAAATCTTGCAACTAATTTGATATCTAGGTTTACTACAATTACAAACGATTCAAATACTTACGATTCAAATCACAATCTACGTTTTAAACTCATATTAAATATGCCAAGATGCAAATTATAATTTACTATGTACTAATTTGCTATGCCGCTGTGAATGCGGCATATGTTTTGACGTAGCAATTAATTGGTTACTACAATATATAATAATTTGTTTATTTAGTTTAGTAACCATTTGAGAAAATACATAAGTTAAATGACTAGATTACATTTAAAAAAATTTCTTTAACATAAGTTAACAGATTAATTTTAAAAATGTTAAAGTTTGACAGTTTTTTCAATTCGTTTGGCAGTTCATTAAATAATTTCATCCCGTTGTACATCACCATGTTTTTGGATTTTTCATTTGAAAATAAATTTAATCGAAAATCATTTCTATTCCTCAGTTGATAATTGTGAGCATCGGATGAGTAGACGAACTTCCTCTTCAAGTACTCTGGAAAAGGCCGTGTTCGATTTTGAAGACAAAAATTAATACGTTGAAATTGATTCTCTGTCGAATGTTCAACCAATTAAGTGTTTCCAGCATTAAATTTATGTGGGTGTATCTATTAACTCGAAGAAAGCATCTCATTCCCTTGTTTTGCAACTTTTGTATTCTGTCCATCCTCGTTCTGTTGCACATGTATAAAATCGTCGAGCAATATTCAAAGTGTGGTTTTATAACTGTATTATAAATGTTTATTGCTGTAATTTGTTATATTGTATCATGTTATATTGTATCATTCTTGTTAGAAAGTGTATTTTCTTCCCAATCTTTTTGCATATGTAATCCCAGTGGCTTTTGAAAAGTAATTGAATTGATTTTGTAAATTGTATTAGTAAACTGGTGAACAATTTTTACTAGGGTAAATATTACCCATACAAAGAAATCTGCCGTAAAACAAAACAACAACAAAACACTTAAAACAGACAAAGAAAATTTATTCAAATTAAAAAAACATAGACTCCTTTACAATTCAACCATGTATTAACATTGCGTATACATTAGAAAAAAAGTCAGACAAGTGCGAATAAAATTCGCTCGCCAAGGGTTCCGTGAATGTAAAAGAACACAATATCAAAAGTAATTGACAAAAAGTTGTGTTGTAATGTCCATATATTTCCAGATCATGACGCATAACAAAACAAATGTTTAATCGTAAATGTCAATAGTAAATTACAATCACATATATACATATTATTCAAATATTTTAATAACTGAAGTGTTTATAGTCGAAAATGTTGTTTTTTTTAAAAATTATTTAAAACAATTTTTATTTATTTCTATAAATCCTATATTTCGACTGCTAATTACAGTCATCTTCAGGGATTAAAAAACAAATAAAAGTTATAAAAATAACTTCAAAAAACCATCAAAAATGAATACAAAAATGAACTTGAAGCAAAAATTTAAAATATTAACAAATTATATAAGCCAAATAGTTTTTTTCCCTATTATCTCAAAAAATGTTTATGTTAATAAAACTTTCTGAAAACCTATACGCTGATCAAAAATTACACCAAAAATGATGCTTCAGGTTAAATCTTATCCATAGCTGTTTATGGTAACTCAAGAAAGATTCAATTACACCAGCTTGTAAATGGTTTAAATTTGATTATTTTTTCGGTCATTCAAGTGTCGAAATTTAGGGGGGTAGAGAAACTTCATGGTAAAAATATTTTTTTACAATAACACAAAAACTGTGCATTGCAAAGTTCTAAAAACAATTGTAATGTTTTTTAAAATAAGTGCTCCTTCATATGACACCCCACTCATTTGGGTCAAAAATATTTTTTTTTACTTTCCCCACACCCATCCCCTAAACACACAGAAATATAATTATTTGAGACTTCGCTATGATTTTCATTCAAACTTTACCAATCTTCCTGTCTCTGTGAAATTTTTCTGTCAATCACCGTCGAAACGTAGGGGGCGGAACGGTCTGAAAGTTGCACTTTTTTGACAACAACTCAAAATCTGTGCACCGCAAAATTCTAAAAAAATTGCAATGATTTTTAAATTAGGTGCTCTTTCAAATGACACCCCACTCGTTTGGGTCAAAAATGGTTTTTTTACCCTCTCCCCCGTGTCCCCTAAACACCCAGAAATATAATTATTTGAGACTTCGCTATAATTTTCATACAAAATTTACCAAATTTCCAAACCCTGTGAATTTTTCCAAATTATTCTGTCAATCAGTGCCGAAACGTAGGGGGGAGGAGTACGGTCTAAAAGTTTCGCTATGTTTACAATATTTTAAAATCTGTGCACCGCAAAATTCTAAAAAAAATGCAATGGATTTTTAAATTAGCTCTTTCAAATGACACCCCTCTTGACCACGTTTTAAATAGTGTTTTAACCCCTCCTCATTTCCACCCCCTTAATAAATATAATTATGAGTATGTGATTCTTCCTATATTTTCCATAAAAAACTTACTAATTTTTCGATCATTAATACTGCATTTGAAGATTTTTTATCAGTTAGGTTCGGAGCTAATAGGAGGTAAGAAAACACGAAGAAAACGTCATTATTCAAAATTTTACAAAAAATGGTGAGGTGTAAAATTCCAAAATAAATTTTTGAGGAATACTGAAATGAAGCCCTTTCATATGATACTCTCCTTGAATCTATAAAAAAATGTATTTTCTCAAAGGTCTCACATCGTAGCCCTGTAAACCAAACGAAAACAGTTTTAGTTTTATTTGTATTTGTCATCTTATGTGGACAGATTAGTTTTATACGCACCTCAAATTTCAGGTCCATAGCATTTATAGTTTACGAGATAATCGATATAATGTTAAAAACTCGTTTTACTCTCACTAATAGTGTTCCGTACAAAAAACGAAACCCTAAAAAACGGGGTTAAATTGAGGAAAAACAAAGTAATAAATTAAAAATTATACTCACGGCAAAACAAATTTATAATATGAATTGCGTACATTCTTCATTTATAATAATGTAAAATAAAGTACCTTATTAATGATTCAACAGGAACGACTGGGCAGAATCAACTTGCTTTATATTAATATCTGTTTATTTTTATTTTAATTATTTGTTAAAAAAAATTTATTCGTTTCACATCGAAAAAAAAAAATAAAATAAAAATATAATTGATTGCATACCGAAATATAAGATCTGTTAATAGATTTGAAATGAAAAATATACATTACTGTGGAACGTCATAAGCCGACAGATGTTATTTATGAAACGAATTTTAAATTGTTTGACAGTACGGAATGATTGTACAATCGATGTGGACACTGTAATAAAGGTTTTAAATGGTTTAAGAGTTATCTTCTCTAACTAATAAAGCTTGACAAAGTGATTGTTTATCTCCATATTTATCATGTTCAGACTATAGTATAAGGTTTCAGAAAAACAATGAGTTGCGTAGAAGTTAAAGTGTTTAGTGTCACATTTTCTGATTCTGCAAATTAACCCAGAGTATTAACCCCTCACTTGTGCAATTTGTTTGGATTAAGATTGAACTTAAGAATCCAACTTCTTCTTTTGATATAATATGTTTTTTTATTTGTTTCACTAAATAATTTATAGCAACTAATTAAATTTCAAAAGTATAGTGTCAAGCAATTTAAACTACTTTTACAATTTAATAGTAGTGTTAGTAGTAATAGTAATCGACGTAATTTATGTACTGAATTACAGAAGTTTCTGAACCGCAAAAATGAATATATTACCCAAGCATTAATCTCATTTGGATAAAACTCTACCAAATGATTTCAATTTTAGTAACTACCGAAAGCTACAGAGATAGTTCATGCGATTGCAAATTGCAATCCCGTCTGTGTGTGTATCTACTTGATCAATTGAGTTCAAATTTGGTATCTTAGCTCAATATCTCTCTTTTTTGTGATATTTTGTTATGTTCAGTGATAGTATTTCTCGTAGCTTTTGAAAACAAAAATTCATCAGGATATAAAAACTATGGGATACTGGCTGTTGTTGTACATAGTTATAGTTTGGTGGATAATATTGTTGAGTTGTTATATTTGGGTAATTGGAGCAATTATTATATTGGACGAAGTTTGTCTTAACCAACTGTTTTTAAATAATAAAATTGAGTTGATATTCCCTCTGGGCAGGTAATTTAAATAAGAAGATAAAACTACAAGCACAATTATAAATGTGCACCTATGTGGAAACATAAGCCAAAAACTTGAACCACTTTTGAATACTGAAAATCGATCAAAAATGGTATAATATTGTAGAACACCGATTACAACATGTTCTACCGTATACCCCATTGCTAAAAATAATTCATTACTTTTCAAATTAGCAATATTTAAGATACCGATACTTGAGTTCGAGTGCCCAAAGCCCATAATTGCATATAATATGATTAAAATAATATTAGCAATATGAACGTCGAAGGCTATTATTGCTGTAAGCGATCACAAAATAGATGATGTTATTACTAATGTGGATAGATAATGTATTCTAAAAGGTAGAAAGCACATAATGATAATTGAGAGCAATATTCCAAAAAAAAACAGCCCAGTACGTCGTTTCTAGTGGTGAATCGTTGGTTATAACTGTAAACGTAACTATTAAGTAATAGAATGGAAAATAGAAGTAGTATAAAGAATGAAATCGTGTGCACATAGCCAGCAATCCAAACGCAAAATATGGAGGGGCTGAAATCTCACAGCTCTGAGATATCAAGACTTCGGTCTGGGTTAAGGATTTTGATATAGTTTTCGGCAAAAAACTTTTATGAGGACATGGTTTTTAGTTTTGGGCAGTGATGTATATCAAACATAAGTCTTTGTTAAAGGACAAGTATTTTTTTTCTCAGTTTAAAAATTTATTACACAACTAACACGAAACATCAATACGTTGCCAGAAAACTATAATCAAAATTCCAAAAATATTGTAAAAATTAAATAAAGTCAAACTTTTTTCAAAATTCCAAAAATATTCCAACAATTAGAATAAAATCATGTATTTAAATTTTTTCTAAATTCCAATATTTCAAAAATTCTTAAAAATTCAAACTTTTTCCAAAATTCTAAAAATATTGCAAAAATTATTACAAAATCACAAATTGAAAATTTTTTCAAGATTCCAAAAATTATAATAATATCAAAATTTAAAATTCTAAAATTCTAATTCTAAATTCTTAAAATATTCCAAAAATTCTTACAAAATCAAAAATTAAGACTTTTGCCAAAATTCTAAAAATATTGCAAAAATTATTACAAAATCAAAAATACAAACTTTTTCAAAATTCCAAAAATATTTCAAAAACTATAACAAATTCAAAATTTCCATGTCCAATTTCATTTTCAATTACATTTACGTCATAAAAACAGCTACATTTTTTTTTCCAAAAGCTTGGCTAAAAAAATCAATGAATTCACTTTTTGACACACTTGACAACATTTTTTTGACAAACTTATAATGCAATAATCTAGTTTTTGATCTCACATACCAATCCCGACCATCAAGGTTTCTCCAAATTTAATGTTCCTACCCGTAATCACTTAAAATGAACGTTTTTTAAGCCAAAAATATGAAAAGTTGCTATTTTTGACACACATAATGATTTTTTTGACACACTTCCGGTACAGTTATCGAACACAACGTCCTTTCGGACCTTTCCCTTGCGAATACCTATTTTTAAAAAAAAAAAATTTGAAATCCCTCCAGCCGTTTTCCCTGCAGTGTAGGTAATGACGGACGGCCGGCCAGCCAGCCGGCCGGCCTACAGACAGACATACATTTTTTTTTTGCTTTTTTAGAATCAGTAGGCCCTAAAACGAGAAATGCCAAAAAAGTGGGGGTAAGAATTTCACTTTGAGCTCATGAATGTAATACTTAGGTCTTTCAGACCGAAGTAATTCCTTAGAATCTGAAATCTGTTCAAAAGTACTTGTCGACTGTAGTGGACTATGATCTTTGACGTCAAAATGCTTTTTTAAAAATATTGTCGAATTTTCATTCTCACGATTAACATTCTCGTCTAGACTTGATTTATAATTGTATGATTTACACGCATGTAAAATATCGTTGAGACAACAGAGTGCACCAACTAATAAGGATATAATTATTATTGCTAATCCACAGTTTTTGTTGGCACGGCTGTAAAATGTAGTAATGTTGTTTTTTACCAAATATCTGGTACCTGAACAAATAACTGTTGCAGCGACTGCAACACCAAATAAATTCACCATATGTACTGCTGTAAGTTTAGCGAGACGATATTTCGAGCTTGATGCTCTTATGTTAAAATAAGATAAAGCAGGAATGTAACAGATGCCGTGTCCTATAGCCATTAGATAGATTGCGATTGTGGGATCTAAAAAAAAGAAGAAAAAAATTTTAAACCATCAACAGTTTTAAATTTTAAATTATTATTATTTTTGAATCAATAAAATGTAATTATATAAAAAAAAATGTAAATATAATGTAATTTGCAATGCAATACTCTTTTTAAAATATTCTCTGGTTAAACCTAACTACATTTCCACATTTTATTGTTATAATCGAGACTTAAATATTGAATACAAATTTCTGCTACTGTTTGTGCTGATATATATAATTCAAAGCATATAACTCTAAAATATGGAGGGGCTGAAATCTAACAGCTCTGAGATATCAAGACTTCGGTCTGGTTTAAGGATTTTGATATAGTTTTCGGCAAAAAACTTTTATGAGGACATGGTCTTTAGTTTTGGGCAGCGATGTATATCAAACATAACTCTTTGTTAAAGTACAAATATTTTATCTCTGTTTAGAAATTTATTACAAAAATAACCCGAAACATCAATACGTTGCCGGAAAATTATAACAGATCATAAATTAACATAATTTAGTGAAAAGATGATACTACAAACTATTCAAAAACCTCTCCATTAAGCGTTTCGAGGAAGTATTTCAAAATCACAAATTCATATTTCTTTTAAAATTCCAAAAATATTGTAAAAATTAAATAAAATCAAACTTTTTTCAATATTCTAAAAATATTCCAAAAATTATTACAAAATCAAAGATTAAAATTTTATTCAAAAATTCTAAAATTATTGCAAAAATTATAACAAAATCAAAAGTTAAAATTTTTTACAAAATTCCAAAAATATTCCAAAAATTAGAATAAAATAAAAAGAATATTTAACTTTTTCTAAATTCCAATAATATTCCAAAAATACAAACTTTTTCCAAAATTCTAAAAATATTGCAAAAACTGTTACAAAATCAAAAATTGAAACTTTTTTCAAAATTCCAAATATTATAATAAAATCAAAAATTTAAAATTTTTCAAAATTCTAAAAATATTCCAAAAATTCTTACAAAATCAAAAATTGAAACTTTTTTCAAAATTGTAAAAATATATATAAAATTCAAAACTTCTATTTTTTTTTCAAAATTCCAAAAATATTGCAAAAATTCTTACAAAATAAAAATTAAAACTTTTTTCAAAATTCCTAAAATATTCCAAAAATTAGAATAAAATCAAATATTTAAAATTTTTCTAAATTCCAATAATGCTCCAAAAATTCTTGAAAATTCAAACTTTTTCAAAATTCTATAAAATATTGCAAAAATTATTACAAAATCAAAGATTAAAACTTTTTTCAAAATTCCAAAAATTATAATGAAATCAAAAATTGAAAATTTTTCAAAATTCTTAAAATATTCCAAAAATTCTTACAAAATCAAAAATTGAAACATTTTTCAAAATTCTAAGAATATTGCAAAAATTCTTACAAAATCAAAAATTAAAACTTTTTCCAAAATTCTAAAAATATTGCAAAAATTATTACAAAATCAAAAATACAAACTTTTTTCAAAATTCCAAAAATATTTCAAAAACCATAACAAATTCAAAAATTTCCATGTCCAATTTTATTTCAATTACATTTATGTCATAAAAACAGCTACTTTTTTTTACAAAAAATTGGCTAAAACAATAAATGAAATCTTTTTTTGACACACTTGACATTTTTTTTTTAAACTTATAATGCCATAATTCTCTATAATAATAAAAAAATTTCATGTCTTACAAATTATTAATTTTATTTTTTTCCAAAAAATTGGGTAAAAAAATAAATAAAAATCTGTCTTTTGACACACTTGACAACATTTTTTTGACAAACTTGTAATGCAATAATCTAGTTTTTGATCTCACATACCAATCCCGACCATCAAAATTTCTCCACATTCCTACTCATTATCACTTAAAATGAACGTTTTTTAAGCAAAAAATATGCATATTTCCTTGTTTTGACATACTTGACGATTTTTTTGACATACTTCCGGTACAGTAATCGAACACATCGTCCTTTCGGCTCTTACCATTGTTTTTAGAATTCAAAATTTTTCAAATCCCTTCAGCCGTTTTCTAGATTTCGTCGGTTGTGACGGCCGGCTGGCCGGCCGTCATACAGACATACATTTTTTTTTGCTTTTTTAGAATCAGTACGTTCTAAAACGTCGAGAAATGCCAAAAAAGTGGGGGTAAGAATTTCACTTTTAGCTCATAAATGTAATACTTAGGTCTTTCAGAAACCGCGTTCAAGTAGTACAATGTTTTGCAATATTTTGATACAATCAATCTAAGATCTTGCTAAAGTCATAGTTTTAGCACATATTTCACCACACTGTCACTTAAGTTTAAATTAAGGAATATTTTATCAAATCTGACATTTAAATGTGAAATATGGGCTCGTAAAGAGTAAATTAGATTTACTGTTGCTCAGTTTTGTACCGTAGCACAAAAATAAATTTTTTAAATATTGTTACGATTCTACATAAATGCAATGAAATACAAAACATAGTTGAATGTATTCAACTTCAATTTTCGATATGCTACAATATTTAAATAAAATCAAGGTCACGTCCTTTTCTTAGAACAAGGGTCAACACGAAATAAAATATATCAAAAACAATTACGTAGATTTCCGTTCTGGATCTATCGTTTTAAAGAATAAATTTGCCTAGAATATACGAAAAAAATAAGTAGAATTGTATATAAGGAATTCACTCTAGTAAAATTAGTTTAGATTTATTTTATACCTGCGATAATGTAAAGACTGCGATAGTAGAAATAGTTTAAGTGGAATGTGAAATGAATTAATTGTAAACGAAACGCTGTACAGTGCATATAAAATCGTGTAAATAGAAGTAAATCTTAAATTTAATTTTAAATACAATTTTAAGTGTTATCAAGTAGAAATAATTTGTGTATTATTCTGAAAGCTGTGAACTGGAAATTTCTACAATCAACCTTTGGAGTTTCGAAGCTGTTGGAAGAATATTCTAGATAGGAGTATTGTTGATGTATTGTTTTCCTGTTGTTGTGGAACGATGAAGGTGTTGAATACTTAATAAAACCGAGTGTGTTTGCTTACTAATCAGTGATCGAACCCAGAAGAAGATTGGGAATTGCGTTTATCGAATTGAGAGTAAGGCCAATTCGAAGGAAAGTTGGAAAAACGTAACAATATTTATGCATTAACATGTGACAAGCAAATGTTCTATATTTGTGCCAGTTACAAAAAAATTTAACGGGGCTTAAAAAAGACCGAAGCATAAAATTTGATAAAACTGTAGTATAGCTATAATCATCCTCAAATTGAATCTTGACTTTGACACTGTCCTTGTGAAGAACGTAGATGACCATCTTAGAGAATATAATACGAATATAACTGGTTTGAATGCTCAAACTTTGCAAAACAAACAAACATAAATTAAAAAGGTTTGGTTCACTTATCTGTATCAATAGTTTTAATTACCTTGAAGTGATTTGTTCACTATATGTACTAGTTTTAAAAGTGATTTCATTCTACTAAATATACATATACATTAGTAATTTTATCTAAACAAGCAATAGAGATTACCTAAAACTAATGGTTTTTCGTATAAAAGTCGATACTCAATGTTTTTGCATTATTTGCATTATCTAGTACAATAATTTAATTAAAAAATATTTGAAGGCTCACCTATATATATCACGGCTTTGATAAATAACCGATTAAGGACTGTTATTTGTACAGTGTAATCAAATTTTAGGGAGTAATTCCACTTTAAATTTTTGGCACTCATCTTTAGTTTCAGTTTTGAGTTGTTGAATTATATTTTCAGAAACACTAGTTATTAACACAAAAAAACAGATACACACACAGAAAATTTTAAGGAATAATTTTAATGCCACCTCTACAGTCTACGATAAATAACAAAGATGAGACGCCCATAGCTCTCACACTTTACCCTATAATGTATCATTTTTGAAAACTTTAAATATTTCACACTAAAAAAGAATTTCTTTGAAATAAACTACAAAGTGGTTCGTCAGAATTAAAGTTGAAATCGAGAAGGATCACTCGATCCGATGCAAAAAAGCATTTGGTCAGTATTTAAATTAAATTGAGAGTGCTACCTTGACTGAATATTTGAATTTCATCTGTCAGTAGCCATAGGATATCACCTTGGCTCTCATTACTATTGACATTTGGCAGCAGTAGTGTATGATATCTAACATAAACTCGTATGCCAACAGCAGCGAATGTAAGACGCAGCGTTGTCAAACACGTATGGATAAAAACTTAACAAAAAAAAAATCAAATCAACAAAATCTGATCTCTCTATACGTACAAATTCCATTTTGTGCACTTTGATACAGTATAAGGAGAATTTAACATTAATACTAGATGTGGTTTATTTGGCCGTCTACAAAACAGAACATGCATGCGCTTCTAAATCGTATGAATTTAAAACGTTAGAAATAGAAACGTTGAAGTGTAAGAGAGTTTACAATGTCTCTACATTACTACACATCCACAACATCAGGTCTACCAAAATATTGGTTCTTAATACAGGTTTTTTAATAAACGTTCTTTATTCCTGTTTTTGTTTTACTTCTTTCAAGCTATCGACTATCGTTAAATTAACTTATTCTTCGCTTATTCAATTCATTAACAAAATTTTTATATTTATTTTCAATTCACACCCACTTAAAACGTTTTGCCGTTAACCAGTCACTTATATTTACCAGCAGCCAAATTCTGTAATTGTGAAGCGGTGAAGTGATAAGTTTTTTAATGAAAAGAAACGAAGAAATTTTTATCACTTCACCGCTTCACAGTTACAGAATTTGGCTGCAGTAATCTCTGGAATCAATTCCAACATTAGCTGCGTTTTTTTCATTTGGGTCAGGGTCAAGGTTTGAAAAAAAACAATGTGGGTCATTCAAAGAAACAAAATATTATATTTTAAATTGTTGACAACACTGAGCTGAGAAGAAAAAAAATCGTGAACTTGTAGCGCCATTTTGAAATTAAAACTCAATATAAAAAAAAATTCTAAAAAGATTTAACGTCTCTTGAAAAATAAAACTTCATGTAAAAAAAATTCAAAAAAATTTAATCAGAAACACTAATCCATTTTTTTACATATGGCAGATAAATATCTGGGTTATGTTGTTGTTGTTTTTACATGTAAAAAAATAGACTTGATCTAGACCTTGACCCTGACCCAAATGAAAAAAACGCAGCTATAGTTGTTTTCAGCTTATTAAAAAATTCAAAAAAATTTAATCAGAAACACTAATCCATTTTTTTACTTATGGCAGATAAATATCTGGGCTATGTTGTTTTTGTTTTTACATGTAAAAAATAGACTTGATCTAGACCTTGACCCTGACCCAAATGAAAAAAACGCAGCTATAGTTGTTTTCAGTTTATTGAATTGATTATAATTTAAGTTCAATGGTAAGAATAACATTTTTCTTAAAATAAATTTGTTGTGTAAAATGAATACGAATGTCTCACGATAACACATAAATGTATTTCTTTGGTATTTTTGTATTAAATTTCTAGATATTACGATGTGTGAATATTATATTTTTGGTTAGGAAATATAGACACAACATTAGGGGAGCTTTTAATTTCGGATTGGTTTTTGTGAACAATTAAGCTTAAGTACATATTGGAAATCACTTGAATTTTGCAATTCGAAATAACTTTTCATTTTCTCTAAAATTCCTTTAGAAAAAATTTTGTTGTGTTTCGTGTCAGAATTCGAACTACATTCATCAGAGACACATTGTTCAAATTCATAGATGAAAAATTCAACTTAGGTAAATATGAAAAATGATGAAGTTTCAATTTAGAAATTATCTGAACATCAAAATTAAAATATGTTTCGTTATCGCCGCTTTGGCTAAGTTGTGTAAGACACACGGAATTTGAACAATGTGTCTCTGATGAATGTAGTTCGAATTCTGACACGAAACACAACAAAATTTTTTCTAAAGGAATTTTAAAGAAAATGAAAAGTTATTTCGAATTGCAAAATTCAAGTGATTTCCAATATGTACTTAAGCTTAATTGTTCACAAAAACCAATCCGAAATTAAAAGCTCCCCTAATGTTGTCTATATTTCCTAACCAAAAATATAACAACATATTGACTTTACGTCAGATATTAAGTTTCGCATTGATTGGCAACAATCAATAATGACTTTACACTCGTGACTTAGGATGTTGATTAGAATGTTGACTTAGATGTTGACGAAATATTCTCTCATCCTATGAATTCACACATCGTAATATCTAGAAATTTAATACAAAAAATACCAAAGAAGTACAATTTTCAATATGTAATCATAGATGAAAAATTCAACTTAGGTAAATATGAAAAATGATGAAGTTTCAATTTAGAAATTATCTGAACATCAAAATTAAAATATGTTTCGTCATCGCCGCTTTGACTAAGTTGTGTAAGACACACGGAATTTGAACAATGTGTCTCTGATGAATGTAGTTCGAATTCTGACACGAAACACAACAAAATTTTTTCTAAAGGAATTTTAGAGAAAATGAAAAGTTATTTCGAATTGCAAAATTCAAGTGATTTCCAATATGTACTTAAGCTTAATTGTTCACAAAAACCAATCCGACATAAATGTATTTTAAGACCTACGTCCAACAACAAGCGCATTGAGGTGTTGAATTGAGCCCAAACGAGATTCTTGGTTTTGACGATAACACGTAAATGCTTGTCATTTCATTTCTACTCAGTTCAAACAAAGAAGTATTGCTGCTTTCTGTCATATATTACAAGGACAATAACAGTGCGTCGAAATGATAGAGAATGAAGTTTTTATGTCGAAAAAAGAGAAACCATAAAAAACCAATTTTATCTTTTATTGCTATCAATTTATGAGAAGTGTAAATTTTTACGGGATTTGGATTTTGGGCACTCTAGTACTTAGCATTCTCCAAATATTTTGTTGCCTAAAGTGACTACTGCAAACATAATGTAACTCATAAAGTAAACCCTTCATAAAATATCTGGCTAGATCAGGTTATATTTACCACCTCATTCTCATTGCAGACATAGAATTACTCAAATATTAATTTTTTGTCAAGTGTTCATTAAATTTTTTATCACTGTAGACATTTTGGTGTGCTTAGTTCTAAATCGAATGAAAGCTTTTAAATTGTCTTAATTTGCATTATTATAGTATTATTAGTATTATTTATTAACCGTTTATAAAAGTTCATTAAAACAAATCTTATAACACCACAATATAGTTTATATGTATCTTTATTCTACATCACTTTTGAATCTTATTCGTACAGACATTCATGCAATAGGATATTAAAATTGTCCTGGGTGTTTGGGTTGAATTTCATATTGATTGTTGATTGGTTGTTGATGATGTGGTTGCATTTGATATTGTGGTGGTTGTTGTACTATATAATTTGGCGGCATTTGATATTGACCTGGCTGTTGTACCAGGTGATGTGGATGCATTAGATCTGATCCTACCTGTTGTGTATAGTTTGGTGGAAAATATTGTGGTGCAGCTATTATCATTGGTTTAAGATTTTTTCGCAACAAAACATTTTTGAATGATAAAATTGATTTAAAATTTCCTTGCGGAAATGTATTTGAGCAAATAGAAACACATACAACCACACCTATAAAGGTGACTGTATGCGGAAATATGACCAAAAAATTTGAATTAAAATTGAACACTAATGTTCGATCATAAATGGTATAATATTGTAGAACACCAACTACTATATGTTCCACCGTATACCCCGTTGCTAAAAATAATTCATTACTTTTCAAACTAGCAATATTCAAAATACAGATATTCGAATTCGACTGTCCAAAACCCATTACTAAGTATAATGTAATCAAAACAATTTTAATAGTATCAATCTCATTAGAGATAGTAATTACTATAGTGAGGATAATTAAATAGGAAACCGTAAGTCCTGAAGTGAAAATTAATTGGTTTTTAAAAGATACAAATATCATTACGAAAGTTGAAAGTAGTATTCCAAAAAAACCAACCCAGTTTGCCATTTCTAAACGAAAATCAAATGTTATATTTGAAAAGAGAATTGTTAAATACAAAAAAGGAAAATAGAAGTAGTATAAAGATAGGAATCGGGTACACACAGCAAGCAGTCCCAGACCAAACTCTTTTGTGTCTGATGTCATCGATTCAACGGAATTTGATTGAAACGCATACGGCGATGGACCATCCCCTTTTACCTCAAAATGTTTTTTTAAAAATATCGTTGAATTCTCATTCTCACGATTAACATCCTCGTCTAGACTTGATTTATAATTATATGATTTAAGCGCATGTAAAATTTCGTTGAGACAACAGAGTGCACCAACTAATAAGGATATAATTAATATTGCTAATCCAGAATTTTGGTTAACACGGCTGTAAAACATATTAATTTTAAGGTTCACCAAATATCTAAAATCTGAATAAATAATTGTTGCTGCAACTGCAACACCAAATAAGTACACCATATGTGCTGCTGAAAGTTTTGCGGTGCGAAATTTTGAGCTCGTCACTCTTATATTAATATATGACAACGCGGGGATGTAACAAATTCCATGTCCTATAGCCATTAGATAGATTGCAGTTGTTGGATCTGTAAAAGAAAGAAAAATGTATTTAACATTAATTTTGTTCATCTATATAATTAGTATATTGTTTAGTATATATGTATATATTGTAAATGGTTAGCTAAACAGTTTTAGTTTTTATCGTGCTAAAGAAATGAAAAACATCGGTTATAAATATTGAGGATATATAATTTTGAAATAAATAAACGTTTTAAAAACTACTAAAGATTACATTTAAAACTAAATAATATAACAAATTATTTGTTTATATTATCAGTACATTACCAAATTTAATAACCTTTTGAATAAAAATTAATCAGTTGGCTGAAAAGAGTTCGTAACGTATTTGAGTTCGTATCATCTCGGATTCATCATAACAATCAACTTCGAATGTATAGTAGCATTAATAGTAGATTATACACCAAGGGAGAGAAATGCATGTTTCTGCCCGAGGTGTGTTTGGAGCCCGAGAGTGACGCCTGTGGCGGCTTTCTCCCGAGGTGTATAACTATTTTTTGTACGACAAAAACCATGTTATACTATTTAAAATTAAAATAAATATTTATGCAAACCAAAAATATTAAATATTACAATGCATCATAGTTGCTGTGTGTTTTAATTTGCATAATATATTTCTATTTTTTTTTTTTTTTAACAAAATGTGTTGTGTAGTAGGAATTACAATATGTGTCACAATAACACATAAAAACCTTTTAAGACCAAGGTTCCACAACAACATACGTTCAAAGGTGTTGATGGACGTAAATCTTTCTTTTTTTGTTTTTTTTTATATTTTTTGTTAAAGAATGGATAACTAAACAAAAAATCCTATCACTGACAAAATATGACATAGGCCAATATTTTATGATAGAATAGAGAAAATAAAAGTAAATTAAAAAGTAAATAGCAAATTATTACAAAAACTTGCTGAAACAAAACAAAAATATAGTTGCCAATAATCCAGCCGGTTGCATATTCCTTGATCCTGTGACCCACTGTCTTTTTTGAAGATTAAAGCCCACACATAGTTATATGAAGGCTCGTTTCCTCAATGAAGCAATAGCGTCTCATCATCAAGGATTATTTCACAGCTAAGATTGAGGGTGCTACCGTCGACTGAATACAGTTCATCCGCCGCCACCCCTAAGATGTCACCTTGGCTAGTGATATCTCACTGCTATTGCCAGTGGTATGTGATATCTCACGTTAACTCGTATACCAATAGCAGGGACTGGAGTACGCGGGGTTGTCACACCCGTAGATCAAAAATATAAAAAAATTTCGAAACAATAAAAACTGATCGGAGGGCAATAATGGTAACAAATTATCGTTGTTAGGAAAATTAAATTTATGGTATTAAGTGTGACATTTTATTGTACAAAAGTTGTAAAAAATATTAGTGTAATGGATTCTAGCAATGTAGACGAATTTGCAACAGAAGTTTGTTGCCATCTAAATCAAAATATTTATACGTAAAATCATATAAAGATTTTTTCGACTGGTGTGGCAAGAAAAAAATTGAGAACTACACAGCAAATGTGTTAATGGCAAAAGTAAGTTTAACAATTTAATTGAACATATAATTATTCTTTTCTTTTATAAAATTAAAGGTTACATTAATTATTGGTATTGCTGGTGCCTTAAGGTTTGACGAATTAGTCAATTTAATGGTAGACGATGTCCAGGATTTAGGATCGTCAATTTTAATTTCAGTTAATAATACAAAAAACCATGTTAACAGAGTTTTTAGCATAGAAAGTTTTTAAATTTTTGATTTTATTATAATTTTTGGAATTTTGAAAAAAGTTCCAATTTTTGATTTTGTAAGAATTTTTGGAATATTTTTACAATTTTGAAAAATTTTAAATTTTTATTTTATTATAATTTTTATAATTTTTAAAAAAGTTTCAATTTTTGATATTGTTATAATTTTTGCAATATTTTTAGAGTTTTGGAAAAAGTTTGAATTTTTGAATTTTTAAGAATTTTTGGAATATTATTAGAATTTAGAAAAAGTTTAAATATTTGATTTTATTATAATTTTTGGAATATTTTTAGAATTTTGAAAAAAAATTTTTTAATTTTATATATATTTAGAATTTTGAAAAAAGTTTCAATTTTTGAATTTTTAAGAATTTTTGGAATATTATTAGAATTTAGAAAAAGTTTAAATATTTGATTTTATTCTAATTTTTGGAATATTTTTGGAATTTTGAAAAAAGTTTCATATTTTGATTTTGTTATAATTTTTGCAATATTTTCAGAATTTTTGAAAAAAGTTTAATCTTTGATTTTGTAATAATTTTTGGAATATTTTTAGAATATTGAAAAAAGTTTGATTTTATTTAATTTTTACAATATTTTTGGAATTTTGAAAGAAATATGAATTTGTGATTTTGTAATATTTTCTCGGAGAGGTTTTTGAGTAGTTTGCAGAGTGTATCATCTTTTCACTAAATTATGTTAAATTTATGATCTGTTATAATTTTCCGGCATCGTATTGATGTTTCGTGTTAGTTTTTTAATAAATTTCTAAACAGAGATTAAAAAAATACTTGTACTTTAACAAAGAGCTATTTTTGATATACATCGCTGCCCAAAACTAAAAACCATGTCCTCATAAAAGTTTTTTGCCGAAAACTATATCAAAATCCTTAACCCAGGCCGAAGTCTTGATATCTCAGAGCTGTGAGATTTCAGCCCCTTTATATCTTGCCAATCAATTTATGATAATAAAAAACGAAAGCTATTATAGTTGCCTGTATTTTTTTCAAATTCGTATTATTTTTGTTATGTTGTCATGGAATTCAATATCGTTGCCATGGGTTTGTTTATTTTTTACTCCCTAAGGAGCGAAAACATCAATCTGCTCCCGCTAACGATGGAGCGGAATTGAACTTTATACGTAGGTAAAATAGTTTTTTATTTAAATATGAAGTCAGTTTGTTTAGTGGCAAATTTAATACTGTGGTGGTATCATGAAACCCGATAACGATAAGTTTTTGACAAAAATCTTCCGGTTGTACTAAAATTTAATATTTCAATCATTGTTTTAACGTTAACTTTATGTCAAAAATCATCCGGTAGGTGTTGAGCTAACTTTAGTTTGATATTATTAAATGGCGTCATAAGATATTGGTTTGTAATTATTAATAATTTTATATTTAATGGTCTTTTATTATGGATAACGATAACAGTCCGACCGGTATTGACGACCGGCTTTCATGATACCACACTGGCTGTTTAAATGTTTTATAGTAAAGGAAAGGTTATTGTTTGTATTCCAGCAAATGGTGAGCATTTTATTTTCGTTGGTGTATTGTCAAAACCTCCGATATTCTACAAGCCCTATTCATTCACGCCATCTTAAAAAAACAATGAACATTGCCATATGCAAAAAATTGGATTAGTGTTTTTGATTAAATTTTTGGAATTTTTTTATATGGAGCTTTATTTT
Source organism: Diogma glabrata (assembly GCA_963693315.1). Classification (NCBI taxonomy): domain Eukaryota; kingdom Metazoa; phylum Arthropoda; class Insecta; order Diptera; family Cylindrotomidae; genus Diogma; species Diogma glabrata. The sequence continues at coordinate 199,461,124 of OY856188.1, forward strand.
TCTAAATGGCGTTATTGGCGCTAAGGCGATTTTTTGAATTTTTTTTTTATTGATTTTTAATTTCAAAATGGCGCTACAAGTTCACGATTTTTTCTGTGCTCAAAAATAAAGAAGGCTTGTATATCGGGGGTTTTGGTATTGTCCTTTTTAGCAAAGTGATATAAAGCAACAATTCAACCGCCTAAGAAAAAATGTATCACTTAGATTATTCGCTCCAAATGTTAAATGGTCGATTATAATTTCGCGTTCAAACCCTGTATATTGCAAAACTTATTTTAATACTATTTGCTGTTTATTAAGAGGCTAATTATTGGGAAGTTCAAAGCTGGACACACTGACCAGCACTGAAAATCCCTTCATGTTATGTGAATGCCAAAAACATAGAGAAACAATCAAAAGAATTTGTTATATAATATTGACAAATAATTAAATTCAATTAAAACGAAACGATTCATATAAATTTTATTATATTTACCATTATTGTTTGAATGAAGTAAACCTCCTGCAGCGACATTAAATATCATTCCAAATAGTATTATGTAAAAATGTTCAAATTTATATCGATTATATTTTTTCTTGATTGCAAACTGTATTCCACCAACCACTATTGCAACTACTGATGCGATTACATACGGCCAATATTTAATTTTCCACATTAATTGAATTGCAAATTCATCTATTAGAAGAAAATGCATGAGATATCCAAAAATATATCCTAAAGGGAAAAAGACCAAACATGCTGAAAAAAAAAATTCATTAGTTTATTCTTACAGTTAAATATGTATCGAATGGAGGAGGTCTCAATCAAATATCTTCTATTGCATGGATTTACAGATTCGCAAGTTAATCCGAGATATGGGGTTTAAAAGGTTCGCATTAATATGTTTTTCGTTATATTTAGCAATGTGCGATAGCATTTCTCTTGGCTTGCGATAGTTTCGTTGGGCCGGCTTACACGATTCTAGTTTAATAATGTTCCTTGAATACTCAAACTTAACAAAAGAAATCAAATAAACTAATAACTGTTCGTTAAATTATTATCTGTATCAATAATTTTAATTACGCTAAAATGATTTTTTCAATTGGTTTCACCGGTGATTTTATTCTACTCCATCAACGCATTGTAAAAAAAAATTATTGATAGCATGTAACTTAGTCTGATAAAGCAAGATATCAAAAACTAAAATTTTTCCGAATAAAAGACGAAAATTTGTGATTTTGTTTTACTTGGAAATAAATTATCGGGTACAATCTACGTACATATTATATTTATTTATACAATACAAAAGGAATTTGGGAATCACATCTGTACATTCATTGTCGTTGGAATGAACTTAAGGCAGCGGTTTCCAAACTTTCTGATACTGCGACCCACATAAGAAAAAAATAAAAATTGGCGGCCCCCTTATTAGATAAAACAATAAAATAATATAAGCACATTTTCAAGTTGTAAAAAGTAATGCATTCATAGAATAAAACTAAACAAGAATTAATAAAAATTTAGTATGTATATTTATAGAAAAAATTTAATGTGATGGATGAGCTTGTTTGTTAGCACAAAGTTTCTTGAATCGTGGTGTTATTGTTGAAATAGCCACCCGAAGTTCTTTTTCCACTACTAAACAATTTTGATTTCATGAATGCTAAAGCAGCAAATCCGTTTTCGCATAAATATGATGTTACGAATGGTTACAGCACTGTTATAGCTCTGTCCGACAAAGTAATATAATCTTTTTTTTGTTCCACCCAAAACTGAATTAAAGTTTTACTATCAAATTCCTGTTGCAATGAAGTATCGCAAGATATTTCAATCAATATGTAAAATCAATATCGTTGAAATAATCATTGATAATCAAACTTACTCAAATTTGCTTTGATCTACTCTACCTCGAACAAGTTGTGTAGTTGAAAATCAGTTTATTATTCGATTTTATTTAAATTAGTTATAATTTTGTTTTGGTATTTTTAATAATAAAATGGACCAGTCAGATCTAAATATCAGCCCCAATTAATAAATTTTGATAATAATAAAATTGTGTGGTTTCTTTTGAAAAATTTTCAAATTTTTGGCGTTCCATTGGTGATCTACTCAAAAGCTGCTTTGAGCAGCTATTTTGTTCCAAAGGAACGCATGTAATGTGAAAAATGTTTTTGTAAACTTTGCAAATGTTCTATAAAAAGATTTTTGTTTGCTTTGATATTGTTTCCGGTACTGGCGTCATCTAAAATTGGAAACATGCCAAATAAATCCTTTTCTGAATTGGATATCCATAGCTCCAATTTTTTAATGAATGCCGTGACTTTGTCTTTTTGAATCAGAGTATGCATATGTGGACCTTGCATTGATTTATTTATTATTATTATTAAATTAAAAACTTCACGAACCCCTTGAGGTTATTACGCGACCCCCTGTGGGTCGCGACCCACAGTTTGGAAACCGCTGACTTAAGGCGTGTTATTTGTACAGTGTAATCAAGCTTTATACATAGAGCGATTTCTCTTTGAGTGTTTAGCACTCAGTTTTATTTTTTTTAAATAATGAATCATTGTTAATAGTAAAATCGGTTCTTAGTTCCAAAACTGTTTGGATATTACCATTCATACAAAGGGAGTTTACCGAGAATCCCTTTGTTTAGAAAACAACATTTCTTTTTTCGAAATGAAAAAGTAGGTATCAAAAAAATTTCCTTTAACGAAGAACTAGATGTTGTTATAGTATATGTTGTTATAGTAGACAAGAGCTAAACGAAACACATATGAAAGAATGAGACCTTTTTACTAACCGCACAATCAATATCAAAATAGTTATTTGTTTCACTAGGACAAAAATTATGGATTTTGGGACGAGTAAAAATATTGTGGTGAGCCGCAATAGCGGAGTACCGCAATTTAATGAGTTCCAAAATCCAGTTTTAGTCCGAATAAAACATTAAATTTTTTCTCCAACCGTTATTTAATTTATTGTTTAATAAAATTTTAAAATATTCAACATTTAATTTATATTCACACTAGGCTCAATTAGCTGCTAAAATCTAAATTGTACTAAACTGCTAAATCTAAATTTGATTTAACAAAATCCCTCAATTTTAATTTTAATGTATGTGATTAAGTTGCTCGATATTGGTCAAAACATCAATTACTTTACAACCATTTAGAAACAAAATATTGATTAGGTCAAATTAAAAGTTGACTAAATTGATTTAGCACGTTTAGTACAATTTAGCTTCAATTGGAACGCAGAAATTAACATCTCAAACTAAATCCAAGCAACAACCATTTCAATTTTTTGTCAAAGAATAATAAATTCTTAAATATTCAAACTTTGATTTTTGTTTTGCATAGAAATTTAGAAATAGTTATTTATGTATTAAGTACGTAAAGTAGGTCTTTTTTGTTTGAGCGTGAAATTGTTGCTCGAGACGTTAGCCCAAACCATTTCAATTTTTTGCAAATAAAAATAAATTTCCTATTCAAACTTAGATTTGTTTGATAGATTTGTTTATTTTTTGTCTAGGACAAATAATGATAGTATTTGGGACTGCTAGACAACTAGAAGCAATACAAAAATAACACATTTTTTCGGCAAACTTCTGTAAAGATTAACTTTACTATCGCTAGGGAGTTAGTTAAAGTCTTGCTTTTTTGGCTTATAACAAAGCGACAGTAAAATAACTTTCATATTTTTACAGTTGCAGTAAAGTAATTTTCTTATTTTTACGACAGCAGTAAAGCAGATTTTACCGCGGCAGTAAAGTAACATTACATGAGATTATGAATTTTTCAGTTCATTTTAATGAATTAAAATCAATAAAAATCAATTTCAGAAAATTTATTACCTCATTACCTTTTTAAATAATATTTTTAAAAAATTTGATGTATTAATTTCATGTTTATTAAAAAATTTAAACGTTTGTTGAAAAATAGTGTATTTAATTCGGACCAAAAGTAACTATTTTTGTTTTAAACTATAGACTCAACGCAAAAAGTAGCACTTTAGCTGATAATTAAATAATATACTATTTTGTAAAATATATCCAAACAAAAAGGAATTTTTAATCCTGTTGGAGAAAAATATTATTGTTTCTGCATTTCCTTTCAAATAAAATTTATTTTGATTTATTATACTATAAAGATACGGTTATAAATTAAATGTCTAAAATTGACAATTAAATTGAAAAATAACTCAAATTTATGAACTTTATTTATGAACATATAAAAATTGTTGTATTAATCTTTTCCTAATACAATTTACTCAGATATAAAACGCGGGGTAGCCCTTAGTCACCGTTTACACGATTTTTATTTAATGATTTTGTGTCACTTAATCCATTTATAAAATTAGTTTATCTTATATTCACCTATAAACTCCGGAATTAATTCCAACATCATTTCGAATTTTTAAAGAATTTCAAGCTATATTACTCGTTTAGTTCCGATATACCGGCAATCTGTTCGTGTTAACTACAAATCAAATTTTTTCAATATAAAAACTATGTTCGAATTACCAATAATAGAATACCTCATATCTATGGCTTATCGGTTAACATATTTATTAGTTTTTTGTGATTTTGATAACAAAACTATTCACATATTAAACTTGAATATTGTTTTTAATGGTCGTTGATAATTTTTAGATACACGTACATATTTTGATGATTCCAACAACAGGGTGATAACAATTATCTTATTAATATTGCATTAAGATTTAACTATTATTTTATTTAAAGCAAAGCTATTGGTGATCCCGGCCACTAACACAAATGAATATAATCATAACAAATTTCAAAATCATTTCATTAACCATTGCATTTCAAAATGCAGAGGTCGAATCCTGTTCAAGATACATCATCAGAAAATAAGAATTTAGAATTTATTGATAAATTACCTTGCGATTGATTGGTTTGCTTTGTTTATATTTAAATCTTTACATTTAATTTTTTAATTGTATCAATCACAAAACATAAAAATATGGAGGGGCTGAAATCTCAAGCTCTGAGATATCAAGACTTCGGTTTTCGTTAAGGATTTTTAAATAGTTTTCGGCATAAAACTTTTATGAAGACACTGTTTTTAGTTTTGGGCAGCGATGTATATCAAACATAACTCTTTGTTAAAGTACATGTATTTTTTTATCTATGTTAAGAAAATTATTACAAAACTAACACGAAACATCAATACGTTGCCGGAAAATTATAACAGGTGATAAATTAACATAATTTAGTGAAAAGATTATACAATCAGTAAACTATTCAAAAACCTCTTTAGCGTTTCGAGAAAATATTACTTACAAAATCACGAATTCATATTTCTTTCAAAATTCCAAAAATATTGTAAAATTAAATAAAATTAACTTTTTTCAAAATTCTAAAAATATTCCAAAATTATTACAAAATCAAAGATTAAGACTTTTTTCAAAAATTATAACAATATCAAAAATTGAAACTTTTTTCAAAATTCCAAAAATTATAATAAAATCAAAAATTTAAAATTTTTCAAATTTCTAAAAATATTCCAAAAATTCTTACAAAATCAAAATTGAAACTTTTTTCAAAATTCTAAAAGTATTGCAAAAATTATTACAAAATCAAGTATACAAACTTTTTTCAAAATTCCAAAAATATTTCAAAAACTATAACAAATTCAAAAATTTCCATGTCACATTTACGTCACACAACAGCTAAATTTTTTTTTCCAAAAAAATGGCTAAAGAAATAAATGAAATCATTTTTTGACACACTTGACAATATTTTTTAGACAAACTTATAATGCAATAAAATTCTCAATAATAATAATATCATTTTCATTTCATACAAATAATTAATTTTATTATTTTATAAAAAAAAAAGAAAATCATTCTTTTGACACACTAGACATTATTTTTTTGATAAACTTACAATGCCATAATTCTCTATAATAATAATAAAATTTCATGTCAAACAAATAATTAATTTTATTTTTTTGCAAAAAATTGGGTAAAATAGTAAATAAAAATCTTTCTTTTGACACATTTGACAACATTTTTTTGACAAACTTATAATGCAAAAAATAATCTAGTTTTTGGTCTCACATACCAATCCCGACTATCAAGATTTCTTCAAATTAAATGTTTCTATTCGGAATCACTTAAAATGAACGTTTATTAAGCAAAAAATATGCAAATTTCCTTGTTTTGACACACTTGGCGATTTTTTTGACACACTTCCGGTACAGTTATCGAACACATCGTCCTTTCAGCTCTTTCCATTGAGTATACATATTTTTAGAATCGAACGGACAGCCGGCAGATAGACATACATTTTTTTTGCTTTTTTTGCTACCTACTGATTGGTCCTAAAACGTCGAGAAAGTCCAAAAAAAGTGGGGTAAGAATTTCACTTTTGGTTTATGAATGTAATACTTAGGTTTTTTTAAAACCGAAGTAATATTTTTAACTTCGGTTTTGTTTTTTGCGAAAATAGAAAGTTCAACAGCGAAAACTATTACTTCGGTCTGAAAGACCTAAGTATTACATTCATGAGCCAAAAGTGATATTCTTACCCCCACTTTTTTTGGCATTTCTTGACGTTTTAGGACCTACTGATTCTAAAAAAGCAAAAAAAAATGTATGTCTATCTGTCCGTCACAACCGATGAAATCTCGAAAACCGTTTTACGGATTTCAAAATTTTTTTTTGTAAATCGATTTTCAATTCTAAAAGAGCAAAATAAAATGTATGTCTATCTACCGGCCGTCCGAAATCTAGAAAACTGCTCTAGGGATTTAAAAAATTTTGGTTTCTAAAAATAGGTATACTCTATGGACAAGTCCGAAAGGACGATGTGTTCGATAGCTGTACCGGAAGTGTGTCAAAAAATCGTCAAATGTGTCAAAACATAGAAAATTGCATAATTTGCTTAGAAACGTTCATTTTGAGTGATTACGAATAGAAACATGTAATTTGAAGAAATCTTGATGGTCGGGATTGGTATGTGAGACCAAAACTTGATTATTTATTGCATTATAAGCTTGTCAAAAAAATGTTTTAAAGTGTGTCAAAAGAAAGATTTTTATTTATTATTTTACCCAATTTTCGGAAAAAATAAAATTAATTATTTGTATGACATGAAATTTTATTATTATTATTGAGAATTATGGTATTATAAGTTTGTCAAAAAAATGTTGTTAAGTATGTCAAAAGAAATTTATTGATTATTTTAGCCAACTTTTTGGAAAAAAATAAAATTAATTTTATTTGTATTGAGAATTTTATTGCATTATAAGTTTGTCAAAAAAATATTGTCAAGTGTGTCAAAAAAATTATTTCATTTATTATTTTAACCAATTTTTCGGAAAAAAAAAATTTAGTTGTTTGTATGACGTAAATGTAATTGGACATGGACATTTTTGAATTTGTTATAGTATTTGAAATATTTTGGGAATTTTGAAAAAAGTTTGTATAATTGATTTTGTAATAATTTTCTGGAATATTTTTAGTATTTTGAACAAAATAGAATTTTTGAATTTTTTATATATATATTTTTAGAATTTTGAAAAAAGTTCAATTTTTGATTTTGTAAGAATTTTTGAAATATTTCTAGAATTTCGAAAAATTTTAAATTTTTGATTTGATTATAATTTTTGGAATTTTGAAAAAAGTTCCAATTTTTGATACTGTTATAATTTTTGCAAAAGTTTTAGAATTTTGAAAAAATTTAAAATTTATGAATTTTTAAGAACTTTTGGAATATTATTAGAATGTAGAAAAAGTTTAAATATTTGATTTTATTCTAATTTTTGTAATATTACGTAAATGTAATTGAACATGGAAATTTTTGAATTTGTTATAGTTTTTGAAATATTTTTTAAATTTTTAAAAAAATGATTGTATTTTTGATTTTGTGATAATTTTTGTAAAATTTTTACAATTTTGGAAAAAGTTTTAATTTTTGATTTTGTTATAATTTTTGCAATAATTTTGGAATTTTGAAAAAAAAAATAGAATTTTTGATTTGTGAATTTTATATAATATATTTTTTTAGAATTTTGAAAAAAGTTTCAATATTTGATTTTGTAAGAATTTTTGGAATATTTTTAGAATTTTGAAAAATTTTTGATTTTATTATGATTTTTGGAATTTTGAAAAAAGTTTCAATTTTTGATATTGTTATGTTTTGCAATATTTTTTAAATTTTGGAAAAAGTTCGAATTTTTGAATTTGTAAGAATTTTTGGAATATTATTTGAATATAAAAAAAGTTTAAATATTTAATTTTGTTAACATTTTTGGAATATAATTGGAATTTTGAAAAAAGTTTGTATTATTGATTTTGTTATAATTTTTGCAATATTTTTTGAATTTTTGAAAAAAGTTTTAATCTTTGATTTTGTAATAATTTTTGGAATATTCTTAGAATTTTGAAAAAAGTTTGATTTTATTTAACTTTTACAATATTTTTGGAAATCTGAAAGAAATATGAATTTGTGATTTTGTAATATTTTCTCGAAACGCCAAATGGAGAGGTTTTTGAGTAGTTTGCTGATTGTACCATCTTTTCACTAAATTATGTTAATATATGATATTTTATAATTTTGGCAACGTATTGATGTTTCGCGTTAGTTTTGTAATAAATTTCTAGACAGAGATAAAAAAATACTTGTACTTTAACAAAGAGTTATGTTTGATATAAAAACATTATGTACTTGTATTACTTTCAAACGAGACAGTTTTCTCTAAGGAATTATTATAAAAATTAAAAGAAAAGAAAAAAAAATCTAAAGATCTATTCTGTCTTTAAATATAATTGATTTAAAAAAAAGGAAGTGAATGTAATAAAAAAAATGAATAAATCTTTTTATTTTATTATATGAGTAAATCTCTGGAACTTTTAAATTTTCTGTCCTGTCAAAATTTTTTATATAGTCACTCATTTTTCCTCAATCTTAAATATTATATTTGCTTATTGCATGTTAATGTAGGTGACTGTTAAAAATTTGAGTGTAAAAATTATTATTTTAAAAAACTAGAGGACATAAAAGAGAAAAAAAGTAGCAAAAACGCTAAAATTGAGGTGTCTTTTTCGAAATTTCGTTTCTTTATCAGGCTATAACTTTTGGAACATCACTCCAAATGACTTGAAATTTTACAAAAGGGTTGAGTTGGTCATGTTTTTTCAAAAACATATATGTTGTTTTATGTGCTTCTTCAGGGAAAATAACGGTGGCGACTTGAGTCTGTGTCCCCAATTTTTTATCGATTTCAAATTTATTGAAGTGAAACTTCTTTATCGGCGTATGAGAGAAATTTTAAAGCAGTATAAAATTTAAAAAAATCGTCACGATCTTCGCTTACGTTGTATTGTTATAAATTTTAATTTTGTTTAGATAATTTTATTTTTATTAACAGAGCATGCACAATGAAAATACTTTTTTCTCCGATAGACAACAAATATAAATTTTGCAGACTTATTTCAGTCAGCAAAGTGGCACTTTTCCTGCCTAGGCAGCAAAGCAAGTACTTTGCTGCCTAGGCAGCAAAATAATTAGACTTCATAGAAATAAACAGATATTGCGATTAAAAAAAGAATTTTTTCTCCGATAGACAGCAAATATAAATTTTGCAGACTTATTTCAGTCAGCAAAGTGGCACTTTTCCTGCCTAGGCAGCAAAACAAGTACTTTGCTGCCTAGGCAGCAAAATAATTAGACTTCATAGAAATAAACAGATATTGCGATTAAAAAAAATTTTTTTAATCGATTTTTTTTTCATTTTTAAAATTTTGCTTTATTTTTAAAGTAATAATTATTAAATTACATATCATTGTAATTAATCGGAGAAAAAATTATATGTTCAACTCGGCAGCAAGGTAGATTGACTGCCTTGGCTGAATTCCTAGCCTCGCTCGCTCGGCTATGAACTATCAGCCGCGGCAGTCAATCTACTACTTTGCTGCCTAGTTAAACAAATAACTATTTTTAATCGATTTTTTTTTTCATTTTTAAAATTTTGCTTTATTTTTAAATTAATAATTATTAAATTACATATCATTGTAATTAATCGGAGAAAAAATTATATGTTCAGCTCGGCAGCAAGGTAGATTGACTGCCTTGGCTGAATTCCTAGCCTCGCTCGCTCGGCTATGAACTATCAGCCGCGGCAGTCAATCTACTACTTTGCTGCCTAGTTAAACAAATAACTATTACTCATGAAAGTTTGTATGAATATTTATTTTGAGAAAAAAAATTTATTTTTGAAATACTTTTTCCTCAATGAAAAAGTTATAAATTTTTTAACTTTTTCCTCATGATTAGTAGAGAATTGAGCTACCTACATTTTAAACCATTGTATTTCTATTAAAAATAATAATAAAAAGTTGCTAAAATCTCATGAGGAAAAACCTCATACATAGTGCATGCACCGTTATTTATTTAGTATTGTACTAAATGTTATATGGATGTGTCGATTGTGGTCATGGTGGTCATTGTGGTCATGGTGGCCATTGTGGTCATGGTAGTCATGGTGGTAATAGTGGTCATGGTGGTCATGGTGATCATAGTGGTAATGGTGGTCATGGTGGTCATGGTGGTCATGGTGGTCACGGTGGTCACGGTTGTCATGGTGGTCATGCTGTTCATTGTTGTCATGGTTGTCATAGTGGTCATGGTGGTCATAGTGGTTATGGTGGTCACGGTGGTCATGGTGGTCACGGTGGTCATGGTGGTCACGGTGGTCATGATGGTCATGTTGGTCATGGCGGTCATGGTGGTCATGGTAGTCATGGTGGTCAAGGTGGTCATGGTGGTCATGGTGGTCATAGTTGTTATGGTGGTCATGGTGGTCACGGTGGTCATGGTGGTCATGGTGTTCACGGTGGTCATGGTGGTCATGGTTAATGGTGGTCATGGCGGTCATGGTGGTTATGGTGGTCACGGTGGTCATGGAGGTCATGGTGTTCACGGTGGTCATGGTGGTCATGGCGGTCATGGTGGTCATAGTGGTCATGGTGGTTATGGTGGTCACGGTGGTCATGGTGGTCATGGTGTTCACGGTGGTCATGATGGTCATGGTGTTCATGATGGTCATGGTGGTCATGGTGGTTATGGTGGTCACGGTGGTCACTGTGGTCACGCTGGTCATGGTAGTCATGGTGTTCACGGTGGTCATGATGGTCATGTTGGTCATGGCGGTCATGGTGGTCAAGGTGGTCAAGGTGGTCGTGGTGGTTATGGTGATCATGGTGGTCATAGTAGTTATAGTGGTCATGGTGGTAATGGTGGTCACGGTGGTCATTGTGTTCACGGTGGTCTAGGTGTTCATAGTGATCATGGTGGTTATGGTGGTCATGGTGGTCACGGTGGTCATGGTGGTCATGGTGTTCACGGTGGTCATGGTGGTTATGGTGGTCACGGTGGTCATGGTGGTCATGGTGGTTATGGTGGTCACGGTGGTCATGGTGGTCACGGTGGTCATGATGGTCATGGTGTTCACGGTGGTCATGATGGTCATGTTGGTCATGGCGGTCATGGTGGTCGTGGTGGTCAAGGTGGTCATGCTGGCCATGGTGGTAATGTGGTCACGGTGGTCATGGTGAAGTGGAGTGTATCGGAGATATATACGAAGATGTATACTCACTAAACAATTGGTTATCAATAATCGGCGTTTTTTTCCTAAGCCTTATCTACCCAATTTCTGTGAAGTTATAAAGAGTAGAAAAATGATATGTCATAAAGAAGTTTCACTTCTTACCTGTGTAATCTGGTACACACACTACTTTTTTATATTTTGTAGTTTTTGCGCTTGGAACATTCCTCGAATCGTAAAAACAATATTTTTCTGTTAAAGTACGCACAAAAACTAAAAAACCTATGTACTTTAATTTTATGTGCTCCTCATATTGAGCTCGCAATAGAAGCACAAAAAGTAAGAGATGCTGCGAAAACTTTTTTAAAAATCTAGAGACTAGCACATCTTCAATTTTAGTTGAAAACTACCCAAAATCATTGTTCCTCATAGAATTCAATGTGGTAAAGATAATGGTATCTCGTTAACTTGACACTTTTAGACGTTAAAAAAACGCACAAAGTTTTTAAATTTTTTATGTCTTATTAACAGTTCTTTTATTTTTCGGCTATAACTTTTGGAAGATAACTCCAAATGACTTGAAATTTTACGGATATTCGTAAATTCGTAAATTTACGAAATTTTATATTTACAGATATTCGTTTCTTGACATGCTTTTTTAAAAACATCTATGTTTTTTTATCTGCTCCTTAAGGGAAAATAGCGGTGGCGCGTCAAATCGCGGTCTTTACATTTTTGTTGATAAAAATTTTTTATTTTTCTTTTTTTGAGCATGGAACATTCCTCAAATCGTGAAAACAATATTATTCCGTTAAAGTACGCACAAAAACGAAAAAATCTATGTACTGCAATTTTATGTGCTCCTATTATTGGGCTCGCAATAGAAGCACAAAAAGTAAGAGATGCTGCGAAAACTTTTTTAAAAATCTAGGTCCGGCTATAACTTTTGGAACTTAACTCCAAATGACTTGAAATTTTACGGATACTTGTTCTTTGATATGTTTTTTCAAAAACATTTATGATTTTTAATATGCTCCTTAAGGGAAAATAGCGGTGGCGCGTCAAATCGGGGTCTTTACATTTTTGTTGATGAAAATTTTTTATTTTTCTTTTTTTGAGCATGGAACATTCCTCAAATCGTGAAAACAATATTATTCCGTTAAAGTACGCACAAAAACAAAAAAATCTATGTACTGCAATTTTATGTGCTTTTATTATTGGGCTCGCAATAGAAGCACAAAAAGTAAGAGATGCTGCGAAAACTTTTTAAAAATCTAGGTCCGGCTATAACTTTCGGAACATAACTCTAAATGACTTGAAATTTTACGAATACTTGTTCTTTGACATGTTTTTTCAAAAACATTTATGATTTTTAATGTGCTCCTAAAGGGAAAATAGCAGTGGCGCGTCAAATTGGGGTCTTTACATTATTGTTGATGAAGATTTTTTTATTTTTCATTTTTTGAGCATGGAACATTCCTCAAATCGTGAAAACAATAATATTCCGTTAAAGTACGCACAAAAACGAAAAAATCTATGTACTGCAATTTTATGTGCTCTTATTATTGGGCTCGCAATAGAAGCACCAAAAGTAAGAGATGCTGCGAAAACTTTTTTAAAAATCTAGGTTCGGCTATAACTTTTGGAACATAACTCCAAACGACTTGAAATTTTACGGATATTCATTTTTTGACATGCTCTTTCAAAAGCATATATGCTTTTTCATGTGCTCCTTAAGGGAAAATAACGGTAATAGTTGGATCTCGATTGTTGCCCCGTACGTCTTTAAGAAATCGTATCTCCTCACAGACGTGGTATGAAGGTCTCAAATTTTATATGCATTTAGACGAAAGTGTTACAAAACACATACTAAAATTTCAAGCGTTAACCAGAACTGCAAGACTGTCAACGGGATGATTTTTCACGACAAAGTGAAATTTAATACGTATTTAATACGAATATCCAGCAAATCCCCAATAACTTTTGGAACATACAATAAAAAATGAGGAACAAAGTTTTATTCGTTTTAAGAGTTGATAAGGAGACTTTACCAAAAATTTCATGGGTGTGCCTCACAATAGAGAAATTTTCATTTTTATCATTAAAATTTAAAAGTTCCAGAGATTTGCTCATATATATATATATATATATATATATATATATATATATATATATATATATATATATATATATATATATATATATATATATATATATATATATATATATATATATATATATATATATATATATATATATATTTAGCGTATGGTTTTTTTTTTGTGACACATTAAAAAATTAAACTTAAAAATAGGTAGACTCTTCTATGAAATCTACCTAAAACAATACATGGATACACATTAAATGAACTTACAATCAATTTGATTGCGTGTCTTTTAAGTAAATTAAAAAGTAAAATATTTGAACATTGGGCAGTACATTTGAACATTAGATGTTTACATCGAGCGAGTCTACCCATGCTACTACATCGGGAGTTGCCAAATGGATGTCTGAGATGTTGCCATTGTAACGTCGAATTGGACACACAGTTGCAATGTGTTTTATAGTTTGTTGTGGAGCGCCGCAGTCACACTCAGGGGACTCTGAAATGCCCCACTTGTAGAAAGAATCAGCACAACGTCCATGATTCGTTCTTATTCGGTTTAATGCAGTCCAGGTATGACGTGGCAAATCGAAACCAGGTTGGGTAGAAGTCGGGTTAGTAATAGAAAGGCCCGTTGTATTGTAATGTTGCCAGGAGGTGTCCCAGGCATCCAAGATATTAAAATCAGTTGCCAGCAGGTTGCTGGCAGTTTTATGTGGAGGCTTTCTTGACTTCAATCGACAACGAGTGTGGTCACCGTAATATTCGTGCAAGGGTAACGTGGTGTTGTTGGTTACCTTTTTATGTTCACGCATGAGAGCATGCGAACGCCTGAGTGCAGGTGGAGCGATATTGCTTAACACAGGGAGCCAAGGTAAAGGGGTGGATCTGATAGTACCACTTATAGTACGCATCGTAGCATGCAGCTGGCAGTCAAATTTTTGAGTATGTGTGCTATTCAACCAGACTGGTGCGCCATACTCAGCCACTGAGTAAACCAGACTTAGAGCAGTTGTTCGGAGGGTAGCTGGAGTAGCACCCCATGTAGAGCCTGCCAGTTTGTGCAATATATTGTTTCTCGTTTTAAGTTTTTGTGACGTATTTTCTAGGTGGAGTTTAAAAGAAAGAGTTCTATCGAGAGTAATGCCCAGGTACTTTGGCTGTTGATTGTACTTAATGACAGTGCCGTTAAATAACACTGATAGTTCGTGTTTTGCCAGTTTGTTGTTTAAGTGGAAACAGGAGCTCTCGGTTTTACTTAGATTGGGAAATAAACTCCACGTTCGAAAGTAGTCATTCATTATCGCTAGGTCAGTTGAGAGCAAATCCTCCAAAACACCCATGTCTTTGTTTTGAGTGGCCAGGGTCCAATCATCAGCGTAACCAAATTTCTTTGATGTTGTGTCAGGAATGTCATGGATGTACAGATTAAAAAGTAATGGCGCCAGGACGGAACCCTGTGGTAAACCATTGTTAAGCATTTTAGACCTACTGCAGGAATTATTTAGATGAACTTTGAATACACGATTACTCAGCATGTTGTTAATTAAACGCGAGATGGTGCTACAAGGTATTGCATTGAACAGCTTATATATAATCCCAATTCGCCAGACCGTGTCATATGCTGCAGTAAGATCGATGAATACTGCGCCTGTTTTTAGTTGTTTTTGATACCCAGCTTCGATATAGGATGTTAGAGCGAGCAGTTGGTCAGTGCAACTGCGATTGGGACGAAAACCAGCTTGTTCGACTGGGATCTGGTCATTCAATATCAGTGCGATACGATTGTATATGAGCCGTTCTAGCAATTTATAGCAGGTGCTCAAAAGGGCAATCGGGCGATAGCTTCCTGGTTCATTGGATGCTTTACCTGGCTTAAGTATCGCTATCACTTTCGTAGTCTTAAAATGTTTTGGTAGGTTGCCGGTTTCTAGGACATTCGAGAAAAATTTAGTTAGCCACTGTTTTACATTTTTTCCAGCATTCTTAAGAAATTCTGGAAAAATGCCATCGTAGCCAGCTGCTTTTCCGTTTTTTGTTTGGGACAGAGCTGATTCTAGTTCTTCGCTACTAAAAGAGTTCGCATACTTCGATGGAGACGAGCAATTGCGCTTCATTTCTCTTCATTTGCGTTTAATTGTTCTCTTATGAAGGCGATTAATAGAAGCACGAGACATATTTACTATGTGATTTGCGATGTCCTCTGGATTTATTTCATTGTTAGCACGAGTTATTGAGTTTGAGCCACCCAGTTTCCGAAGGAGACTCCATGCTTCCCTGCTTGAATGGGAAAAATCAATGTTTTCAACAGCCTTAATCCACTTTTGTTTTCTCGCGGCGTCCAGTGAGTATATTAAGTCATCAGCCACGTCTGCCTCACCACTACTAAGGTAGTCCTCATATAATATATCGCTCTCTTTACTCCAGCCAGGAATATATTCTTCACGAAAGCCTCTTGGGATGCATTTCTTTGCAGTTGAGATGATGGCTCCAACAAATCTATCGTAATTTTTAGGAATGGGTTGGATCCAGCGAATCACTGCATCCAACTTCATCCTATATTTATCCCAATCAGCTTTGTTAAAATTCCATCTAGGTTGAGGAGTAGAGTTAACGAGTGGAATTTGGATTCCTACCTCAAGAATTACTGGACGATGTTGAGAGCGTGGAAAACCTTGTAGGACAGCCCTAGATATTGGAATAGGGTTACGTTGTTCGTTTTTTGTGGAAAAACAGAGGTCGGGATTGTAATCACGTCGCCATCTTGCAGATCTAAAGGTTTTCAAGTCTTTCGCATCATATACCAGGAACATGTTGTTATCATCCGCCCAGTCGGTCAGTTGCACGCCATTGGTATTATTATTTGAGTAGGACCACTGAGTGTGATGGCTATTGAAGTCACCAGCATATATTGCTGGATGATAAAATAATGGTAGAGTAGCAGCTGGCCATCCTGTATTTGGAGGCTTGTATACGTTTACAATTTTCGTGTCCGATATATCAACAACAATAAGATGTATATCGTTGTCCGTCTGTGTAAGTACGTGCGTGCAGTTCAGGATTTCTGACTTAACATACGTGGCAGATCCATATGATTGATGGTAAATAGCACTAATTAATTTGTAACCAACAATGTTTCCTCTAGAGGTAAGTTGCGCTTCATCTGCTGCATGCGTTTCTTGCAGAATTATAACGTCGATGTCGTAATCTTTTAATAATCTTTGTAAATGTTCAGTTTTTGACTTGCTTATGCCTCCAATGTTCAATTGCAAAATACGGACTGAAGGTCCAATATTTTTTGTCTTATGGTGCTGAAAAGTACCGTTGTTATTGTGATTTTGA
>OY856188.1:199480825-199593935 GCA_963693315.1 Diogma glabrata
AATAAAATAGTATAGAATTGACTTCAAAAGTCACTATAATTTTATGTAAGATAAATTGTAAAAAGATGAAAAATATATTGGTTACTGTGTATGTAAATTAATCGTCACTCTGGAGCAAAATAATGATGTATATTAAATGCGATGTATATTGAACAAAAAATTCTTTGTAAAAGTACAAGTATTTTATCTCTGTTTAGAAGTTTATTACAAAACTAACACGAAACATGAATTTCTATCTCGATAACAGAAGATCTTAAAAAAAATTTATCACATACATTTTCGACTTAAAATTTTATGTGGAATACGATGATATTTTTTAAATTTCACAATTGAACGAATTTCGAAAAGTTGGCCGCAATATTTTATCCGCCATTTTGTTTTAAAAAATTTTGTTTTTTGAAATTAGATTCGTAATCTGCGAGCCTAACAATCTTAGAATATACTATTCTTTTACCATTTATTAGCGCATAGAAAGAGAAAATACGCTAAAACTACGTCATTTCTCGTTTTCGTCTTGTTTTGGGACAGTTCCTGGTCGATGCCAAATACAAAACAAAAGTTAATCGAAAGCAGATAAAAGAGAGAAAAGGTTTAAAAACAAAATTGAAAAAAAATCGTGGCATATTTCTTGAAATCCCGATTTTAAAGTTTCAACCCTTAAAATAAGGGTAAAAACTACCACCAAAAATTTTTTAAATATTGTTATTGTAATCTATGGTAAAAATTCTAACAAAATCATATTTTTTTTCGTTCGCACCGCACCCATTTTCCTACAAAATTCACAAGTTTGTGGGCGAGACAAAAATCGAATTTTGTGAGCGTTACTGACGCCACTGAGGGCCACATTTTATCCGCCATTTTAAAATCATAAAATATGACACTAGATTCGCCACTGACACCTCCAAAAGCCAAACGAATTAAATTTAATAAAAAAATTTTTTTCAATTTTCCGGTCGGCCATATTGGATCCGCCATTTTAAATTTCGAAAATCTAACAGTGGATCAAAGCTATCGTGTGTACATAAAACAATATCATACCAAGACAAATGTTGCTGTTATAATGCGTATTACATTAAGATCACTGCTTTTCGAGGCTTCCAGCCACCATATTGATTTCGCCATTTTGAATTTCGAAAAGGGGCACACAACATTAGAAACTAGAGACAGTAAGCTACAATTTCTGCCCATAAAAGTTTGGAAAATCTTAAACCATTTCTGGATAGCAGGGGGTCTCAGAGTTGCAAAGAATGCCCCATATATATATGTATATATATATATATATATATATATATACAGGGTGAGTTTTTAAGAAATGCTAGGCTTTTATCTCGAGAACGATGCTAGATGAGACAAAATAACCCATGGTGATATTTGTTAAGGGTCGAGGGGAACGTCTAGTGGTAATATTGAATGACCTTGAAACTCATAAGTATTGGAATTATATGCCAAAGTAGGGTTTTTTTAAATTAGAACCTATACATTTAAGGTTTTTTTTTAATTAAGTAAATCAACCTACACACTTTTTGCTTACAAAATTTTTTTGTAAAGTGTACGATGTAGTAGATATGATTAACATTGATTTGCACTAAAGCAAATAGGTCTTCGCTAAGGTCTTCAGAAAAAAAATAAAATTTCGATAAATTAAAAAAAAACAATGAAAATCATTCATTAATTTAAATATTATTGCATCGTGGTCTACTGCGTGAAATTGATTTTCGTTGTTTTTTTTTAATTTATTGAAATTTTATTTTTTACTGAAGAACTTAACTAAGACACGTTTGCTTTAGTGCAAATCAATGTTAATCATATCTACTAAATCGTGCACTTTACAAAAAAAAATTGTAACCAAAAAGTGTGTAGTTGGATTTACTTAATTTAAAAAAAACCCTTAAATATATGGGTTCTAATTTAAAAAAACCCTAATTTACCATATATCTCCAATACTTACTTATACTTACTTACTCTCCAATACTTACTTAGTTTCAAGGTCATTCACTATTACTACTAGACGTCCTCCTCGACCCTTAACAAATATCACCATGGGTTATTTTGTCCCATCTAGCATGGTTCTCGAGATAAAAGTCTGGCATTTTTTAAAAAACTCACCCTGTATATATAATCAACATCCTAAGTCACGAGTGTAAAGCCATTAATGATTGTTGCCAATCAATGCGAAAACGAAAGATATATATACAATATATATATGGGAGGATTGCTGGGAGGAAGGATTGCTCTTCTTTATGGAATTAAGTTGAAAATGCCAGTTAAATTTGGAATATATTTCAAGTCCTAAGTACTTGGCCATCGATACACGTTTTATAACGTTGGAATTAAGTATGATTTCGTTGGCATTTGGCAATATCCGGGATATTTTGCTTCTCAAACACTAAAAAGCTTGTTTTGTCAAAATTTATTTTTAACATATTGTCAGTGAACCAGGAATTGCTGAAAATCACCTGAAAATTACTTTTCTGGCATAAATAATATAGCAATGTCATCTGTATAAAGCGTGATATTTTAACATTAAAAATGTCATTTACAAAAATATTAAACAAAAGTGGCCCAAGATTTGAACCTTGTGGAACAAAACACCGTTTGTCTGCTAGATACTTTTATATCCTACAGTTAAACCTACGTGTTTTAGTTAAAAAGTTCAAAAGTGCATACAAAAAATAATCTCAAAATACAAAATGTACTTATGATTTCTATTAAAAATTATGATCTGCCAATGCAAAACCTGGTGTCTTTGCCAACTGATTGGCCCCTTCTGTTTAAGGAGCTACACGTGCTTAAGAAAGATTATCTTAAAACTCAACATAATAGATGTTTTCAAAACTTACATTGCATTATCCATCTTACTGGTCTTATGATATTACTTTAGTGTAAAATTGTTACTTGGTTAGTATTGGTCATTTGATTGTATTGACTCCAAGCATAATCTCCAAGCATACTCATAAAGTAATTCCAATTTAAAATATCTGACCAGATCACGTCAAAGGATCAGTTTGTATTTAACCACCTCCTTTTCATTGCTGAGTGCAGACATAGAATTATAGTAGTATTAATTTTGTGTCGCTGTAGACATTTTGGTCGGTTTGGTTCGAAAATCAAAAGGAATAACAAAATAAAGAAAATATGAAGGGGCTGAAATTTCACAGCTCTGAGATATCAAGACTTCGGTCTGGGTTAAGGATTTTGATATATTTTTCCTCAAAAAACTTGTATGAGGACGTGGTCTTTAGTTTTGGGCAGCGATGTATATCAAACATAAAACTCTTTGTTAAAGTACAAGTGTTTTTTATCTCTTTTTAGAAACTTATTACAAAACAAACACGAAATATTAATACGTTGCCGGAAAATTATTACAGATCATAAATTAATATAACTTAGTGAAAAGATGATACACCCAGCAAACAACTCAAAAACCTCTCCATTTAGCGTTTCAAGAAAATATTACAAAATCAAAAGTTCATATTTCTTTCAAAATTCCAAAAATATCCTAAAAATTAAAATGAAATCAAAAATTTAAACTTTTTTTTACAGTTCTAAAAACATCCCAAAAATTATTACAAAATCAATGATTGAACCTTTTTCAAAATTCTAAAATTATTTCAAAAATTATAACAAAATCAAAAATTGAACATATTTCCAATATTCTTAAAAAATTGCAAAAATTATAACAAAAATACAAACTTTTTTCAAAATTCCAAAAATTAAAAAAAATCAAATCCTTAAATTTTTTCAAAATCTTAAAAATATTGGAAAATTTATAATTCAAAAATTCAAACTTTTTTTAAATTCTTAAAATATTCCAAAATTTATAAGAAAATCAAAGTACAAACCTTTTCAAAATTCCAAAAATTATAATAAAATCAAACATTTAAACTTTTCCAAAATTCTAAAAATATTCCGAAAATTCTTAAAAAATCAAAAATTTTGATTATGATCTGTAATTTCAAAACTAAAAAAACATTTTCTGTCTAAAAGTCTAAAATCATTGCAAAATTTCTTAATTCACAAATTCAAAAATTCAACTTTTTCCAAAATTCTAAAAATGTTGCAAAAATTTTAACAAATCAAAATGCCAAAAATATTCAAAAAATTATAATAAAATAAAAAATTGAATTTTTTTCAAAATTCTAAACATATTCCGAAAATTCTTTCAAAATCAAAAATTGAACATTTATCGTAATTCTAAAAATATTGCAAAAATTATAACAAAATCAAAAATACAACCTTTGTTTTAAAATTCAAAAATTATTTCAAGAATTATATCAAAATCAATAATACAAATTTTTTTCAGAAGTAAAAAAATATACCAAAAAATTTTACAAAACGAAAAATTGAAAATTTTTCCAAATCAAAAATTCAAAATTCAACAAACTTTTTCCAAAATTCTAAAAATATCGCAAAAGTTATAACAAAATCAATAATACAAACTTTCTACAAAACTCTAAAAATATTCGGAAAATTCTTATAAAATCAAAAATACAAACTTTTTACAAAATTCCAAAAATATTTCAAAAATTATAACAAAATCACAAATTTCCAAGTCCAATATGAGTTCGATAATATTGTCAAACAAATAATTAATTTCATTTTTTTCCAAAAAATTGAGTAAAAAAAATTAAAATCGTTCTTTTGACACACTTGACAACATTTTTTTGATAAACTTATAATGCAATAATCTAGTTTTTGGTCTCACATACCATTCCCGACCATCAAGATTTCTCCAAATTCAATATTCCTATTCGTAATCACTTAAAATGAACTTTTTTTAAGCAAAAAATATGCAAATTTCCTGGTTTTGACTATTTTTTCGACACACTTCCGGTACAGCTATCGAACACATCGTCCTTTCGGCTCTTCCCATTGAGTATACCTATTTCTAGAAAAAAAAAATTTGAAATCCCTCCAGCGGTTTTCTAGATTTCGTCGGTTGTGACGGCCGACAGACTGACATACATTTTTTTTTTGCTTCTTTATAATCCTAAAACGTCGAGAATTGCCAAAAAAGTGGGGGTAAGAATTTTACTTTTGGCTCGAGAATCTAATACTTAGGTCTTTCAGACCGAAGTAATAAATGTTTGATAAAATGTCAAATTTATTTTAATATCTTATCAATTTATTTTAATATCTTTATTTAACTAAATAATTGATGGAAAAGTTACAGACAAATCACTTATTTGAAATCAAATAAATGCTTTTAAATTCCCTTAATGTGCATTATTATTATACTATTTATACCTCCGAGCGGGCAAAACTTTCAGTTTTGCATTTTTTTTTTGTAGTTTTGCATTTATTTTTTCAGTTTTGCCCATATGTAAGTCACATTTTTTAGATCTGTTAAAATCTGTCCTAATTTTTTAATGTATATTATTATTTTTAAATTATTTAAATATTTTTATACAAGAAAATTACATTAAAAAAAAGTTTGTTCTTATTTTTTATAATATATTAATATATTAACAATATATTAATATATTATAAAAGTCAAAAAATGCAAAAAAATTGCCTTCAAAAAGATTGAAAACTGTCATGCAAATCGAGAAAAGAAAACACAAATTTTTTCAGGTCAACATTTTTTCGAGAATCGAACAAAAAAAATGTCACATTTTTTTGTAGAGTCGAAATTGCGCGATAAAAGTTCATTAAAGCAAATCTTATAGCACCACAATATAGTTTATATCTTTATTCTACACACTTTTGAATCTATATATTATTCGTACAGGCAATATGATATTAAAATTGTTCTGGTGGTTTTGGTTGTTGAACTAAATGATGTGGTTGCATTTGGTATTAGTGGTTGTTGTACTATATAATTTGGCAGCATTTGATATTGATCTGGTTGTTGTACCAGGTGATGTGGATGCATTGGATCCGGTCCTACCTGCTGTGTATAGTTTTGTGGATAATATTGTGGCGCAGCTATTATCATTGGTTTAAGATTTTTTCGCAACAAAACATTTTTCAACGATAAAATTGATTTAAAATTTCCTTGTGGAAATGTATTTGAGCAAATAGAAACACATACAACCACACCTATAAAGGTGACTGTATGCGGAAATATGACCAAAAAATTTGGATTAAAATTTGGATTAAAATTGAACACTAATGTTTGATCATAAATGGTATAATATTGTAGAACACCAACTACTATATGTTCCACCGTATACCCCATTGCTAAAAATAATTCATTACTTTTCAAACTAGCAATATTCAAAATACAGATGTTCGAATTCGACTGTCCAAAACCCATTACTGAGTATAATGTAATTAAAACAATTTTTATACTATTATTGTCATTAGAGATACCAACTATTCCAGTGAGAATAATCAAAAAGGGAACTGTAAGTGACGAAGTGAGCCTTAATTGGTTTTTAAAAGAAATAAAAAACATTACAAAAGTTGAGAGTAGTATTCCAAAAAAACCTACCCAGTTTGCCGTTTCTAACCGTGAGTCATTTGTCGAACGTGAAAAAAGAATTGTTAAAAAAAAAAAAGGATAATAGAAGTAGTATAAAGATAGAAAACGAGTACACACAGCAAGCAGTCCAAAGCCAAACTCCTTATAGTCTGAAACCATCGGTTCAACTTCATTTGATTGAAACGCGGACGTTGGTGGACAATCCCCTTTTACATCAAAATGCTTTTTTAAAAATATTGTTGAATTCTCATTTTCACGATTAACATCCTCATCTAGACTTGATTTATAATTATATAATTTAAGAGC
This sequence comes from Diogma glabrata, assembly GCA_963693315.1. Lineage (NCBI taxonomy): Eukaryota > Metazoa > Arthropoda > Insecta > Diptera > Cylindrotomidae > Diogma > Diogma glabrata. Next base: position 199,487,559 of record OY856188.1, read on the forward strand.
ATGCAAAATTTCGTTGAGACAACAGAGTGCACCAACTAATAAGGATATAATTAATATTGCTAATCCAGAATTTTGGTTAACACGCCTGTAAAATATATTAATTTTAATGTTTGCCAAATATCTGAAATCCGAATAAATAATTGTTGCAGCAACTGCAACACCAAATAAGTACACCATATGTGCTGCAGAAATTTTAGCGATGCGAAATTTTGAGCTGGTCACTCTTATATTAATATATGATAACGCAGGGATGTAACAAATGCCATGTCCTATAGCCATTAGATAAATTGCAGTTGTTGGATCTGTAAAAGAAAGAAAAATGTATGTCATAATAAATTTGTTAATATATATATTTAGTATGGCCTTCTCTAATCCTTTTATAGTTTTTACAATCCAACGTTTTGCATATTGTTAACAACCTCTGCTGTTTCATGTCTTATACTCATGACAGACGCAAACTAGATAATCGTGAATTACTTCGGTTTTGAAAAAATAAAGTATTAAATTCTCGAGCCAAAAGTGAAATTCTTACTTCCACATTTTTGGCAATTTCTCGAAGTTTTAGGACTTACAGATTCTAAAAAAGCAAAAAAAAGGATGTTTGTCTGCCGGCCGGCCGCCGTCACAACCGACAAAATCTAGAAACCGCTGGAGGGATTTCAAATTTTTTTTTATAAAAATAGGTATACTCAATTGGAAGAGCCGAAAGGACGATGTGTTCGATAGTTGTTCCGGAAGTGTGTCAAAAAATCGTCAAGTGTGTCAAAACAAGGAAATTCGCATATTTTTGCTTAAAAAACGTCCATGAATTTAAAGAAATCTTGATAGTCGGGATTGGTATGTGAGACCAAAAAATAGATTATTGCATTATAAGTTTGTCAAAAAGTTACTGTCAAGTGTGTCAAAAGAATGATTTTCATTTATTTTTTTACCCAATTTTTGTGAAGAAAAAATAAAATTAATTATTTGTATTCATATCATACCATGTGATGAACATGAAATTGGACATGGAAATTTTTGATTTAATTATAATTTTTGTAAGATTTTTAGAATTTTGGAAAAAATTTGTATTTTTGATTTTGTTATAATTTTTGTAATAATTTAAAATTTTTTGAATAAATTCTAATTTTTGATTTTGTAATAATTTCTGGAATATTTTTAGAATTTTGAAAAAAAGTTTCAATTTTTAATTTTATTATATTTTTTGGAATATTTTTGGATTTCTGTAAGAAATCTGAATTTTGTATTTTGTATTATTTCTCGAAACCCTAAACGGAGAGGTTTTTGAGTAGTTTGCTGAGTATATCATCTTTTCACTAAATTATGTTAATTTATGATCTGTTATAATTTTCCGGCAACGAATTGATGTTTCGTGTTAGTTTTGTAATAAATTTCTAAACAGATAAAAATACTTGTACTTTTACAAAGAGTTTTATGTTTGATATGCATGGCTGCCAATAACTAAATACAATGTCCTCATAAAAGTTTTATGCCGGAAACTATATCAAAATCCTTAACCAAAACCAAAGTCTTGACATCTTAGAGCTGTAAGATTTCAGTCCCTTCATATTTTCCCATTATCTTGTTATTTTTTTCAGTGTCACTACACGATTTGACTGCTTTCAGGATTATCACGAGTTTCATACCTAGATTATCGTAATCTTGTTTTGCAAACACGAAAATCGTGAAATGCGAAAAAAAGAAATCACATGTAAAGGAGATAGAACTATATTTTAAGCATTTTTAACGAAATAGTTTTAACTTTTGACGGATAAAAACGATTGCAACGAAAAAAAAATTTATTATTTTCGTAATAGCTACTTATGTATTAAGGGCATAAAGTATTTCTTTTCCGCTTGAGAGTGAAATTGTTGTTCGAGGCGTTAGCCGAGAGAAACAATCACTCGAAAGCAAAAAAGATACTTTATGCCTGAATTGCATACAAGATTTTTTGTACGAGTAAGATTCTGTATTATTTGCATAAATAAAAATACATATATTTACACAAAATAGTAAAATATTTTTTCGAAAATTATTTTATCAAAGTAGTTATTCGAAATAATAGTAATATAATAACTAATAAGTTTAGGCATTGTTATTTCAATGTTAGGCATTGTTATTTCAATAGGAAAAAAAGGCCTGCTTGATGTACAATTTTTGAATCGCAAAAGTAAATTTTACGGTTTACTCGTAAAAAAACACATTTAAGTATTAAGGGCAGTAAGAGTGTTTTACCGATTGAGGATGTATGTTTTGAGGTCGAGACGAAGTCGAGATCTCTAATATATCCGGAATCAGTAATACTCTTAACCCCTTGTGCATCAATCACGAGTCTGACTCGTGGACATTTATTTTGCTTTGTGAAACAATCACGAGTCTGACTCGTAGAAATTTATTTTACTTTCTAAGACAATCGCGAGTTAGACTCGTGATAACAAAATAAATTAAATTCATGACTTCATTTCAACAAAATAATTTAAATTCATGACTTTATTTCAAAATTGTGATCGAACGGGAGAACCGATTTTAATGATTTTTTTTTTGTTTAAAAGGTACATAGTGACGCCTTATGAAAATATTACTTTAACAAAAAATATTCATATTTTTAGATGATTTTTTAAAATTTTATTTGTTCAAACATGGTGATTTCAAAAAGTATCGTTTCCTTCTCTTTCATAAATATATATGTATATATAAAATGGTGGAATCAATATGGCAGCTACAGGCTTACGATCTCACTCTGAAAGTATAGAAATTTGGCTACCAACACAAATTTAAAATATCAACAGATGTTTTGTTTTACTTAGAATGTTGATAATTATAAGTAGTTGCAACTTCCGAGTGGCGTTAAATTTTTTATTCAAAATGGCGGCTCGTAAATATAAAAATATAAAATTAAAAAAAACAAATGACAAATCTCCCGTTTTTATATTTTCTTCCATAACTTTGAATCTTCATTAACTTTTTACAAAAAACCTGGAAAATTGCACTTTGGAGATGTTTTTTGGAAATTATAGAAGTTTTGTCTATAATTTCCATAACAATATTTCGGTATATATTAGCCGATTTTTTTCAAAAATAATTTTCTACTAAAAACTTCAAAATAAATAAATAAATAAATTAATATATAAATAAATTAATAAATAAATAAATAAAAATAAATAAAAAAATATAAATAAATAAATAAAAATAAATAAATGAAAAAAAATAAATAAAAATTATTAAAATAAATAAAAATAAATAAATAAAATAAATAAAGATATATAAAAATAAATAAATAAATAACAAAATAAAAAATAAATGAATAAATAAGTAATAAATAAATAAATAAATAAATAAATAAATAAATAAATATATAAATAAATAAATAAATAAATACATAAATAAATAAGTAAATAAATGAATTAATAAATAAATAAATAAAAAAATAAATAAATAAATTAATAAATAAATAAATAAATAAATATAAATGAAAATAAATAAAAAAAATAAAATATAATCAAAATAAATAAAAAAATAAAAATATATAAATCAATAAATAAAAAAAAATAAATGAATAAAAATAAATAAAAATTATTAATATAAATAAAAATAAATAAAATTTATTAAAATAAATAAAAATAAATAAATAAATAAAAATAAATAAAAATATATAAAAATAAATAAATAAAAAAAACAAAAAATAAATAAATAAATAAATAAATAAATAAATAAATAAATACATAAGTAAATAAATTAATTATTAACTAAATAAATAAATAAATCAATAAATAAATAAATAAATAAATAAATAAATAAATCATTAAATAAATAAATAAATAGATAAATAAATAACTAAATAAATAAATACATAAATAAATACGCAAGTAAGTAAGCAAGTAAGTAAATAAAAAAATAAATAAATAAATAAATAAATAAATAAATAAATAAATAAATAAATAAATAAATAAATAAATAAATAAATAAATAAATAAATAAATAAATAAATAAATAAATAAATAAATAAATAAATAAATAAATAAATAAATAAATAAATAAATAAATAAATAAATAAATAAATAAATAAATAAATAAATAAATAAATAAATAAATAAATAAATAAAAATAAATAAAAATAAATAAATAAAAAAAATAAATTACCAACATTCTTCGTCCAAGAATGCATATGTTGATATTTAAAATTTGTGCTGGCAATTCTAAATTGCTATACTTTCAGAATGAGTCCGCAAGCCTATATCCGCCATATTTATTCCGCCATTTTGAATTTTGAAAAGGGGCACACAACATTGGAAACAAGAGACAATAAGCTACAATTTTTGTCATAGACCTTGTGAAAAACCTAAATCATTCTGAAGAGCAGGGGGTCTCCGAGTTGCAAAGAATGCCTCATATATATAGTTATTACTTAATTCAAATAAATAAGTAATCATTTCAAACACATAATTTATTTTAACAAATAAAACTATATGTTATTAAAATTTAATACCTTTAAAACAAAAAAAGTTCAATAAAATCCCTGCACTTGTTTTTAGTAAATCTAAATTTACAGTAAAATAAATCTTTCAAACATAAAAAAATAAATCAAAAAATTAAGATTTTTTTTTAAATCGCAAGGTTTGAAAACTTAAAACTAATATAAAATATAATTTTTTTTATCAGTATAGTACTTTTAAAAAGCCTAACTGAAGTACCTTTCAAATAAAAAAAAAATTATTAAAATCGGTTCACCCGTTCGAGCACAATTTAACTTTTAACTTTCATGTTTCTTAAAAAAGTTCGAGCCACCCTGTAGCTTAGAACTAGTGAGAAAATAAAAAATAAAAAACACGTGGGTCATTCCATTTTAAAGTCAACCTTCAAGCTAAATTTTTTTTCTTCACAAAACTGTAACTGTGACCTATAATTTTTTTTTCATATATTTTACTATAAGATATGGCAACAACTGTGAAAATTCCAATATTGTTATTTTGTTTAGAATGCAATTAAGCGCATGGTTGTGAAAAAGGCGTAATATACGAATTAAAATATATCTAAAAAGAATATAACATAGCACAAATATATAAACCGAATTGTTTTAGACTTTTTATTTTCTGAAAGCTAAAGTTTGGAGTGTCTGAATTGAACTACTTTGCTTTCCAAATAAATGAGGTAAGCATTCTAAACACATGAATTCTTTTGTGTTACGTTAGTCACGTTACGTTAGTCACACATAATTTTAATCAAAAGCGTCAATTTATGAAAAACTAACATATTTTTTAAAAAGTTATTGGCTTTTTTAAAAAATACATCAATTGCATTGAAGAAACTTATCAATAAATTTTATGTACATTTTCAACATCTAGAGAATTTCGGTTCATAATTTAGGTGTTAATTTAATGGTATAAAAATGTTACGTTAGTCACATTTAAATTTTTATTTAAAAAATATCTAAAAATTTTAATTTAAATAAAAAAGCTTTCTGATTTAGATAAATAAACTCGATTTACATTTTAAAAAGTCAACAAGTGCTTAAAATAATCTTTACTATTTTAGTTATAAGGAAACAAAGTTGTGAATTTCGGTATAAATGTTACGTTAGTCACTTTGGAATGACCCGCGTATTAGTTTTTTTTTATTATACTAACGATCATCAAAGTTTCAAGAAAAACGGAGCATTTTTTTAAAAGAATTATTTTCCGCACAAAATTTTTCAAACAAATAGTTCAACCAAACATAAATTTTTTTAAACAAATAAAACCTTAAGGGGTTAATGCCCAAAATGCTTATTACATTTTTTGCACGATCAATAAAAATTCAATTAAAATTATTTAAATAATTAAATTCATTCACAAAATTCAAGTTTTAATGTTTTAAAGAAAATTTCTTAAAATGTCATTTCAAAATAACAAGCTTTGCGTTTCATTATAATTCTATAGGTTTTTTGTTGCAAAACTTAATTTCATCGACAATTCAACTCACTAAATAAAGTTTCGATAAGGTCCAATAAAAACGCTTTATTTACTATTTCTTAACAAATCAAAACGAATTATATCGATTATTTTTCTCTGGTGGGAAGGAACAGCGAATTATAGTGACTTTTTTCGGCCTACTTAATATATTAATTTAAAACTAGAGATATTGAGGTAATTTTTGTTTCTTAATGAGATAATTTTTTTTTATTTATAATTTTGTTTAAAAGATAATTATTATAGACCAGGGTAGAAGCCTTTAAAAATAATAAAAAGTGAAAAAAATAATAGTAGGATGAAGCCCATTAGAAAAGGAGGAGAATATTATAAAAATGAAAAGAAAAATAATTTACGGGCGATCTGAGGTCGGGAAGGGGAAGGGGTGAGTTTTTAAGGGTAAAAAACGGTTTATCTCGATTTCCGGCAAAACTAAAAGTCCTATGGAAAAAAGTTAAAAGACAAAGTTGTAGGTAATAAAAATATCTAAAACTTTTGTTTGGACTTTTTTTTCACATAACCTCAAAATTTATGTGAAAAATTCAAAAAACCAAGTTTTTGGTTTTTTATTTTTTATATTTTACAAAAAATTTTTTTTTTTCACGAAATTTAGTGAAAACTTACCTTTTTATGTCCCAAATACGCTGTAATTGATTTGATTTGAAATATTTATTTTTTCACCTTATTTTGAATTAATATCGAAAAAGCACCCTAATTTTCAATCGAAAATTCACCCGTCAAAATATCAGCTTTTTTCAAAAAGTTGGTATGCTTTCTGTTCGTTGAAATCTCTACTTTCCGATGGTAAAAAAAAAAAGTAAATCTTCTCAGAAAATGCAAAAAATGAGTTGAATTTTCGATTGAAAATTAGGGTGTTTTTTCGATATTAATTCAAAATAAGGTGAAAAATAAATATTTCAAATCAAATAAATTACAGCGTATTTGGGACATCAGTTTTCACCAAATTTCGTGAAAAGCTGATATTTTGACGGGTGAATTTTCGATTGAAAATTAGGGTGCTTTTTCGATATTAATTCAAAATAAGGTGAAAAAATAAATATTTCAAATCAAATAAATTACAGCGTATTTGCGACATAAAAAGATAAGTTTTCACCAAATTTCGTGAAAAAAAAATTTTTTTTGTAAGAGATAAAAATAAAAAACCAAAAACTTGGTTTTTTGAATCTTTCACATAAATTTTGATTGATTTAAATTGTCACATAAAATTTGATTTAAATTGTCTGCTAAATGCAACTCGTCACCAAATTGTTAGTCGATTATTTTTCAACATTACCACTCATTCCATTTGAGGTTAAAAATTTCCCTCGTGCGCTACGCGCACTCGGGACCTCAAATAACATTCGTAATGATGATTATGAAAAATAATCGACTATTATTTGACGACTCGTGATATTATATATGAATATTTTGTCAAAATAAATTGCTTTTAAATCTTTTGATTGCAATATTTTTAAAAGTATATTATTTAAATTTGAAGTTAGTAAATAGACGTACACAATTATTTAACTAAAAATCATTTTTATTCACACCCTGAGGTCTCCCTTACCGGTAAGTAATTACTTACCGCCTGCATGATCGGTAAGTAATTACTTGCCGACCTGTGATTTGTAAACGAAGCTTACTATTAGTACGGGAGGTAGCATTACATTTTTTGTGGGAATTTTATACCGAATAAATTTCATTTCGAGAGTTGTTCAATGTTCATACATTAACAAAAAAAGCGTCAGCCGTCGGACCCGCGTTGGAGCTAAAGGTGGCAGCATGTGAAGATCGGTATAAAAAAGTTTGGTCCAAGCATTTTCAGACCGTTCCAAAATTTGTGAGATAATATTTTAGATCATTTTTAACAAAAAAATAATCGTCAGCTGTATTGAAGAGGGTGGGTTATACGTCAGTCACGTATATGAACCAATCTGAAAACTTATAAATATAAATTCATTTTATACCTTACGAAATTCATGCAGCTGAATTTTCATACTTTTAAAATAAAGAAAATCGTCAGCTGTATTTTTAACGGGGGAAAGACCGTCAGCCAGCCTCACAACATGATGCGCGCTCAGTGCATCTCAATTCAGCATAGTCACTTTGACAAATAAACTATCGATCTTTACACTTACAGATGTACAGCTGACCACCATTTTTATTTATTTTTATAAAATAAAATTACTTTTATATGAATATTAATCAGTATTATATTAATTTAATATACGCACAGTAGCGTATATTATAACTTAAACATCATTTTAATAAATTTTGCATACTTTTTTTAAAAAAAAATTTAATTTTTGAAAATCTTATTTTCTATTTTATGAAGGAATTTCAAAAATACACAAGGAAGCTTATATTTACGTTTAAAACATACAAATTTATTTATTAGTTTAATTCTTCTGTGGCGTCGGTTTCGTAATCATCATTTTCCTCGCAACTTTCATCGAAGCTGTCAATGATGGCAAATTCGTCTGCATCATCTTTTTCGGTATTTGATGGTTATCGCTTCCGAAGTTTTCTGTAAAAGTAAATAGTGCAAACCTTACATATATATCAACATTTTTTTCCATATGTTATAGAAGGTATAAAAAATACCTGTAGGATTCTCATCGAAAATTGTAACACCAATTATTGTTGGTGGGACTTGATCACCATCAAACCACTTAAAAGTATATTTATTATTAAGTATACTTATAATTACTTTCACTTGTTTCATTTTATTAGTATGAAACTAAAATTCCAGGCTACTTGATATTTTAAAATACGTTTTTAAAAATACGGAAAATAACTAATATCAAAATACAATCAAATCAAATATGATAATTAGTGTTAGTAGTAAAAAAAATCTATATACACCCTGGTTGAGAAGGCAAATATAGACCTCGAACAATATATCCCTTACGGTTTTAAGCTTACCTTGATTCGTGAGGTGATGGCACAGACACAACACGATATTTTTTTGGCAATGCTGTAAATTGCCGATAACACTTTGAATGATATTTTTGTTTATCGTTGATATTCATTGGCACTTTAGCGTCTTTCATGAACATATGATTTTTTTACGCGTTTCCAGAATAATTTTACACTTTTCTAGATAACTTTAAGTAAATGTATGAAGCGGTTCGTTTTTTTTACAACAAAATATTCAAATTTGTTTCGTTTTCGCAAGCATTTTGACACGCCATGTTTCAACAGTATAGCACAACAGAAATTAAATCAACTAGTCGAAATCTTGTAACAAATTTTATTGTTCGTAAAATTTTGTTCCAGACCCCTACATTTTATTAAATTGAAATGGCAATGCATATCATCATCTTTTAAAGGGGTGATAACTAACAAAACTAACTAACTATCAATATGTTGTCGGAAAATTATAACAGATCATAGAGTAACATAATTTAGTGAAAAGATTATACAATCAGCAAACTACTCAAAAACCTCTCCATTTAGCGTTTCGAGAAAATATTTCAAAATCAAAAATTCATATTTCTTTCAAAATTCCAAAAATATTGTAAAACTTAAATAAAATCAAAAATTCAAACTTTTTTCAAACAAAATTCTAAAAATATTTCAAAAATTCGAACAAAATCAAAGAAAAAAACTTTTTCACACTCTAAAAATATTGCAAAAATTATAACAAAATCAAAAATTGTAGCTTTTTCCAAAATTATAAAAATTATAATAAAATCAAAAATTTAAAATATTTCGAAATTCTAAAAATATTCCAAAAATTCTCACAAAATCAAAAATTGAATCTTTTTTCAGAATTCTAAAAATATATATAAAATTCAAAAATTCTATTTGTTTTTTCAAAATTCTAAAAATATTCCCTAAATTCGAATAAAATCAAAAATTTAAACTTTTTCTAAATTCTAATAACATTCCAAAAATTGTTAAATATTCAAAAATTCAAACTTTTTCCAAAATTCTAAAAATATTGCAAAAATTATTACAAAATCAAAAATTGAAACTTTTTCCAAAATTATAGTAAAATCAAAAATTTAAAATTTTTCAAAATTCTAAAAATATTCCAAAAATTCTTACAAAATCAAAAATTGAAACTTTTTCAAAATTCTAAAAATATATATAAATTCTATATTTTTTTCATAATTTTAAAAATATAGCAAACATTATAACAAAATCAAAAATTAAAACTTTTTCCAAAATTCTAAAAATATTGCAAACAATGTATACTGTCCTGTGTTTTCTTTTCCTCTATTTGTGTTGAAATAAATAAAACCAAAGAAAACACCAAGCGATAGATTAATGTGACATACATATATACATTACAGATCAGTTTTATGATACATTTCCAAAAAATTTATATCATAAACAAAAACCCTTACCAATTGCAAACAATATTGCAAAAATTGAAACTTTTTTCAAAATTTCAAAAATTATAAATTATAATAAAATCAAAAATTTTAAATTTTTCAAAATTCTAAAAATATTCCGAAAATTTTTACAAAATCGAAAATTGAAACCTCTTTCAGAATTCTAAAATTATATAAGTATAAAAGAATTCTTTTTTTTTTCAAAATTCTAAAAATATTGCAAAAATTATAACAAAAACAAAAATTAAAAATTTTTCCAAAATTCTAAAAATATTGCAAAAATTATTAAAAAATCAAAAATACAAACTTTTTTCAAAATTCCAAAAATATTTCAAAAACTATAACAAATTCAAAAATTTCTATGTCCAATTTCATTTTCAATTACATTTACGTCATAAAAATAACAAAATTTTTTTTCCAAAAAATTGGCTAAAAAAATAAATGAAACCATTTTTTGACACACTTGACATTATTTTTTTGACAAACTTATAATGCCATAATTCTCTATAATAATAATAAAATTTCATGTCATACAAATAATTAGTTTTATGTTTTTCCAAAAAATAAATAAAAATCTTTCTTTTGACACACTTGACAACATTTTTTTGACAAACTTATAATGCAATAATCTAGTTTTTGATCTCACATACCAATCCCTACCATCAAGATTTCTCCAAATTCAACGTTCCTACTCGTAATCACTTAAAATGAACTGATGATTTTTTTGCTTTTTTAGAATCAGTAGGTCCTAAAACGCCGAGAAATGCCAAAAAGAGTGGGGGTAAGAATTTCACTTTTGGCTCATGAATGTTATACTTAGGTCTTTCAGACCGAAGTAATTACCACATATAATTGATAATCAAAAATTACCAAACTATTTTTATCGCAAGAATTTTATTCCAAAATATCCGTCAATTTTTTAATCATGAAATTTTTTGAAAAATAAGATGAAATCAGGTGTAGTTGATATATACTTATTATTACATCCAAAACATTTACAAATTTCCAACGAAAATATTTTATTTAAACTCATAAGAACATATCAACGTAACCCTTATTTCTTTTATATTTTTCGCACATCGTACAAATGCAATGCTCTGCTCTGCCCGAATAAATAGCTTAATCCACAAAAGTTTAAAAAATGCGTCTATAAACACCTCAGAACGCATGTTGTTGTGGGACCTAGGTCTAAAAAGGTGTCCATGTGTTGTTGTGACACATGTTGTAATTCCTATAACACAACAGTTTTTATTTAAAAAAAATTATATGTGAATGTTAGAAATAGAGGAAGTGTGTTTCTATAGAGGAAGCATCAAAAGTGTTTGTTAAGATATTTGATAAATAATTAAATTAAATTAAAATGAAACGATTTATATAAATGTTATTATATTTACCATTGTTTTTTGAATGAAGTACACCTCCTGCAGCGACATTAAATATCATTCCAAATAGTATTATGTAAAAATGTTCAAATTTATATCGATTATATTTCATCTTGATTGCAAACTGTATTCCAGCAACCACTATTGCAACTACTGATGCGACTACATACGGCCAATATTTAATTTTCCACATTAATTGAATTGCAAATTCATCTATTAGAAAAAAATGCACGAGATACCCAAAGGTATATCCTAATGGGAAAAACACCAAACATGCTGAAAAAAAAAATAAATAATTAGTTTATTGTTTCAAATTTCTATCCAATTTTCGTTACGAAAATAAAAATAGAAATAAGAATCATATCGGACCTAACTTTCTATGCACCACAATTTTGATCATTTTGTTCTTTATTATCATCGTAAGCTATAGAGATAGTTTATGCGAATGCATTGGTTTTCGTGTGTCTGCATGTGGACACGTTTTTTCAGAAACTACTTAATCTGTTGACCTCAAATTTAGTACATAGGTCTTATGTTAATATCTCCTATAGCATGGATTGACAGATTCGCAAGTCAATTGTGATCCGAGATATAACTAATAGAAATTAGTTCCAAAACTGTTTTGATATTATCATCCATACAAGGGGAGTTTACTGTGAATCGCTTCATTTCGAAAGCAAAATTTCTACTTTTGAAATGAAATAATAGCTATCAAAAATCTCCTAAAAAAGAATTATGTGAATTTCTTTTGGTATGTCAGATTTGCTCGAAAAAGATCTAGATTTTGGTGACCAAACGAACATGAAATCAGTTGTTTTTGTAAATTTTGTTGTATGGGTAAAAAAATGGAATTTGTGACATGTGCTTTGTTAATAGTAAACCATTTTTTTTACACACTTTACACACTTTTATTTAATTTAGAATTATTTATTTGATTTAATTTAGAAATAATAAACTCAATTAAAATTTGAAAAATCATATGTTAAATAATAAAACGCATACAATTGACATATGTCAAATTTAACTTGCATTGGTATTAGTAAATCTTGCTAAAATCTCAGATCTGAAAAAAAGATTTCAGATCAAAAAGAGATTGCTCTTTTTGATCTGACATGCGAAACGAACAAAATTTAGCTGTCAGAACAAAAAAAAGTCCAAGCGGCACGTATATCCGCTAGAAGTAGGTAGATTTCGGGACCAGACAGCTTTGTGTACAAATAGAATTGGATGTGTCAGATTAGTTTATATAAAAAATCTAAGTAGAATAGTCCAAGTCCAGAATAATCCAAAAAATTTATCAAACCAAACTAAATACATTAACGGAAACTACTTTATCAATGCGATTTCGGAACAGTTTTATTTAATTTGGTTAAAACTACTTTTAATAACATATTAAATCCACCAAAAAGCAAATAAACGTTCTCTCAACTCATACCTATAACACCACCACATATAATTTATAATCTAAAATTGTCAAACAACTTTTACACCTCCAATAATTCAAATATCTACAATTTAGCAAGACTTTTGTAAATGTGTAATCAATATGCATTTAAGAAAATATTCCTTAATTTAAAACAATAATGACTCTGCTTTGTTTTAATTTTTTTTTTAAATTTTTGCGAAAAAAACTAAAAACTGAAAAAAAACAAAAGAAAATTTTGTTAATATTTTTTCTATGGGATATTTTTATGGAAGTTGTTGTTGTAATTGAATGGCATGCATTAGGTTTAATGCTAATTACATTGAGACCTTTTGGTTAGAAAGCTGAAAATATCTGAGGTTATAGTTGAAAAGTTTATCTAAAAGTTAATATGAGTTTAAATAACATAAGCTCAAAAATGAGGAAGGCATGGCCGTTTGCGTTTGTTTTCGTTATAACAGCCCTGGTGTCTCAACCTTTAGACTTGAACTATTTTTTTTTTAATTTTGGAAAGATTTATGTTCTAGTTAACGTATGCGTACATATTCAAAATTGAGATTGGCGATTTTCAGCCAACTCAAGGACAACAAAGTATATTAAATTTTTAAAACAGATGATTTTTCAGGAACCTGGAACGCCAAGGTTGTCATTTGGAAACAAATGATAGAAATATGTTCAAATATTCAATATTGATAAACTTTATTAAAATATTATGATTCAAACGGAAGTTATAACGCCCTAGATTTTTCGACTTTTTTGGCTCTAGCCACTTAACCTGTACCCGGATATGGCCAGTTCGCGAACTTGTCCAAAAGATTTTTTGCCGCAACCTATACAGAAAAAATTTACGTTGTAGGTCAAGAAATGCTATCATGAGAGTGCCGGTAAATTCCGTTATAGCTCATTTTTATATATATATATATATATATATATATATATATATATATATATATATATATATATATATATATATATATATATATATATATATATATATATATATATATATATATATATATATATATATATATATATATATATATATATATATATATATATATATATATATATATATATATATATATATATGTATATATGCATGTATACATATACATATATATATATATATATATATATATATATATATATATATATATATATATATATATATATATATATATATATATATATATATATATATATATATATATATATATATATATATATATATATATATATATATATATATATATATATATATATATATATATATATATATATATATATATGAGCAATTTCACGAAGATTCAACAACGTTTTGACTTGACCCCTTTTAATTTTGATTATTTTTTGTTTATAGATAGTCTTTGATAAATAAAAAATATTTTTTTTTCGACCAGGGGTCTTCACAGGGTGCCCCTCAATTTTTTGTTATTTTGTGATGTGAGTGCATTTTGACGAGCGATTGTAGAAAAACTACTCAATCGATTTTCATAAGTGATATGTCGGTGAATAGGTATTAAAACAAAGTTTTTAAAAATGTACACTGTTAATTTTTTGAAATAATTTTTAACGGTGTAACATAAAAAAAAACGGTGTAATTAAAAAAAAAATGGCATAGCCTTTTCTTTTTTTTTTAACTAAATTGAAGCTTATTTTATATCTAACCACTTGTGAAAGTTTAGGAGATGCGCTATTTTTTGTTTTAGAGATATAATTCGTTGTGCATATGACTGTCGGGAATCAGTTTTTTTTGTTCTGAAGGGAAATTATAAAAATGGCGTTATAAACTAAGAGATTTTTTTTTTATGTTAAATGTCAAATATTTTATTATTAGATGAACTTTTTAAAATATTATAAAAATTATAAATGTATTACAATAAAGAAAATAAAGACAATTGTTAAAAATGATTTACTTATTTTACAAACAGAAGTTTCTTTTGAATAGGAAAACACTTCTGCAATTATTTTCTTTGTATTAGATGGCATAAAAAATGAAATGTTTATTTGTCACTTTTAGTAATCACTTGTCACTCTTATAAAAAATAATTTGACAGTCTCGACTGCAAACAAAAAAGCCGTATAAATAACAAAATCTATTTAGGAACTTTTGACTGGAGAAGTATTATGTTCGTAGTATGTTATTATGGTCATAAAGTAAAAGATTGTATTTTAACATTAAATTACAAATATTTTATTATTGAATAAACTTTTTAAAGTATCATACAAATTATATATGTAGGTTAAAGAAAATAAATATAGTTATTAAAAATTATTTACTTATTTTACATTTAAAAGTTTCTTTTGAGTTGGAAAACATTTTTGCATTTGTTGTCTTAGTATCTAATGGTACAAAAGAATGAAATTTTGAGTTCCACTTATAGTAATCACATTTTTATATCGATTTTGTAATTATTTTTTTGTTAATTGATATTCATTTTTATCGGCGTATCCAAAGTTCATGGTAGATTCCCATTTTAAAGCCCATTCGAAAAGTTTTTTTGGTGTATCAATAATATCTTTGCTCCCTATACTATAACGGTGTGCAGCACGCTTCAGTGTACCACCAATTCCATCACAAGGTCCCTTTCCATGGCTGGTAGCATGAAAATGCCATTCTGCATCAACCTTAAAGTCTTTTTTATGGTGGCATAAGTTAATTAGGTTATGTTTATTTTTGTATTGAGAAGGTGCACCGTCAGTGTTATAAATTATTTTCGTAATATTAGAATTTATATGCGTTTTGATGAATTCAATAAGTTTTGTAATGAAAAGATGGACTGTAGTACTGTTGTGATCGTTTATATCCGAAATGAGTATAAAACTTCGGTGCTGTATATATTCACTTGCGGCACTTTTAAAATAAATGACAAATGAATGAATAGTAGCTTATGAATTATTATAATAATAGCCTTGAACCGCATCCTGAATTATGAAGCCGTAGTTTTCAGAAAAATCCCCTTGAACGAAGCACTTCCTGCTTCTAATTTTTTTTTCCTCAATGAATGTAGATAAACTAAAAATAAACCAAATTAAAAAGGGTCGAGTCAAAATGTCGCAAAATTTTGCTGAACTTGACTGAAATTGCTTTTTAAAAAGTTCATTTAATAATAAAATATTTGATATTTAACATAAAAAAAAAATCTGAATCTAAAAATCGCCATTTTTATAATTTTCCTTCAGAACAAAAAAAAACTGATTCCCGACAGTCATATTCACAACGAATTTTATCTTTAAAACAAAAAATAACGCATCTCCTAAACTTTCACAAGTGGTTAGATATAAAATAAACTTCAATTTAGTTTAAAAAAAAAAAGGGCTATGCCATCTTTTTTTCAATTACACCGTTTTTTTCTTATGTTACACCGTTAAAAATTATTTCAAAAAATTAAGTGTACATTTTTAAAAACTTTGTTCTAACACCTATTCAACGACATATCATTTATGAAAATCGATTGAGTAGTTTTTCTACAATCGCCCGTCGAAATGCACTCACATCACAAAATATTGAAAAATTGAGGGGCACCCTGTGAAGACCCCTGGTCGAAAAAAAAAATTCTAAGAGAACTTGTATTTTTTATTTATGAAAGACTATCCATAAACAAAAAATAATCAAAATTAAAAGGGGTCAAGTCAAAATTTGCTGAACTTGCGTGAACTTGCGTGAAAAAAAAATATATATATATATATATATATATATATATATATATATATATATATATATATATATATATATATATATATATATATATATATATATATATATATATATATATATATATATATATATATATATATATATATATATATATGGCGTTTTAGAAACCATTGGTGCCATGGCCTCAAGAACTCTTGCTCTGGTCGATAATATTTCCATAATCTCTTTTATGGTAGGGTCCCTGTCGAGTGGTTTCTTTATTTCAACCTGTTGGCGTGAAGCGTTGTCAATTAATTGACAAACATGAAAAACTAAGAATAAATCCCAATGTTGAATTGGAATTTTTAAAGATTTTAGAGCATTGTATTGTTTCCAAAATGAGTCTACAAATGCATTCAAATCTGTAGCGTTGTTTTCCCTACGCACAGGTTTGAGATTGTATAAAGATTGCATGTGCATAGACCTTATGCGTGGTTCATTCTCATAGTGTTTGAAAACAGAATTACCGAAGCTTGCGGTATAATTTTCATTAGAATTGAGAATTGAGTCGATGAAATGATATGCGGTTCCTCCTTTTAAACAATTTTGTAACATTGTGAATTTTAAAGTTCTACCTATTCAATTGTCATCGTGAACACGTAATAGAAAAGTTTCCTTAAATTCAATCCATAATACAAATGATCCATCGAACTTTGGTAGCGGAATTTCAGGAATGGTAAATTTAAATATTTTTCATTTATTTGAAGTTTATCAATAGCGGGAGTGTATATATATATATATATATATATATATATATATATATATATATATATATATATATACATATATATATATATATATATATATATATATATATATATATATATATATATATATATATATATATATATATATATATATATATATATATATATATATATATATATATATATGTATAAAATTTTTTCCGAAATTCCGAGATGAAGCCCATTGCAATAGATAGATTTTTATATGAAATCTACCTAAAAATCAATCTGTTTTTGATCTGACGTACGAAAAGAAATTCACATTAGATAATAGATATGTTATTACAGTAGATAAGAGCTAAACGAAACAGATAGAAAACGATAAAACCAAAAACTATTGTTTCTGCATGTCCTCTTAAATAAAATTTATTTTCTATATAGGTTTATTACGAAATCAAATTTATGAACAAATAAAATTTATGAACTCAAATAATCTTCTCCTAATACACTTGTCCTAATACACTCAGATAAAACGCGGGGTAGCACTTGATTTAGTCACAAATTCTTGATTTTTTTTAACGCAATTCAAAACGGTTTTTATTTAATTTTTATTTAATCATTTTGTGCCACTTAAACCATTAATAAAATTAGTTTATCTTATATTCACCTATAAACTCCGGAATTAATTCCAACATAGTTTCGAATTTTTGAAGAATTTCAAACTATATTATTCGTACTTCCATATACCGGCAATATGTTCGTGTTAACTACAAATCAAATTTTTTCAATATATAAACTATGTACGAATTGTCAATAATAGAATACCTCATATCTATGCGGCTTATCATCGGGTAAGATATTTAGATATTTATTAATTTTTTGTGATTTTGATAACAAAATGATTCACCAATTAACCTTAAATATTGTTTATAATTTTTAAAAACACGTACATATTTTTTTAATTCCAAGAACAGTGTAATTTTTTAAGAATTATCAGTTGTGATTTCCCAAGGGCGGTGAATAATTTTTTGCTAAAAATTTCGAAAGCCAGTATATTGATGAAGCCGAGGACTTTTATCAATACCACTTGCTTGAGGAATTTTCCAAAAAATTATGAGAATTTATCACCGAAAGCGGGGAATTCGTTTAGAAAATTTTTTGCCATTTTTCACTTCTTTTTATATTTTTTATGAATTATACGTTGGCCTACTCCGATGTCAGTTAATTATTTCAAAATTAATTTGAAAATTTTTTGCCTTAATTTTAATTTAAACCAATGAAATTCTTTAAAATGTAATGACATCATTCAATTTCACCAATAAAATTTTAATTATACTAATAACAAATAGTTATACGTCTGGCCTACTGAGATAATAAAAATCATGAAATAAATTTTGAAATAATTAACTGATATCGCAGTAGGCCAACGTACAATTCATAAAAAATATATAAAGAAATGAAAAATGGCAAAAAATTTTCTAAACGAATTCGCCTTAGGATCCGAGTATACAACGACCTTCACCGAACTGGTTAATGGATGAAAAGTATTTTATATTAAATTAAATAAGTTAATAAATATGTTGCAAGTGGGTTGTCTAAAAAATTTCAGTCCAGAATATGATTAATTAAAAATTTAAAAATTAATTTTTTTAAAAATTTGCCCGTTTCGGTTAATGGATAAACTTTATGTCAAAATAAAGATTATTTTGTTACGAACATGGTGATATAAGGTCGTCAAAAAATCAGTCCTGAATTCCGGTTGTCGAGTTTTAAAAAGTGAAATATTGCAGCGAGTGAATAATTGCGACAGAGAGGTCCCAGCGAACCATCCCATGCGATAGAAGAGGACGCAGCACTGCAGCTGCGTGTAGCTCGTCCATCGAAAGAAAGAGTTTGCGTATGCTTATTGTTTGTGAAAATGAAAAGGATAGCGATATGCTCGAAAGCTGCGCATCATTTTATAGTAGCTTAATATTAAAATGGAAAAATGCTTTTTAATATTTTTTTAATATATTAATTATATATGTGTGTACACAGAAAGAAAAAATCGCATTAACTTTAAAAAAAATAACCGTAGAATCAAAAAAAATGCGACATGATTTTTCGCCAAAAGGAATTATTTTTATTTTTAAAGATTTTTGATTTTTGATTCCAAAGTCATTTAAAAAGGATTTGAATTTAAAAAACATTGTATTATAAATGAAAAACAAAATTTTTAATTTAAAATTCTAATTTTTATTTTTAAAAAATCCACTTTCTATCCAAAAAAAATTATATTTAAATTGAAAATTGGAGAATTTTGATTTGAAAAAACAATTTTTTAAAACAAAATCCAAAATTTTTATATTAAATGTTTCAATATTTTAGTTTAAAATTAAAACGGTATTTAAATTAAAAAATAATATTATGGATTTTAAAATTTATTTTTTACTTTGAAAATTACAGTTTTTATTCTAAAAGTACAAATGTTTGTTATTAAAATATTTGAGAAACTAAAACGAATAGTTTGATTTTTGAAACAAAATTTCAAGGCAGATAACTTTTTAATTTTAAAGTCACAATTGTATTTTTATTAAATGTGTTTATTTTATTTATAGTAAATACATATTCAAACATATTAAGCATACAATTTTATTTAATTTAAACTTATAATTTTATTAAACACTAGCAGGACCCGGCGTGCTTTGCGACGCTTATAAATAAAGTTTGTGCACAGACATTTTGTTGACGTAGTAGCAATGATTTCAAAAAGTAGTAATGAGAAATGATAGCGTAGTTATAATTTTTGTTTTTAAAAATATGAATGACAAATAATCAGTACTTTAGCGCATCAGTTCGGATATATGAAAAATTGGCGATCAAATAAGTTTTCGAGTAAGCTATAAAAAAATTTAAATGACTTGTTGAATTAGTAGAGGTGTGTCAACACTCATCTCTATATAGAACATTATACAGAACAAAAATAGATTCACAAATGTTCACAGTGCTCATGCATTGTATTTGTACCCGACACGAAACACACAAAAACTTTTCTAAAGAAGTTTTTCTGCGAAATGAAAATGAAAAATGCTGTCAAATTGCAAAATTCAAGTGAATTACAATAATTACTTTGAACGCGCCAGCCACATATAGTTGTCCATGTCCATGTGAGAAGAACGGATTCTCTAAATCTAGTCCACATACTTGCAGTAACTGTCCGTGTGCTTTGTTGATGGTAATTGCAAAAGCGAGTTGCACTGGAAACTAAACGTTTGAATCTGTTGGGATCATTGAAATATGTGGCCTGTCTGTCGTGGCAACACTACATCTTCCTCTTCGAATTTTCCACTCAAAATTGTAGCTTCAATTACATTGTACATCTTTGTTTTCACGGAAGTTCAAAAAAGCTTGTGCAATTTCGAAATATGTGACATATTTGAAATTACAATATCCACCACTTTGTTCACTATCGCTCGAAAACTAATTAGTTCCTTGCCATACATGTTTGCATCTTTTTCCAAAGTGTCATCAAAATTGAAAACACAAACATTGAACAAATGATGACACAGTAAACAGGTGCTCAGGAGGCCCCGTACCACTTATCCCAATATTGTTCAAAAACTAATCGGTTCCTTGTCATTTAAATCTACATCTTTTTCCAAAGTGTCATTAGAATTGATTAAAGAATGAAGTCTGTATGCTCCCAACAAACTTAAAAACAAAATGTGAAAAGTCAGTTGTATGGTAGGCGCCCCCCCCCCCCCCCCGCCAAATGATCAATGTGTTCCAAAAGATGATATTCATGTACTGCCAAATGATCAATGTGTTCCAAAAGATGATATTCATGTACCAAGTTTCATCCAATTCGCTTATCAGGTACAGATGTTATAGAGCTTTCAAAAAAACAGGTGCTCCAGGGACCCCACACCATTTTGTTCACTATCGCTCAAAAACTAATCAGTTCCTTGTCATACATGTTTCCATCTTTTTCCAAAATGTCATCAAAATTCACTCACGAATGAATGTTTTATGCTCCCAACAAACATAAAAACTTTGTGGAAAAACCACCTGTTGTATGGTGGACCCCCAAACCCTTTATCCAATGTGCTCCAAAAGCTAACAAAATCTTTTTGATGTTATTTAAAAGCTTTTACCAACGTTTCATGAAAATCGATCGGTAATTGTTGGCTAAGGATAAACACCTGAAAAAAAAACTTTTTAACTGGAAGTGACATACCGAAAGTTGTTATGTAGAAATATTGGAAACAGTACTAAAACCTCATATACTAAGTTTCAATAAGATCATAGTCCGGGGTCAGAAGTTATTCAAGATTTAAACTTAGAGGTGTTTGGCCCCGCCATATTGTCCAAATTTGAAATGAATCCAGATTTTCCATTTTCAAGTGAACTTGTATCATTTGCTAAGGTTTCATCAAGATCCTATGCAGAAAACTCACTATTGCAAACGTGTTGTCGGCTGAGGACCACATTTTTAATTAGTTTGTTTATCATACTTGCTATCCATGTTTGATTATACATAAGCTATGCTTCTTTGTATAGTATTTGTGCGAATTCCATTTCGTAATTTTGAGCTTTTAATCGATGTTATCAACTATCTTTCTTAGTTGAAGAAACATGCATTACATATACAATTGCAAACCAATAACATATTTAGTTTATTACCAATAACAATAACACATTGTATAGATGATAAAATTTGTAACATCATTAGGTGTTTAATTCAAATACATATAGTTTTGATATACAAATGTAATTGTTTCAGATTATACTTTCATTTTTCAATTTCATTTTTTTTTTTTTTTTTTTTTTTTTTTTTTTTTTTAGTTTTGTTTTATTTCCCAAAAATTTTCAATACAGGAAAATATAGATTTAAAATTTTCAGCTAAATAACGAAAATTATAGATATGATTTTAAAAGAAACAAATAATACTAGTGTATAATAAAATTAATAATTAATTCTTAACATTACAAAATATTTATCCTTAATATAATTCATAATTTTTTTCATTTAATTATTTAAATTACTTAATATATTTTAACTTTCTTTTTTCTTTTTTTAATTTACTTTATTTGAATATTAAATTCAATTGAATTTCATTTCTTAATTCAAATCGCTTATTTTTGGATTAAACTCAAACCTCAATTTGAATAAGTGAACATATTACGCGTGGTGACTCAAATTATAAGCTTCGATATAGTCATTAAAAAGTTTATCTTTCACTTTGCTTTTAAAAGTAGAATAAATGGCGCATTTTACATCAGTCGGTAAAGCGTTAAACAATTTAAGGCCTAAGTAAAATAAACTATTTTGAGTTACGTTATATCGGAATTCTGGTAATCGATAGTAAAGGGCATTTCTAGTGTTCCTTAACGTTATGGCAATATTTACCTCTAACAGCTGGTTATGTTTAATATCATTTAAGCGCATCTTATAAATACAGTACATATATTCAAATAAAACTAATTTACTAAGTGGTAAAATATTACATGAAAACAAAAATTTGCTGGGTGTACGAGTTGGTAAACCATGGATGGCTTTAATGGCTTGTTTTTGTAAATTTTCTAGGTAGCAAATTCTCGAGGAAGCCGATGCACCCCAAATCGGAATAAGATATAACATATGAGATTGGATGTAAGCAAAGTAGACATTCATTGCAACATGTATAGGAAGAAACTTAGCAACTCGTTTTAAAACAGCAATCATAGGAATAATTTTTTTGCTAATACTATCAATATGTACTGACCAATCAAGAATTGATGACATATGTAACCCTAAGTATTTGATTGTTTCAACCCTATTTACATTTCCTTGAGCTGTTTTTACATGATCAAACCATGTAACCGTTGAAACATTTTTCATTTTATAAATAATAAATTTTGTTTTATCAACATTTAAGCTTAAGTGATTTTCGGCTAGCCAGTATGTAATTAAAGTTAAATCATTTTCCATCGATGATTTTAAAGCATTAATATCAGTTTGAGAGTACGTAATAGCAGCATCGTCTGCAAACAATTGAAGGTTACCAGATAGATTTAGTTCAAACATGTCATTAATATATATAAGGAATAGAATTGGACCGAGAATTGACCCTTGAGGTACACCACACGTTACTGGTAGTGGTGATGATTTTATACCGTTAATTTCCACAAACTGAAAGCGATTGGACAAATAATCATCCAATAATTTATAAGCATTGCCGGCCACACCAATTCGTTTAAGCTTTCTTTTTAACCGCTTATGTTTTACATAATCAAATGCTTTCCTTAGATCTAGAAAAGTAGTAGCTGTAATAAGTTTTGATTCAATTGAGTGATAAATATAATGGATCAGGTTAATTGTCGCAGATAATGTGCCACTATTTTTCAGAAAACCAAACTGGTTTGGATGAATTATCTTATTAATATCTAGATAATTTAATAGTTGACTAAGAATAACTTTCTCAAAAATTTTAGACATAATTGATGGAATTGATATAGGTCTATAGTTGTCTATAGTATGTTTATTACCAGACTTATGAATTGGGATGACTTTAGCTATTTTAAGATAGTCCGGGAAAACACCCTTATTGATGGAAGAGTTGATGAAATTTGTAACAGTGGTAATAAATTTGGTATTGTTTTCCATATTTAAATATTCTATCTTAATATCATCATTGCCACACGCCGACGAGTGATCAAATTCTTTAATAATGTTTAGAATAAATACTTCTTCAACAATATTAAAAGATTCAAGTTTAGCATAGCTCAAAACTGGAACATCTAACTGGTTTGGAACATTGAGATTAGTAGACTGACCAACTTTCACAAAGAATTGATTAAACGACTCTGCAATTAAACAGCTATCAGTAATTATTTTACTATCAATTTCGATGGAATTTATTTTGTTTGATTGATTATATAAAGGTGATTTGTTTGATAGAATTTCGTTAATCATACCCCACACCACCTTAGGATTTTTAAAGTTGTGATTAAATTTACTGCTATAATATTTTTTTTTAGCCGATATTACTTCTGTACAACAAAGATGTTTCCAGTGTATGAATTGATTCCTAAGGTATTTATTGTTGGGATACTTTTTTTGCATTTTATAAAAGTAATCCCGATTTTTTATTAGTGTTTTTAGTTCTGGCGAAAACCATGGTTTTTGAAAAGGTTTAATTGTTTTGGTTATGTTTTTTACAGTAGTACTTTTTGCTATGCACTCCACTAAAGAATGATAAAATGCGTCAAAACTTGATTGTTGGTTATAATTCTCCATAAAGTTATGTATGGAATTCAAATCAATAATTTTTCTCTGAAAGGTAAATGTTTTTGTGACAGGTAAGTCACATTGAAAATCAATAGCAAAATATTTATGATCGCTTAAAGGGGTATTCTCATATAAGATTGAAGCATTAAGACCAGCAACTGATATAATGTGATCAATAATAGAACCCCCCATTGTGGAACATCTGGTTATAAACGATTCACTTAGACTATTAAAAATCCTGTACCCGTTCAGCTGAACAATGGAATTATACATTAAAATGTTATTATTAAGAGAATCCAACAGATTTAGATTAAAGTCCCCGACTATTATGCTATTTTTATGCTTTTCTAAAAGATCATTAAACACGTCAAAGAACTTAAATACGTCTGTATGCCCAGGTCTGTATACACCAATTAGATTATATTTTACTTTTGTTAAAAACACAACTAAGAAGTCATTTTCAAAGTGACTTACCGATAATATTTTTTGACAGTCTAGGTTGTGGTGCACAAATATTGATACACCACCACCTTCTCTACTTTCCCGAAATGTGTGAAAAGCTTTATATCCAGGGATATTAATATAAGGAGAATCTCTCTCACACAGAAATGTTTCGGTCAATATTATTACATCTATAACGATGTCTATTTTATTTAACATTAATTCCAATAAGTCAATTTTGTTTTTCAGCCTATTTATGTTCACGTAAATAAGTTTTAACCCACTATTTAAATTAATCGACTTTTTAAAATTTTCTATATCGAGAAAATAATTTGTATCACCCGCACACATGTTTAGAGATAGAGACCAAAGTCAAAGTTTAATACTGAAAGAAAAAAAGAAAAAAAACAACTAAATAACTATGCAAAAATCAATGATTAATTTAAAATTTATGCAATTGAAATTATTTAAAAACCAACAACATAAAATTTACTTGATATTGAATGAAATAAATCCAAAGTTATTAGCTAAATGTAAAAATAAAAATAAAAACGCTTATGAAGCAGAATTTGATGGTAGAAGGTACATATAATTCATTTTATTTTTTCAACGTCCCTCACGCTGCTGATGTTTATAGACACAGTATCATCTTTTAACTTTTTAACAAAAAATACCCCATTGCGGAACCACACATTATAAATGACTTGTTGTTTTTGTAATTGCCGCAGTTGGTACAGTAAATGAAGGTTGTATTTTGTCAATCGATCGTTTATAAACAATTTCCTGTTGGTATCAGCTTTGTTATTGGATTGAGATAAAAACTGATTTAAATAAAGCGGTCCATTGTTGCGAATCTTCTTAATAAAAATATCTTTACAGCCCAAATCTTTAAATTTTATGAAGAGCTGCATTTGTTTATTGTGCCCATAATATCGTAAATAGAATGAGTTTAAATCCGCATTTTGTAGATTTAATATCTGGTTAAGATTATTTACTAATTCAGTTGCAGTAATATTTTCAATAAACGAGAATCCAGATATAATTATGTCATTATTATATTCTTTTTGTTTGAAATACTCTAATTCGTTTTTCAATTGCGTCACCTCTAGCTGTATTGAATCGATATTATTTTTATTATGTTGAATTCTGTTTTTGTTCATTTCATTGTCATCGATTAGGTTTTTGATGTCATCCATAATCGAATCAATTTTTTTATTAGTGGCCTCAGTACTCTTATGGATAGACAAAATTGCTGTCAACAGATCCTTGTTACTTGGATTTTCTAAGCCAAATATTACCTCAGATGATATAGGAGGATCACGTGCGCTTTGCTTTCGTGTGGTGGGGCCATTTGTTTTGACATTATTATCAGTAAGGCCCATTCTAGATTTCTGTCTCACAGTAACAAAATTCACTTCACTATTAACAGAAGTATTCACTTAGTACTAAATGTTCAAGAAACCAAGCAATTAGTTATAATGTTAAATAACAAAAATTTTGTAAGTTTGATATATCACAATAGAGTATGAGAAAAATAATATATTAAATAAAAATTTAATGTTAGAATAACGTGACTAACAAGAACCACTGTTTTTTTAATAAATGATCAACTTCTTTAGATGATTCTATGATTCTACACTGCTTTAAAATTATATATTTAATTTTAATTTATTTCTTCAATAACAAATACTTTTTTAGATGATTCGACACTGCATTCAAATTATATATTTAATTTTAATTTATTTCACCAATATCAAATACGACTATCACTCTTTCGCCATCTTTATTATATTAAATTATGTTCAACAAATAAATTGATCAAAGGAATCTAACCGTATAAAACGATATTTAAAAAAAATCAAATTAAATTATTATCAACATTTAGGCAGAACCCCTTAAGATAATTATAATGGCCCTCCCTGGGGTTCCATTCAAAAAAAAAATTTGCCTGTTACCTATGCGCAAGTGTACACAACCACTTCCCAAAGTTTCATGATGATCGGATGAATGGTTTATTAATGCATAAACG
This sequence comes from Diogma glabrata, assembly GCA_963693315.1. Classification (NCBI taxonomy): domain Eukaryota; kingdom Metazoa; phylum Arthropoda; class Insecta; order Diptera; family Cylindrotomidae; genus Diogma; species Diogma glabrata. The sequence goes on from OY856188.1 coordinate 199,514,754, forward strand.
ACAAACATACATACTTTTAATTTTATATATATAGATTAACAAGTTTACATATATCTACTAATGGTGGACTTGTAAAATAATCAATAGGAAATTCGAAACTAATTTTTTTTTTTGGCTTGCTAAAGGATATTTCAGGTTTAAGGCCTGAAATGATTTAAAACAAGAAGATAAACAAGATATAAATGTTTTCACACGAATATTTGTAGCCAGCCGTCTATATTTTTTTTTTTTTTTTTTTTAATAAAATGTGTTGTGTAGTAGGAATTACAATATGTGTCACAATAACACATAAAAACTTTTTAAGACCAAGGTCCCACAACAACATACGTTCAAAGGTGTTGATGGACGTAAATCTTTCTTTTTTTGTTTTTTTATATTTTTTGTTAAAGAATGGATAACTAAACAAAAAATCCTATCACTGACAAAATATGACGTAGGCCAATATTTTATGATAGAATAGAGAAAATAAAAGTAAATTAAAAAGTAAAGAGCAAATTTTTACAAAAATTTGCTGAAACAAAACAAAAATGTAGTTGCTAATAATCCAGCCGGTTGCATATTCCTTGATCATGTGACACACCGTCTTTCTTAATGATTAAAGCCCAGACATAGTTATATGAAGGCTTTACAGTTATATATAAATAAATTTGTGGATCAATCGTTTTGATATCTCCAACATATATTATCATTGGTTGAATGCTATTCTGGTTTTCCACGCAATATTGTGCGCTGAATCAAGTTTTTCTAGCAACTCTGTTAGGGTGTTAAGATGAATCACCAGAGACTCTTCTGATTCTTTAATTGTAATTTTTCCTGTTTTTCTTTTTGTTATTTTTTAATACCTTGAGTCTGGCTATTGGACACTGGTGGTAGTAGATACACGGAAGAATCTTAAATATTGTAAAATTTAGAAAATCTGAAATAATAATTAAAGCTTTGAAGATACAACTTCGAAGAATCGAAACATTCCAAAAATGAAGCATATTACAAAACTTGTATATTTACCATTAGGGCCGGGTAAAACTATCGATATATCGATAAATATCGATAATTATCGATATATCGAATATCGGATTATAATACATCGATATATCGATAATATCGATAATATCGATATTATCGATAACATCGATATTATCGATAATATCAATATTATCGATAACATCGATATATGAACCGTTTTTTTTAAAGTGGAATAAGTCCATTTTTGAACAAATTGAATTAGTGGTAGTTTTAGAAAGATAATGATGGCCTCTTTCTATATATATAATCATTCATACCTTCAATAGAGCTCGATTTGGGGTGGATAAATGGCTAAAGATCGATTTCAAAATTGTATTTGTTTATATCAATAGATATTTGTGAATAACTTTTGTTAATTTTATTTTTTTTAAATTAGCATCTTTTAACTTTAAAATAAAACAAAACAGAAGGTTCTATCTTTAATAGAACCGAAGTTATGAATTTTTGAAACTAACTCATCAAGAAATTTAGAACTATAGAACGCTATATTTTCAAAAAAAAAATCCTCGAACACCCATATCTTTTTTTTCGATATAAAACGCATAAAAAAAATTTCAGCCAAATCAAAAAAGAATGAACCATTTACATGGGACTTACACTACGTGTTTTGTTCTTATTTTTTAGAATATGTTATTATTGAAAGTGGTATAAGTCCTTTTGGAGCCAAAAAATCAATTATTTTCATTTTGGATTTTTTGAGATCAATTAAACTCAAGTAAGTAAAGAAGTAATTGGAATATTTTCAATTCAAAGGTATGGTTTGAAGTTTCTCAGAAAAAAACTACAATTCACATTTTACGTGTTTCGGATCGGATTCGAACCTACCCTCGTCAGTGCCCGGCTCCTTGGGCAGACACGCTATCGATTACGCCGTTGAGGCGATGACAATTTCAAAGTTGAAACTTCTTCATCACTTAATTATTTTTTACTTAAGTTGAATTTTTCCACTGTCATTAGACTCCATATTATGGAAATGCTTTTACATTATATGGGATTTTTTGCATTAAATTTCTAGACAGTACTTTGTGTGAATTCATAGAATGGGGAACATTTCTATTCTAATTAACATCCTAAGTCACGATTGTATAGTCATTATTGATTGTTTCCAATCAATGTGAAATCAATGGCTGACACTTGGTCAATTTGTAGTTTTATATGTATTAACATTAGACTACATTAAGGGAATTTAAATTTATTTTGGATTTTGTGAGATCAATTAAACTCAAGTAAGTAAAGAAGTAATTGGAATATTTTCAATTCAAAGGTATGGTTTGAATTATTATTTATCAATTATTTTCATTTTATTTTTAAATAACTATTATTGCATCATAAAATTAAATTGGTTTAAAGTGTGAAAAATATCACAAAATTTTAGTTACATTTGCCTATATTTTTATAATAATGCAAACGCAAATCCTTAAATATCTCAATATAGAAAAAACGGACTTATAGCACTTTAAAAAAAACAGTTCATTTCGATAATATAGATAATATCGATAATATAGGCAAATGTAACTAAAATTTTGTGATATTTTTCGCACTTTAAACCTATTTAATTTTATTATGTAATAATCCTGTTTATTGCCGGAAAAAAATATCGATATTTATATCAATAGTTATTGATCTATCGATATATCGATGATATTGATAGTATCGATTAATCGATGTGTACTAGTGTGTAATGTGTAATATCGATAATATCGATATATCGATATTATCGATATTTATCGATATTCATCGATAATACCGATATTCCAATATTATCGATATTATCGATAAATCAATATATCGATAAATCGATATCACCGATATATCGATATTTATCGATGTATCGATAATTATCGATATATCGGTTTTATCGATATTTTTTTGATATCGATATTATCCATATATTTTTAATATCGCCCAGCCCTACTTACCATTAGGCGAAAAATCCTTCAAAAAAATTGAAATTGATTCAATAATAAAAGCGAATATTTTCATAAAACAGTTCTTTTAATTATTTGTCACTATTTTTGTTAATCTTTAAAATTTTTAACTATTTTCTTTATATGTTACAATACTGTAAAAAAAAACTATACCACATGCACTTGTATTAATCGTTAAATTGAGGATGGTACGACAAAACATGACAAAATTTGACGAAATCTGATGAAATATATTTCGGGACAAAAATTATGATTTTGGTTTTCATTTTAAAATTTTAAACATTGAAACCAAAAAAAAGTTTTAGTTCTAAAAGGACAAAATTTTATTACAACAACAAATGATTTTGATTTAAAATAATATTGTTTGTTAAATCAAAAGAAACATATTTATTTTAAAAGCTATAACGTAAAAAAAAAGTTTTTAATTTTAAAACATAGTTTTTTTGATTTATTTACTGTTTTACTTAAATTTTTAAGAGTTTTTCAAAAATTTAACCATTAGAGTCAAAAAATATATTTAAAAATCATTTTCAAAAGACCAAAAAACTAATGTTTTTTAATTTAACAAGTTTTAATGTTTTATGGATTTTTTTTTTTTGGCCGATTTTCAATTTAAAATTTTTTTTTTTAAATTGAAAATTATTATTTCTTTCTGTGTATTTTACGTATATATACATGTTTTGTAAATAAAAATGTAATAGTGATACATATTTAATACTTATCTTGCAAATTTGAATTTTCCTATTAGCAGACTAAATAAAAAAAGTCAGACAAGTGCGAATAAAATTCGCTCGTCAAGGGGGGTTTCGTGAATGTAAAAGAACACAATATCAAAAGTAATTGACAAAAAGTTGTGTTGTAATGTCCTTATATTTCTAGACCATAGACGCATAACAAAATAAATGTTAAATTGTAAATGTCAATAGTAAATGCCAATCAAATCTACATTGATCAAAAATGGCAAAAAAATGTTAATTCAGGTTGTTAAATCTTATCCATAGATGTTTTTGGTAACTTAAGAAAGATTCAATTACACCAGCTTATTATTCAATTACACCAACTACACCACCAACTCAAAAACTGGGCACTGCAAGATTCTAAAAAAAATTGCAACAAACTCTAAATTAGGTGCTCTTGAAAGAGACACCCCACTCGCTTGGGTCAAAAAAAGTTTATTATTACCCTCTCTACCCCGGTCCCCTAAACACACAGAAATATAATTATTGGAGACTTCGCTATAGTTTTCATACAAAGTTTACCAAGTTTCCTAGCTCTATGAATTTTTACAAATTTTTCTGTCAATCAGTGCAGAAACGTATGGATGATAACGGTCTGAATTTTGCACTTTTTTGAATATAACTCAAAAACTGGGCACCGCAAAATTCTAAAAAAAAATTGCAACGAATTTTAAATTAGGTGCTCTTTCAAATGACACCCCACTCGCTTAGGTCAAAAAAAAGTTTTTTTTTACCCTCTCTACCCCGGTCCCTTAAGCACACAGAAATATAATTATTTGAGATTTCACTATAGTTTTCATTCAAAATTTACCAAATTTCCTAACTCTGTGAATTTTTTCAAACTTTTCTGTCAATCGGTGTCGAAACGTATGGGGGGGGAGGGGATGGGGCGGACGGTCTGAATTGACAATAACTCAACCTTAATAAATCTAACTATGAGTATATGACACTTTTATATATTTTTTATTAAAAACTTACTAATTATTCTATCATTCCAAATAAATTCAAAAATTTTCGTTTAGTTAGGTTCGGAGCTAATCGATGTAAGAAAACACGAAAAAAACGTCATTATTCAAAATTATACAAAAAATTGTGAAGTGTAAAATTCCAAAATAAACTTTTAAGGAATACTGAAATGCAGCCCTTTCATATGATCTATAATCTATATCTATAAAAAAATGTATTTTCTCAAAGGACTCACATCGTACCCCTGTAAACACAACGAAAACCACTTTAGTTTTATTTGTATCCGTCATTTCATGTGGACAGATTAGTTTTATACGCACCTCAAATTTCAAGTTCATAGCATTTATAGTTTACGAGACAATCAATATAATGTGAAAAACTTGTTTTACTCTCATCAATAGTGTTCCGTATAAAAAACGGAACCCTGAAAAATTCGGTGAAGTGCGAACAAAATTCGCTCGCCTAGGGTCCCGTGAATCCTAGAAAAACAAACTGACAAAAATAATTTAAATAAAGTTGTGTTGTAGACTTTTTATATCGCCATACGGCATACCATAGGCGCATAAAAATGATTTTTTCCTGGTAAAAGTCAATAGCAATGTCAATTGAAAATTGATCCTTATTATACACAAAATGTTAAATCTCGTTAAATATTAGCAAAAGTAGTTTAGGGTAACTAAAGAGAGATGCCATTACACCAACTTGTAAATGGTTTAAATTGGAAAATATACAATATATTAATTCAAATAACAATTCAATAATAATTGACGATAATTCACCGATAATGCACCGCAAAATTCTAAAAAAACATACAATGTTTCTAAAATTAAGTGCTCTTTCCTATGACACCCGACACTTGTTAGGATCAAAAACGATTTTTTTCACTCTTCCTCAATCTCACCCCCTCAAAATACAGAAAAATAAATATTTGATACTTCGCTATAGTTTTAGTTCAGGGTTTATCAATTCCTATCTCTGTCTGTTTTTTGAAATTTATCTGTCAATCAACGTCCAAACGTAGGGAGGGAGGACCAACTTTCAGTTGCACTTTTTTGACAATGATTCAAAACCTGTGCACCGTAAAATTCTAAAAAAAAATAGTTTTTTAAATTAAGTGCTCTTTTATATGACACTCCACTTGTTAGGGTCAAACAAGATTTTTTTCACCCTTTCCCAATCTTACTCCCTCAAAATATAGAAAAATAATTATGTGACACTTCACTATAGTTTTCGTTCAGAATTTATCAAACTTCCTTTCTCTGTGAATTTTTTCAAATTTTTCTGTCAATTAAGCTCGAAACCCAAGGTGTGGGACCAACTTGTTGTTGCACTTGTTTGACAATAATTCAAAAACTGTGCACTGCAAAATTCTAAAAATAATTTTAAAAATAGTTTCTTGAATTAAGTGCTCGTTCAATATGATATCTCACATGGCTGGCTTTTAAATGGTGTGTTTCCCCCATCTCCTTCCCTTGTAGACCGGTTTGGACTACGTTCATTAACCGTTGAAATGTTGGAGGTGCATTTCTTAGACCAAATGACATACGATTGAATTCAAAATGACCATTGCTGGTGCTAAATGCAGTTTTTGGTTTACCAGCTTCATTAACTTCAATTTGATGAAAGCCGCTTGCTAGGTCCAATGTGTTAAAGTACCTTGAATTACCTAGTTGTCCCAAAATATCTTCGATATTAGGAAACGGATAAGCATCTGGTATGGTAATTTCGTTCAGTTTCCGAAAATCTACGACAATGCGCCACCTCTTCTTTTCCTTATCAAGGGTGCTAGGACGTTTTGGCACAACAAGGAGTGGAGCGTTCCAAGGACTATGGGCATGGCTATGACGCACTACTCCTTTATCAAGCATATCCTTAGCTTGCGAGTTTATTTCATTTTTATGGATTTCGGTTAAACGATAGGGTCTTCTATTTATAGGAATCGACATAGAATCTGTGTTTATTTCGTGCGTTGTTGCTGTGGTTGCTGTTAACTTATCACCTTCGATAAAGAAAAGGTGATTGAACTTCCGAGATATGTTTAAAATTGAGTTTCGTTCCTTTAGATTTAGATTCAAATGATTTAGTTTTAAAGTTTCTTTTAGAATACGAAGTCTTCCATCTATTGTATTTTGATTATAATTTGTTTGCTTATGAAAAATTTCGTAATCTTTTGTTAACTCAAATTGTATTTCTAATTTGTCACTAATTTCTATTGTTTCGTTTGTTGGGTTAAGTATACATAGAAAAACATACCCATTGTGTGGACTTACTAACGTATTGGATATAATTATTCCATTGTCTTGCAAGTTTTGCGAGATATAATTAATGCATCTTCATTAAAATTCACTGGTCCATATTTGATAATTTTCTCAGATCTAGCTGGAATAACTATTTTTGATTTGTGAGTTTCAAAGGGAATGGAAATAAATTTTTCATCTAGTTTCAATTTGATAAAACTTTTACCGAAGTCTATTATGAAGTTTGTTTGATTTAGAAAATCTTCCACGATTATTCCATCTTGGCTAATTGAAAAATCTGAGCCGATGATGTGAAACTTAATAGGATAATAAATGTTCAAATGTGAAAATTTAATATTTAATGTGGTAGTACCCAATGTGTATAATGGTACTGGACCGATTCCATTTAATTTTATTGAAGTCTTCTCCACAATGGTATTAGGACTTATAGTATCTAGTTTTATTAAGCAAACATTTGCACCAGAGTCTATTAAGAATTTTGTGTAGACACTTTTTGTCCCAGCAATTTCAAGCGCTAAAACACAAGAGAATGTTTTATTCTCAGTGTTGCTTATATTTATATATTGTTCAGGTTTCGATATTATATTATTATCCCGAGCAGAAATTTGTCAGGGCTCAAGTAAGGCCCTGATCAGGTTTGCCCTACTCCGGATCAGGCATCGGTAGGGCAGCCTGATTGGGCCCTGATCATGAGTGTAACGCTTTTGCCCTATCAGGTCCTGATTGGGATTACCGGATCAGACCCTGATTGGGATAATCGGATCAGGCCCTGACTGGGATAGCCGGACTAGACCCTGATATATATTTAAATATTATATACATAAATTAATCAAATTAAAATAAAAAATTACAATGGAAAGAATTAAAACATACATACCACCTTAATCACTATTATTATAGTCTTTCAGCCGAGAAGCGATAACTAAAACATGCATGAAACGATTTTAACTATATATTTCTAAAAAGGATAATGCTCTAGTGAATTTTAACAAATTGAAATTTCAGCTAGGGGTCCAATACGAAAAACCTGATCAGGGCCAGATATATTCAAATAAGGTTAACCCTAAAAGGGTATTCTAAATCAGGCCCGGAACAGGCCCAAATCAGAGTGCCCTAATAGGGGTTGCCCTTGTAAATCTGACCAGGCCCTGATCACGCCCTGACTGTATTAAGGTTTTCCCTAAGTAATTTCTGCTCGGGATGGTATTTGAATTTTGTGTTAGATTTTCTGGATTTTGTATTTGATATTCTGAGCTTTGAGTAGGAGGTTCTGAGATTTGTTTTAGAGATTCTGGATTTTGTATTAGAGCTTCTGTATATTGTATTAGAGATTCTGAGCTATGAGTAGGAGGTTCTGAGATTTGTTTTAGAGGTTCTGGATTTTGTATTAGAGGTTCTGAATTTTGTATTTGAGATTCTGAGATTTGTTTTATAGGTTCTGGATTTATGATGCACTTTGTTGTAGGTCTTGTGCCTGCATCGGTGTGCTGGTCGAAGCAAGCACTTGAGAGTTTCCCTGGAGATTATTTGTTCTATTGTTGTTGTAGAGCTGTTTTCTACAAACGTCTATTGTATGGCCTTTTTTTTGCAATAATTACAAATTTTTGGTACTTCTTGTATAACTTGTATTTGTGTCTTGATATAGTTATTGAAACGAGGACATCTATTGACAATCTGACTGGATTCATTATTGTTGAAACTACGTCTACGGCAAGTTTTTGTATTGTGCTTAGTAGTTTTGTAATTTGTTCAATATAATTTATTGGAATCCGTCCGAATTTGAATTTGGTTAAGTTTTTTTTCTTGAGAAGCTAAATCTATGACCGCGGAAAGTGCATTGAGTCTAGCAGCACGTAATATAAGACGCAAACCATTGATAAAACTATTTAATACCGTAGTTTCGTTTAGTTTTCTAATTCCTTGTGAGTCAGAATCCAACGTTGTAGAACACGCCATATTTAGTTCATCGAACAATTTTTCAGTTCTAGCAGCATATTGATTAACGTTTTCCCTAACCCCTTGAGACAGTGTGAATATATCAGCCATAATTAATTGTACCGCACGGAGCTTAGAAAAGTTTAGTTCTATTGCTTTCTTAAGTGTTTCCCAACAATCGTATGTGTGGTACCTTAAGATTAAGTTATAGGCTCTACAAAACTAGTTTGGATGTTATAACGTCTAAAAAGTCTAATTTTTCCGGTGCCGTTTTCGCTTTTTTGTATATTGTATTGTATGTCTGCTATTTGCAAGAATCTATGTAATTCCATTGAATTTCCATTAAATTCTGGAATCAACTTGATAGCCTGTGACATATCAAAAGTAGCCATTTTAACCGACACAGGTTTATCATGATTTAAAAACTTTAATTATATTTTTGGTGATATTAAGAACAAGAAACAACGAGAAAAAAAATTCGACACTCATAAAAAAACTTATTATGTTAGTATACAAATTTTGTTTTATTTTATTAATTTACTAATTTATTTGCGGCGTATGGAAAAAAAATTAATTTGCGAAAGAAAAAAACATTCCATTGAAGGTATTAAATTTTGTTTTAGTTTGCAATTAAAAATTTTGTTTTGTTTACGGAAGGCAAAAACAGAATATAAAAAAATTATATTAATTATTCGATTAAAGAATCATATTTCTTTATTATTTTTTATAATAATTTTATTTAAAAATTGGAATAAAATGAAATTAGTTTTTTTTTTAATTTAAATTAGTTTACACATTACACATTACACAGAATTGAATAACTTACAGTTTGAACATGTTGTATTGATGGTCTTGATGTTTGGAATTTACTTTGTTAATTTTGAATTGGTTGATTTTGAATTTTGAAATTCGCTGTTGAAACTGATGAAATATTGAAAACTGGATGTAGAAGTGATGGATTTGCTGTATTTTGATTTTTGACAAAAATTTTGTATTGATTTTTGTTTATTCCCTTTTCTTATTGGATGTTGGAGTGTTTGAATTCTGGATACTGAGGCAGATGCTTTATCCTCAGAATCCCACCGGTGTCACCAATTTATGTTCTGATTTTCTTAATCTTAATGATTTTCTTAATTGGCTTGAAACCGCTTTTTTACTTTTAATTATAAAGAAAACACTTTGACTTTTTTTAATTGATTTTTTTGTATATTTTATTTATATTTTGTAATCAATATTTTATTAATAACCGGTTATTATTACATTATTCAACTTGATCATTATAATATAATTATTATGAAATTATTTAGCTAATTAAATATTATGTTAATAATTATATTCCCTGATGTTCAGCACCGCAACGCTTCTGCTAGACTACTTGTTTTTACTTTCTGTTAACATTTTACACACTTTTAATTAATTGCATAGTTTGCGAAAAATGTCAACAGAATTTGAGTTTCCTTTTAAATGTTATATTCATTGAAATTTTTAAACTGTAACGTAATATTTGTTTTCCTTTAATTGGATATAACAAATATTACAATACAGTTTAATTAATTGTAATTTGCTTACAGTGACTCCATGGTTATGGTTAATAGTGGCTCCATAACAACATAGCGCAATGCTATAAATTATCTAGTGAACATACCAACACCAGCTCGCAGCAAAACACAATGCGAATAAACACGCGTCCGGAAACTTCGAGTGATGTGAAAATTATGCAACTGAATAGCAACTGTCTTTCTAACAAGATCGATGATATTATAAATTATATGTGCAATAACAATATTTTAGTCACCGGTACTCCAAGAAACCAAATGTTAGATCTAAGCTTAGAGATAATTACTGTGATTACAAAATTATAAGGCTGGATAGAGGGAAGGACCTTTATCATTCACAAAACCGTTACCTACCGTACAACCACATTAACTGCAGTACCGGGAACTGATAAACACCTAGAACCTAATTAGCCATTATAATAAAATCCGGCATCACGAAGATAACTCTAGTCAATATCTATATTCCACAAGTAAGCAGCTGTGATACAGGTTATGAACTGTCCATAGGACGTTTATTTTACACCAAAGACTGTCTAATTCTCGGAGATGACAATGCTCATCATGATCTATGGTACACACACCTAAAAACGATTCACGAGGTGAAAAAATTGCTGATCAAATTGACGGCTGCAATTTTGGAGTCCTCAACGAACCACAGACAACAAGCGTTACAAATAACTCGTAGTCTTCTCCAGATGTTTCCCTTGCCAGCATGTCACTAATGCCAATTACTGAATGGAGAACTGATATTGCATTAGGATCAGACCAGGTGCCGATCATAATCACCTTAAGCCGTTCCATAAATATAATAAAATCCGAGACGAAAACATTTATTAATTTTAACAAAGCAGACGGGACAAATTTTGTTAATTTTTACCACTTGACGCCCTCTCATGGGGAAAAAAATTCAGAAAAATTTTCAATACACCCAGATCTCGCTACATTCCATACGGTAGAATACAAAAGGTGAAACCAAACTTTCAACAGCAAGCTTGTGTACTCTCCACTTAAAGAGATGACATCCGCAAGGCAGATCCAGCGGATCCTAGAGTTACAGACCTTAATAAGAAAACAATAAGTTAGTTACGGAACACAAACGTAATAAATGGAGAGAGCTAGCGAGTGATTTAAGCTTTGGCACAAGTAAAAGTCTCTGAAAGGTCATAAAAGGCTTAACCCATCCTCGACAACCAGGTAATAATTGCATGATCTCCTTCGTTGATATCCCAACTGAAAACCACAGAAATTCGCAACAAAATACAATACACAGTTTACAGAATAGCTACGTAAACATGAAAATTAAACTAGGTCAGTATTGAGACATCTACGCAAACTCAATACTGAACATTTAGAGAAAAACACATTTTCTGAAGAAAAGATTGAGAATGCCATAAAGAAAATTAAGCCATCCAAATCTATTGGACCAGACGGTATCTCAGCCATCATGCTAAAACATATTGGACTCAAAGGATTGAAATATCTCACTACCACGCTCAACACATCGCTAAATACCCGACAGATACCAAATATCTGGAAAATTTCTTTATTATGCTCAATACAAAATTTGTTTTAAGAGCAGCTATACACAAAGTAAACAAAAATAAAAATAAAATTTATTTATAGTTTTAAATTAAAAAATATGGAGGGGCTGAAATCTCACAGCTCTAAGATATCAAGACTTCGGTCTGGGTAAAGGATTTTGATATAGTTTTCGGCAAAAAACTTTCACGAGGACATGGTTTTTAGTTTTGGGCAGCGATGTATATCAAACATAACTCTTTGTTAAAGTACAAGTATTTTTTATATGTGTTTAAAAATTTATTACAAAACTAAAACGAAATATCAATACGTTGCCGGAAAATTATAATCAAAATTCCAAAAATATTGTTAAATTAAATAAAATCAAACTTTTTCAAAAATATTCCAAAAACTAGAATGAAATCAAATATTTAAACTTTTTCTAAATTCCAATAATATTCCAAAAATTCTTAAAAATTCAAACTTTTCCAAAATTCTAAAAATATTGCAAAAATTATTACAAAATCAAAAATTAAAACTTTTTTCAAAATTATAATAAAATCAAAAATTTTAAATTTTTCAAAATTCTAAAAATATTCCAAAAATTCTTACGAAATCAAAAAATTTAAACTTTTTCCGAAATTCTAAAAATATTGCAAAAATTATTACAAAATCAAAAATACAAACTTTTTCAAAATTCCAAAAATATTTCAAAAACTATAACAAATTCAAAAATTTCCATGTTCAATTTCATTTTCAATTACATTTACGTCTAAAAACAGCCACATTTTTTTTCCAAAAAATTGGGTAAAAAATAAATGAAATTATTTTTTGACACACTTGACAACATTTTTTTGACAAACTTATAATGCAATAATCTAGTTTTTGATCTCACATACCAATCCCTACCATCAAGATCTCTCCAAATTTAATGTTCCTACTCGTAATCACTTAAAATGAACGTTTTTTAAGCCAAAAATATGAAAATTCGGACCTGTCCCTTGAGTAAACCTATTTTTAGAAAAAAAAATTTTTGAAATCCCTCCAGCGGTTTTCCCTGCAGCGCAGGTAATGACGGCGGCCGGACGGACGGCCGGCAGACAGACATACATTTTTTTTTGTTTGCTTTTTTAGAATCAGGAGGTCCTAAAACGTCGAGAAATGTCAAAAAAAGTGGGGGTAAGAATTTGACTTTGAGCTCATGAATGTAATACTTAGGTCTTTCAGACCGAAGTAATGATAGAAAGATAACTTAATATTTTATAATATACATACTTTTCTTTTTAGTTCTTGTTATTAAGGATTTAATTAAAGTTAAAATTATTTATTTACATAGTTTAAATTATGTTTTTAAAAGCTTAGTTTTTTTTGTTTTTAAAGATAGAATATTTAATCGGAGAATAGGTTTTCTATTTGATTGTCCATCTCAATGAAATATTTTACATGTATGTATTAACTTTTCAGTCACTTTTTTAAAAGTTTTTTTATCACATAGTTTATAATCGTTTCTGAGGGCGTTGTATATTTTCACATAGGTAAAAAGAAGCGGTTTGGTGCGACACCCAGTGTAATTAAAAGTTTCATTTCTGATTTCATTTCTGTTTCTTGTATTATGGTTGTGAAATGAGTTATTTCCCCTCAGTTTAGTATTAGTATGTATAAAGTTGTTTTTAACATTATGTATTAGGATAACTATTTTATTGATATGAGTATGACAAATTGGTAGGACCTTCGCTTCTCTATGGATGCTGTGTGTTGGTTCTAGCCAGTTGAATCCAAATAGGTTTTTAACAGCCTTATTTTGCAGTATTTGTATCTGATCGATTTTATAATTGAACGTAAGTCCATAAATATTTAAACAGTACAATATGTGGCTATGGAAAAATGCATGGAACAGATTTTTTTTCATATTTTGTGGTAGAACGTAGCTCAATTTTTTAAAAATACCGGCTATTTTTGCAGTTTTTTGTCTTATATAATCTACATGATTTGTGAAACTAAGGTTGCTGTCTAGATATACCCCTAGATATTTATGGCAGCTTACTGTTTCTATATTGCTGTTGTTGATTGTGATTACAGGTGTTTGGCGTACGTCATGCTTGAGAAACAATGCTTTAGTTTTTTTAGCGTTTATAGTTAGCATTCTTGAAGCTGTCCATTTACTTAAAGTTTCCAGATCTTCTTCCATTTGGTATTTTAGTTCAGTAACTTCTTCAGAATTGCAATATCATCAGCATACATGAAAGGTATGCCCTGAAGTTTGAGGTGCATGATATCGTTAATATATATTAGGAATAGGATGGGTCCCAGGATGCTGCCTTGTGGCACAGAACTAGTTATTGGTTGTTGAGAACTTCGAACTTTATTAAATTCTACAAATTGTTTCCGGTGGTCAAGGTAACTCTTAAACCATTGAAGATCAGTGTTACCAATATCAATGTTTCCTAGTATAGTTGTTAGCTTGTTTATAACTACTGTAGTAAAAGCTTCCTTTAGGTCGTAGAACACTAAGTCGGCTTTCTTCTTTTGTTGCCAGAATTGTTGAATTTTGTGAACTAGATCAAAAAGTGCCGTTTCAGTGTTTGATTTTGGACGAAATCCGTATTGCTGAGTACTTAATATGTTGTGTTTGTCTAGATAGTTTAAGAGGCGTTTTTTCACAACAGCTTCAAATATTTTTGACAGTATTGGCAGTAGGGATATTGGTCGATAGTTACATACATCCATTTTATCTCCGGCCTTATGAATTGAAATTACTTTACTTATTTTTATTTGATCAGGCCTCAGGGCATATTCCAGTTTGAAGTGATTGATTAATAATTTTAGTTATAGTACCCGATAAAATATCTAAATTGTTTTTAATTATCGAGGTCATAATTCCGTCGTATCCTGTGGATTTTGTGTTCTTCATATTTTTTACAATCAATGTTATTTCTTCTTTACTAGTATCGTTTAGTATTTTTTTCCGGGTTGGTGGGAATCACAGTCTAGGGAAACACTTCAGTTACAACTGGTAATTTGGATGACAGTTTTGCTGCAATTGTTGTAAAATGTGTGTTGAAAGCTTTCGCTACTAGTAGTGGATCTTCAATTACTTGGTTGTCCAATTATATAGTCATCTTTTTGTTTTCTTTGCCCTTTTCAAAAATATTTGTTTGGATGCACGCTCAAGTTTTACGTTGGTCATCCAGATTCATATTTATTTGCTTACTATTATATGCTTTCCATTTTTGATTCTACATATCTTTCAGTTTATCTTTCCATGTTAGATATTCTTTCTTTAGATTCTCATTATTTCTATCTATTTTTAACTTTTTATACCAAAAAAATGTAGCTTCCATTGTTTGAGCAAGTTCTCTATCCATCCATGGTTTGTGTCTTAGATTGTTTCTCCGAAAAGTATTGTATTCAGTGCATTCATCGATAATCGTTGTTAATTTTGTTATCAGATTATTGTAATTATCAACAACATCTTACATCGTAGACTGGTGGATTATCTCTTAGTTTACTGGTGATCATATTTTCATCAATTTTTTTGGTTGTTACTATTTCAGTTCTTTTAGGTTTTCTGCAATTTCTATGAACATCAGTACATGATCCGAGATATAGTGATTCATACTTGTTATTTTGAGATTAATGCCACAGTTATTGGTTAACACATGATCGATATTGGTGTTGGATACATGTCTAGTTGTAGCATACTTGTTGCAGATAGTGTAACTATTAGAGTGTATTAGGTCTAGATATAAACTTGTATTTGTCTCAGTTTTATTTAAATCTATATTGAAATCACCTATCACAATTGTTTTTTTCCTTGAACTTGTTAGTATTCCCTGCAGTTTGTCATAAAATTGTTGATAAGTTTGCTCTACAGGGGCTGGAGTTCTGTAGTAGCAGATAATTTCTAGTTTTTTCTTGTTGTTAATTTCAATATGGACGACACTATCATCATTGTTGCTCCAGGTGTTTTTTTCTTTGTATGATAATCCTTCCTTAATGTAGATAGATACACCTCCACCGAACCTATCAGGACGATATGCACTAACTCGATTATAACCAGTTATATTTTGTTTATTTGTTTTCTTGTCTGAGTACCATGTTTCTGTTACAGCTAACATATGTATATTTGTATTGGTTTTGTTGATTAAATGTTCTAGATCTTCTATTTTGTTATTTAAGCTTCTTGCATTTAAGTAAAATATCTTTAGAGATTTATGATTTCGAAATTTGAGAGAATTAAGGTCGTTTATGTAGTAGTTTACAGCATGGCATGGTATTTCAATAATTGGTTCAGTAGTATCCATGTAGATCTTCAAGTTGTTTTATGCGGATCGTAGGTCCGCTATGATTTTATTTAATGAAAATTTTACCAAATTTAAACCATGCATACTGTACTTTATTCGCTTTTCGTAGATCTTTTGCTCTTTTCAGAATATATTTGTATTCTTTTATCTTTTATATAATTCTGCTTTGCATACTCGGCATTAAGAAAGTCAGTTTTGATCTCGACGTTTTTTTTATTATTAATAATTTTTTCTTTAATTGGCATCGGTATTTGTACAATAATAGGTCTTTAGATTTAACGCGGTAGATTTTTTTGATATCAGTAATCTTCATATTGACTTCAAGTTTTTCGCAGATACTAGTGAAAATTTCTGATAGATTTTCATTTGTAGTTACAGGAATCCCTGGAATTTCCAAATTTTCCTTCAAGATAGATTGCTTTAGAATATTATTTTCACTCAATAAGTCGCAGGCTAACTTATAAGTATCATTATTTTCTTTTCGTAATTCATCAATTTCATTTTTAGTATTATGGTTGTCATTTTTTATCTTGTCAACATCTGCGCGCAATTTTATATTTTCATTTTGTATTGAGGTTAAGGCAACACTCAAAGCGCTTAATTTTTTGTTTATATTTTGTTGTTCTGTACATATAATGTCTACTGTTTTAACTAATTTTTCAAGTAGGACAATTGCACTATTTGAAGGTAGATTACTAATCACGTCCATTGAATTTCCAGAAATGTTTGAGTTTTCGTTGTCTATTATTGTTCTGATATTTTTGACGCAGGTAGGGCATTTCCATTTGGTCTTATTTGTATAATATTCTTCTGCTTTTTTAACTGGTAAACATGTACAATATAAGCAAAATACTCTCCTACAACTTAATTCACATATTAAAAATTTTGTTTTATCTTTTTTAATTTGTTTATTGCAATTTTCATTCTCACAAACTTTAATCAAACCATCACTCGGCGCCATCTTTCTTTCTTTTTCAAATAGTCCATGGGACAACGATAAAAATACATTAATTACAACGTATAAAACAACAGGTCGACCTATTAAAACTATGCTGCACCCATATGGACACCCCAAGTTGCTGACACGCACTGGAAGAAGTTACAAACAACACAAAACGCAGCTTTGCGAACCGCAACCGGATGCCATTTGATGGCCCACCGAGATCGCCTGAACGAGGAATGTAATATACTGCCAGTCCGTGAACATAATGAAATGCTAACTAAACAATATCTATTGGCCTGCCACAAAGAGCAGCATCCTTGTAATGATACATTATCAAAAATTGAACCACCTAGAGACGTAAGGAATGTAACGATCGCAATAATCGCAAAACAATAATAAAACCAAATTCATCTTCGTTTTCAATTCAATAAAAATGCATTTCATTAGTTTCCGTTCATTTTTACATTAACAATAATTTTAAAATTTTCTAATACTTTACTGCTAGTTAAATTTCGAATATACTATAAAAAGCAACCGAACGTACTCAATTTCATTTCCAATTCTAGCGAACAGATGTCGTTGTCGTTGTTAATCTTTGTTGAATTTTGAATATTACACGATTGATTAGAAGAGGTTAAAAGCAAAATCACATTTTTGCAATTTTTAATTTGGAAAAAATTATTATTCATTCCATTTTCTGCTTCAAAACAATAAAATTGTAAGAAAACGTCCGTAAGTAAAAATAGCGAATAAATAAATAAATATTAAAATAATTTGCTGTGTTTAATATATCATATTCAAGTTTAATTGATTTGAATTTTAAAAACTCAAATATGTGTTCAAACAAAAGTGTTTCTATTATAAACGTGAACCAAAGATTGAATTGATTATAAAAAAATTGTGTCAAAAATTATAAAAACAAATTATTATTTTGTTATTGATGTGAAAAACTAATGGAATACGATTTAAATTAAAATAAAATTTACAAACTTTTTCGCTGTAGTATTAATTACTATAATAGTAAAAATAAGGTTTTATTACAAACGAAAAATTGAAGACAAAAAGAATATGGAAATATTACAATTTGACAGAACATAAGGAAGAAATGATATTGGAAAATCAAAGAAATAACTTAGAACAACCGAATATTGATGACATCAATCAACAAAAATAACTTAAGGTATTTACTAAAAATATGTATATTAATTTTAATTTAATCATCCCTTTTGGAATGTTAGAGTAAATTTAGAAAAAAAATAGTGAGAGATTCCCAATCTCAAGATTCGTGTGGGGATAAGCTGTATCCCGCGCAAATTCTATTTTTTATATTAGTAGTAAAGGTCCAATGGTTAATAACGTGGCTCCGTATCAGGGTCATGTATTTATAACGTAGCGCCGAACAAAAAGGGACCCGTTAGCTTTTTTTTTAGATATATATATAAATAATTTGGTGGGAAAATATTTTCCAGTTTGGGCGTTGGCAAGCCGGTTTTTTTTTTGAAAAAAACTTTTTTTTGTGGAACATTTCATATTATTATATTTATATATTAATTGATTATTTCAATTCAGATTAATTAATATCTATATATAGTTTATTTTCGCGTCGGTTTATTTGGCTAAATTTTGTTAAAAAGCTAGAGGAAAAAATAAAGGTTTAGTTTCTAAGGTGTTCATGTGTATATTTATCATAAGTACTCTAAATTTATATTTTCAAAATTTAAAGAATTCCGCGTTTCTCTTTGTAAGTTTTAGGATAAACCAGTTGTGGTTTTTTTTTGGTAATAGGGTGGTGGCAACCGGTTTGGGCCGTGGTTGTCAATCAGCTTTTTGTTTATCTTGAAATAAACCAGTTATTGGTTTCGTTTTGGTTTTGATTAGGAAATTATATATTTTGAATTTTGATATTTTTTTTAATTTTGAAAAAAACCGTTTTGGGACAGCAATTTTTTTGGAGATTGTTTTTTGTGCTGTCATCTGCTTTTAGTAATACTAATTGTTTTTTTATTTGGAAAAAAGAAAACCGTTTTGGGGAAGCAGTTTTTTTTTTGAAATTTTTTTATGCTACCATGTACATATTGTACATATAATTGTTTATATATTGTACATATTTTTGGATGATGCAATTAATTTATATATGAAATTAATTGTATGTTTTTTTGATTATGGTTAGATTTAGTAAGTGTTTAGCTACCACCATTTTTTTTTTAGAATTATTTTTTTTCATTGCGATTAATTTTAAAAAGTGGGATGGGTATGGAAGTAATTATTTTTAGCTAACATTTATTTTTGTTGGTTGTTTTGAATACAATAAGTAAAGCGAAAGATTTGACCTGAACAAATATATTAGAATTAATAACTTGGGGATTAGTAAGCTTAGTTTTGAATTTAAAATAATCGTAATTTTTTTTTTAAAATTACCAATTTATTATTTAGTCTGAAGATTAAATTTAATTAATTTCATGTAAAACTTTATTAACACATATTATGTATTTCATGTTTCGATTTAGCATTTTTAAATAAGAAATTATTTAGATTATGGATAAGTTATATATTATTTAGGTTTATTGATTCACTTTTCCCAGCGGTAGGCCTAAAAAGCCATCCATAGAGCTTCACTCTTTAACATTGATGTCGTTCTTAGATCGCCTATGGCCACCGGGGTTATGCGATCGAAGAACATTGGTTTCTTCTCTCATTCGGCGAGGAAGTTCTCAGGGACGAGGAGTGGTGTTGCTGTGTTTGTACTTAGGTGCAAACCAGTAGTACCATTCTTTGCTCAGAGGCTTCTTCGGTGTAATGAAGAGAAGAACCAATTGTACTTTGCTTTCAGGATCAGAGGCTTCACCTCATACAAATTCAAAAACTTTTCCACTTTTCCATTTAGCTTTTCAATAGATCAGTTTTTCATAGAGTTTAGGATTTGAAGTCTGGTGCTCGGGAGCGTTCTTCAACTTTCGCATTAGGTTTAGTGTAATTTATTTTTAGGTTAAACAAGCACAACTGGGTCAGTAGAAATGGACCTAGTGTCTAATCGTGACAGTTGTGATTGTTTTATTAGGTTGGGGAGAATCTGTTCTGTAGAATCTGGTCGTTAGGGGCTTTTCTAGTCAGTTCTCACATGCATTGTTGGAGTGGGCTCGCGAACGCGATATTTCAAATTTAAATGAAATGGATATTGTACCATACTAACTTTTTAAATTGTCTCCAGACGAATCTTGATTTTGGGAATCTCTTATATTATTAAATAAATAAAAATAAAATAAATAAAACAATTTTTTTTTGAAAATTAAATAAATAAAATTTTTATTAAATAAAATAATTTTCTTTAGAATTAAATAATTTTAGGTAACTAAATAAATAAATTTTTTTAAATACACACTACGTCAAGATATAAATAAATATTTTTTATTTTTTTAAAAAAATAAATCAATATTTCAAAGTTAGGACGGTGCATCCAATAAATAAACATTCTTCTAAATATTTTTATTTTTCAATTTTCTTTTAAAAATAAATAAATATTCTTAGGGGTGCTATCGTCAATAACTAATTTTAGGTATATAATTAATTCTGAAATTTCAGCATATCTGAAATTAAAATAAATAAATTATATTTTTACATATACAATATCTTAGGAATTTTTGTACAGATTCAGCAAGGATTAACTACGACGGTCTTTCCTTTGGTTCCTTTACGAGTTTGTTTTTTATTACAAAAGTTTTCTGTTTTTTTGGGGCGTTCGTTGGTTTTTTTTTCGTTTTACGCCTTTTTATTGTTTACACTTTTACAGCATACTAGCTACATTTTTTTGTTGTTGAGATTGGTTTTATTATTGTTATTTGTTATTGTGAATTCTGGATTCTATAAATTTTACCATCAAAATGTCAAGTCAAATAGACATTGACCATCCATTTTATGGATTGGAACCCAGCGAACTGCAGATCGAATGTCTGGTTCGAGGTGTGGATTTCAGAGGGGTCAACTGGGCAGAGGAACTTCGAAACCACGCGGTACAAGGTTCAGTTCCATTAACTGTATCTCACGCGAGAGATTTGGTAGCTGAATCTCAAATGGTGGTGCAGGCAGCACAACTAATTGTGAATCAGATACGTAGACTTCAGCCACCGATTAATCAGCCATTCTTAGATGGTCTGGCTAATCGTGTGTTGCACTATACAGGGAGGATGAATAGGTTGGGTTCTCGCGATGATTTGCAAGAAGCCCGCACCTACGCTATCTCCCAATTGTCACGCGCTTGGGATATAATAAGATCGTTGTCGACACGTCCAGTTATGCAGACTAAACCAGGAGGATCATCTGTACCATCCGAATCACCTGCGTTTCAGCCAGAGGAGAGATCCACTCCAATACCAGTACAGCCAATGACTGATACGATACACAGTTTAAATCGTGGGTATCAACAACAACAAAGACGGGCAGAACAATTACCACCATCGTATTTTCAACAATCAGGTTTAAGAGCGGAGGACTTCGCATTACCACAACTGGGTTCATCGTTCCAAGCTGGACAAAGATACATCAATCCGGCATTGGTACAGCAGCCTCTGAATTATCAACCAATACCACAGGAGCAGTTGCAACAATTTCAAACAAATTATCCACAAGCTCCATTAACAGCACCACCACCATACAACCCACTTCCTCAGGTATCTCGTGTCGCGGCTCCAGCATTGTCACCGGGAGCATACCGAGAGGTACGTAGGAACAATTTGAGTCGTTATGACTCAAATTGGGTTCCGAACTTCACAGGGGATGGTCACTCTCCTGATGTTCATGAGTTTATTCATCGAGTGGAGGCGGCTGCAAGGAGGGACCGTGTGTCCTGGGACGACCTGAGGTCGATCGTTCCACGGTACCTCAAGGCAGCTGCCGATAGATATTATTTGAATTTGACTCATGAATATGAGGAAGTGACCTACTCAGTGCTTAGGGAAGGACTCCTACGCACCTTCGGTACGCTCACCGATGATAAAGCGGTATTACGTGTTCTTTTGAACCGTAAACAGAAAGTCAAAGAGAGCGTTTATGAGTATTTAGTTGAAGTGGGTTCGTTAAATCGGAGATTAGTTCGACCATTTGCTGCAGCTGGATTATTAGAAATCGCTAGGGAAGGACTGAGTGTAGAACTGAAAAACGCTACACTTGCAGCAACAATTACAACTATGGACGAGCTTCGGACATTGTGTCAGAAGTTCGAACGTTTGTGGTCTACACCAGTCCCAACCAGAATATCAAACTTAAGAATTAGCGAGTTACAGCAGGTGGATGATTATGAGGTGGATGTGGAACTAGATCGAGATGGATATATTGAAACGATGGATTCAACACAGTCCGAACAACAGCACGAAGAAAACGACGAGAGATGTAGCAACGCAGGACGATCGATCACCACTCAGGAAACCAGAATAAAATCACCCAGTACATTTAATTTCCCATCATTACATCACACATATTTTAGACGTCTTGAACGTAACATTAGATATTGGAGGATGAGGAAATTATTTCGTAAAGCTTGTATTTCATCTATCCTTTCAGAAACAAAGGATCCTCGGCCGCGACTAACAATAAAAATTTTGGACAAACATATTTCAGGTCTATTGGATAGTGGAGCGTCAATCACAATACTCGGAAGGAATTCCTTGGATTTATTGGAATCATCAGGTACAACCTACCGTAAGTACACTTCGTGTATTCGTACGGCGGATGGTACTGCAAATAAAATTTTAGGTTACATAGAAGTTCCAATAACTGTGAATGGCTCCACTAAACCAATGCGGTTCCATATAGTCCCTGGTTTACGAGAAGAGCTCTACCTGGGCATAGATTTCTGGGAGAAATTTGGTATTGTTCCTTCATTTGTTAGTGAACTGACTCGCACAGAGCTACAAACTTTTAATATACATAACCTCACCACTGATCAGCAACGAGAACTGGATATGATCAAGGATTCTTTCCCGTCATTTGAAGTGTCTGGACTCGGGAAGACTTCTTTAGTTGAACATGTCATCGATGTTGGTGATAGTGCACCTGTTAAACAGAGACACTATCCCACATCGCCGGCTGTTCAACTGAAGGTCTATGCCGAACTTGACCGAATGCTTCAAATGGGCGTGATCGAAGAGTCTAACAGTTCTTGGTGCTCGCCAGTGGTTTTGGTACAAAAAGAATCTGGTAAAAACAGATTATGTATTGATAGCCGTCGTGTCAATTCACTAACGAAAAAGGACGCTTACCCACTTCCCTTGATTGATGGCTTACTAGGTCGTCTAAATAGCACAAAGTACATTTCCAGTATTGATCTCAAAGATGCTTTCTGGCAGATTCCTCTGGCAGAAGCATCTAGAGACAAGACAGCCTTCACAGTGCCTGGTCGTCCATTGTATCAATTCCGGGTTATGCCCTTTGGATTGTGCAATGCTCCCCAGACAATGTGTCGGCTAATGCACAAAGTGATACCACATCAATATCACGAAAATGTCTTTGTTTATTTAGATGATCTATTGGTAGTCTCTTCCACGTTCCAGGAACATATGGAATTGCTGTCCAAAGTCTCGTCATTGTTAAGAGCGGCTGGATTAACAATAAACCTCAAGAAAAGCAAATTTGTTCTGAGAGAGGTGAAATACTTGGGATTTTTGGTTGGTGAAGATGGTCTTCGAACAGACCCTGACAAGGTAAGAGCTGTTGCTGAGTACCCAGCTCCATCTACAGTAAAACAAATACGACGTTTACTAGGAATGGCTGGTTGGTACCAACGTTTCATACCAAATTATGCAAGCGTGGTATCACCAATTACAGATTTATTGAAGAAGAGTTCGGGGAAACTGAAATGGACATTAGAAGCGCAAGCCGCTTTCGAAAATTTAAAACGATTGCTGACTACAGCACCAGTATTAATTAACCCTGATTATAATAAAGAGTTCTTTATTAGATGCGATGCGAGTCTGACAGGAGTAGGTAGTGTGTTGTATCAGGTTGATACTGACGGACAAGAGTGTCCGATAGCCTTCATGTCGAAGAAACTTAACAAAGCTCAGAGAAATTACTCAGTTTCTGAGCTTGAATGTCTTGCGGCAATTCTGAGTGTGAAGAAATTCAGGGGCTATGTTGAAGGTCACCGATTTACAATTGTGACTGATCACTCAAGTCTGAAGTGGCTTATGTCACAGAAGGACTTGAGTGGTCGTCTGGCTAGGTGGAGCCTAAAACTCCAACATATGGATTTTACCATTGTCCACCAAAAAGGTACCCAAAATATAGTCCCTGATGCTCTATCTCGTCTTTATGACGATACACACGAGGAATTGACGGAAGCATTAACACATCATGTTAACGACATTAAAATCGACAATGAAGGTTATCGGCACAAAGAATATACGGATATGATAGCTAAAGTTCAATCATCACCCAAGGACTTTCCATCTGTTAAAGTCGTGGATGATAAGCTATACATACGTATTGAGCCAAGATCTGATGCAATACCCAACGATGTTCCTGTGTGGAAGCTCTGGGTACCAAGACCGATGACTTCAAACATGATTCAGAAACATCATGATGATAGTACTGCTGCTCATGGAGGTGTTAAAAAGACTTTAGAATTACTTCGACGTCTTTATTATTGGCCGGGCATGGCGTCACAGGTACACAACTATGTTGTGTCCTGCGACACATGTAAACAAACAAAAGCCACGAATCAGATATTGCGTCCTCCGATGCAATATCAATTCGAAACAGCACGTCCATGGCAGAGAGTCTATATAGATTTTTTGGGACCGTATCCTCGTTCTACACTTGGGAATACGGTGTTATTGATAGTTCTGGATCATGCTACGAAGTTTGTACTACTGAAACCACTTAGAAACGCAACTTCACCGAAGGTGAATGCTTTTCTAAGGAATGAAGTGTTTCTTACATATGGGGTACCAGAGTTTCTGCACAGTGACAATGGCAAACAGTTCACTAGTAGGAACTTTCAAAGTCTTTTGTCAGATTTCGGCATTAAACACATTAGGACCGGTGTCTATAGTCCTCAAAGTAACGCGTCAGAGCGGGTCAATAGGTCAGTCCTAGCAGCAATTCGAGCGTTCATAAAGGGTCAACATACCAAGTGGGACGCACAAATTGGTGAAATCGCTTATGCACTGCGGGCTGCAGTACATTCTGCTACCAAGTACTCACCGTACTATTTGTTATTTGGTCAACATCCAATCTCGGATGGAAATACTTACCATTTGTTGAGATCACTACACAAGCTTGGTGAAGATGCTGGTGAAGAAATAGAACGCTCTGATCATTTGACTCTGCTCAGGAACCGGGTTCAACAAAATTTAAAAGCAGCTTTTAAGAAATCGCAACATCAGTATAATCTGCGATCAAAACTACGGACTTTTCAACCACAACAACGTGTGTTTGTACGGCAACATCATTTGAGTGACGCTACCAAAAAATTCTCGGCAAAATTGGCTCCAAAGTTCTTACCTGCAATGATTAAGACTAAGATTGGAAATGTACTCTACGAGTGCATAGATATGAGCGGTAAGAATCTTGGAGTCCATCACGCGAAAGACATCAGGGAATGATGTCTTTTCGTTAGGTAGGGTTGTTCCTCTGGCTGATTGTCGTCTCTGGGGTTCACATCTTCAGGTCATACTTACTGGTTGTATCGGGGTGTCCATGGTGCTGACGTTCGGATGGATGGTCGGTCTCAATACTCAGTGAAGTTCTTAAGGACTTCCAGAGTGTTGGAACCGGTCATCGGTCTTGACGCCGGTGACTGTGGGTATCTCGATCCCAGATACAGTTTAATAGGTGGAAGTAGTTCGGTGGTTTTCTGTCATGGAGGGGATGGCGACGTTTTTGTGATTTCAAGAGTAGAAATCTTGGTTTCTACCTTGAATTCATGGTGTAACGATCGCAATAATCGCAAAACAATAATAAAACCAAATTCATCTTCGTTTTCAATTCAATAAAAATGCATTTCATTAGTTTCCGTTCATTTTTACATTAACAATAATTTTAAAATTTTCTAATACTTTACTGCTAGTTAAATTTCGAATATACTATAAAAAGCAACCGAACGTACTCAATTTCATTTCCAATTCTAGCGAACAGATGTCGTTGTCGTTGTTAATCTTTGTTGAATTTTGAATATTACACGATTGATTAGAAGAGGTTAAAAGCAAAATCACATTTTTGCAATTTTTAATTTGGAAAAAATTATTATTCATTCCATTTTCTGCTTCAAAACAATAAAATTGTAAGAAAACGTCCGTAAGTAAAAATAGCGAATAAATAAATAAATATTAAAATAATTTGCTGTGTTTAATATATCATATTCAAGTTTAATTGATTTGAATTTTAAAAACTCAAATATGTGTTCAAACAAAAGTGTTTCTATTATAAACGTGAACCAAAGATCGAATTGATTATAAAAAAATTGTGTCAAAAATTATAAAAACAAATTATTATTTTGTTATTGATGTGAAAAACTAATGGAATACGATTTAAATTAAAATAAAATTTACAAACTTTTTCGCTGTAGTATTAATTACTATAATAGTAAAAATAAGGTTTTATTACAAACGAAAAATTGAAGACAAAAAGAATATGGAAATATTACAATTTGACAGAACATAAGGAAGAAATGATATTGGAAAATCAAAGAAATAACTTAGAACAACCGAATATTGATGACATCAATCAACAAAAATAACTTAAGGTATTTACTAAAAATATGTATATTAATTTTAATTTAATCATCCCTTTTGGAATGTTAGAGTAAATTTAGAAAAAAAATAGTGAGAGATTCCCAATCTCAAGATTCGTGTGGGGATAAGCTGTATCCCGCGCAAATTCTATTTTTTATATTAGTAGTAAAGGTCCAATGATTATAGGAAGACAGCAAGATCCTTTCTGCATGAGGTTAGAAACCACCAAGTAACAGGTAACATCGACGAGGTTACTTATAGAACAGGCTTAAAAACACTTCATACTAAAGCTGTTGAGAACGTTATAAGGAACTACACTCCAGATCGAGTTCTAAATAGAAAGCAACCAAAAGCCGAAGAGGTCCAACTACCCCGTAGCACCAGATTAATTCTTGCTTAACTAAGATCCGGTTGGTCACACAACCTAAACAACTACTTGAGCAGAGTTGATCCTGAAATTATTGACAAGTGCCCCCCCATGTGATGGCACGCCGCACGTTGTAGACCACATATTCATATGTCCTGAAAATTCAACTAACCTGACGAAGAATGATTTGTGGTACCGCCCAAGAGCAATAGCAGAGCTCCTGACGTGCTATAGCTTAACGGTGCTAATTAGCGGTGCTAGCTCTTTTGCAAACGTTTTAAGAATAATCGGAGAAATACGATCTGGTCCAGAAGCTTTGTTAGTGTTAATTTGTAAAAGCATTTTCCGAATGATGTTTTCACGAAAAATTATACGCATCATTTTATGAAAAACTCTAGTAATTGGTTTAGGTAAGAAATTGGGTTCGTTTAGTGTAGAATTTTTAGAAAAATAATATCCACGAAGATTGGCTTTGTTTTGGGCCAACGACAGGCATATCATACCACAATCAGTAATAGGAGGTAGAGAAGACTTACAAAAATTGCGTTGGACAGCATTAACAGCTTTAAAGAAATTGAGTGAACCAGTTGGGTTTTCAGCAAATTAAGATGCTTTTTTCCCATTAAAGAGATTCTTTTCTGTATCTATTTTAGTCGCCTACAAATATTTCTTTCAATTCGGTACTGTCTAAGGTTTTCATCAGCTTTGTTTTGATTAAACTTACGAAAAGTCCTTTTCTCAACTTTAATTGCTTTTTGCATTTATTTGAAAACCAAACAAAAGGTTTTAAGGAAAAATATCGACACTAACTTACAGAACAGGTAAGAGGTCCATGCTTTTTGAAATCTAAAACAATGAGTTATCACAAATTTTGGCGAATGACATGGGCACCGTGAACATGCACCGAACATGTACCATGCTTAAGTTTGAGCTTAATCGAATAAAGAGTTTAAGAATAGCAGCATATTAAGTGAATACTTTCGTTTTGTATGAAAAATATGTTATGACTAATTTTGATTACATAGATATATTCAGATTTGAAAATAGAAAAAGATTTAATAAGATATATCATATAGGTCGGTCCTAAAAGATATTTATATGTGTTGTGATACATACATCTTCTAATTCCGATCACACAACGCTTTTTATAAAAAGAAGAAGTATATAATTTCCAGCAAACACAATAACTACGTCCATATGATCGCTCATAAAATATCTAAATGTAAATTTAAAAGCAAAATTTAGAAATCAACATATATAATTACAGTGAAAAAAAAACATGTTCTATTTCTCATCGAAAGGCAGTTATGAGATAACTCCCTTCACCGCGGGGCCAGATATGGCGAATCGAACTCCGAAATTGATTCCAAAACTGTACGGTTACAGAACGATGAAGTTGAGACAATCGCACGTAATGTTTATGTGAAAATTATATACAGGCTCATAGAATTACGGATTGTACGTGTTGTTGTCGATTACAGGTCAGAAGTTTTTTAAATCTCTGGAGGAGGGTACTCACATAATGAACCTGTCGAGTCCACTCGCTCTGAACCTGGGGACTGGAATTATTCAACAAATTCGGCTGGAAATCCGGGCGAGTGGACTCCGCAGGTCCATTATGTGAGTATTCTCCCCCAGAGATTAAAAAAAACTTCTGACCTGTAACCGACAACAACACGCAAGCCATATCTTTTTCCGCTATTCTATGGGCCTAATATAGTTCAATTAATTTCAAATTTTTATATTTTAAAATGAAAAATTCATGATATAAGGCCAAAGAAATTTTTTCATGGAAATAGTTATCAACTTTATTCAACTACGGTTATATTTTATGTAACACTTTATATTTTAAAGAAACCTCATGTCAGGACAATGTTAACGTGTAGTTCCCAATCACGGTGAAATTGTTTGCAAGTATTTTTTCTTTGTTTGAATAATAAACTGCCAACTTCGAGATGAGGTTGTCAATACTTTAATTTTTTTTTCAGTGTATAAGAAGCAATTTATGAGGCGGGGCGTTTGGACTCGGACTTTGCGAGTTGTCGGCTTTCAGATGGTAATTGATTTAAGAACCTAACAAATGTTTACTTCTGTTTAGCTCAGACACAAACCAAACCATACAAATAACCATAATAAATCATTAGTACTACATAGCGCCAGTTTCTTAAAAAAAGGATATCTATAGTATGAATATAACCATATCATATATGTCAAAACTTTTATTATCACTTATCACAGTCTATTGTAATTTTTGCAATTAATTATTTATTCTAAACATGTTCCATGATTTTCAATACAAAATTATGTTCATAACATCAAAATTAAAGTTCTTAATAAAAGTATAAATCAGGTATTTAATTGCGTATATAAATATAGTAATCATTAACATTCTTCAATGTTAAATTGCTTAATTTTTTGTACTCCTAGGAATGGTGGTGGTCCATTGGTATTCTAATTTAAGTAATCGTACAATAGCGATTACAATTATATTATGTCTATTTATGTTATATTTTTCGTATACATTTAATTCATGTTTGGTGCCAACAATTAACAGATCTTTTAAGAAAGTAAGCTTTTAACCAAATATTTGATTATGGTATATCTTACTTATTCATGTTTCAGTCAAGACTTCAAATTTTGATGTCACCAGTTATTACAACTGAGCCGCCAGAAGTCAAAATCCTCGGTTCAATTGTGCGTATTGTTCCGTTAACAAATCCATCAAATAAAACAAACGAAATCAATGGTTCACCAAAATATCGATTTTTACGACAACAAGGTTTGAAACCAAATCGTAATTTACCGGCTGCATTAATCATTGGAGTTAAAAAAAGTGGAACAAGAGCATTACTAGAGTTTATTCGATTACATCCTGATGTTCGGGCGGCTGGGTGTGAAGTTCATTTTTTTGATAGACATTATGATAAAGGATTACATTGGTATCGTCATCATATGCCGGCGACAATTGAAGGACAAATTACGATGGAGAAAACACCAAGCTATTATGTCACAAAAGAAGTTCCACAAAGAGTTTATCATATGAATCCAAGCACAAAGTAAGAGTATAATTTAACGCTTAGAAAATTAAAACTAATATAATTTCCTTTAAAGACTCTTAGTTGTGGTTCGGGATCCGGTTACGCGTGCAATATCCGATTACACTCAAGCAGCAAGCAAGAAAAAAGAAATGAAAAAATTTGAAGAACTGGTTTTTGTAAATGGAACTTCAGGTGTTGTGGATACAGCATGGGGTCCTGTTAAAATTGGAGTGTATGCTCGACATTTAGAACGATGGTTACAATTTTTTCCATTGTCACAGTTGTTATTTATAAGTGGAGAACGTTTAATTGTTGATCCTGCTACCGAAATTGGACGTGTGCAAGATTTCCTTGGATTAAAACTTGTGGTTACAGAAAAACATTTTTACTTTAATTCAACAAAAGGTTTTCCTTGTTTATTAAAGTCGGAAGCAAGATCGAGTCCACACTGTTTAGGTAAGACAAAAGGTCGAAATCATCCGTATATAAATCCTGCAGCTATTGAACGTCTTCGTGATTTTTACCGACCATTTAATGCCAAATTTTATCAAATGACTGGCATTCATTTTGGATGGCCATAATTTATATTTATTAAATTATTAATCCCAAGCTTTATAATATATCAAATATATATTTTTATAATGAATATTCCTAAGGTAGAAACAGCTAATATAATATTTTTAAATAATGCCATATAAAAATGGATATACAAATTACCATTACTCATCTGCTCAATACATGTAAATTTTATTTTGCATTCGATTAATCAAAACCTTAAATTTTGCGTCTTCTGCCGCAATAACGGATTACTTAAATAAGATATTAAAAAATTAATTTTGTTTATCTGTTTTTGATAAACTTATTTCAAAAATTGAAAAATCATAAATGCATGAATGGTTTTAGCTTATTCTGGGAAAAGTGATTTATTATCACAAGATTACTCATTCGGTTTGGTGAATTTGTTTTGTTTGTATATAAAAAAGATATATACGTTACTAAATTTGACAGACATGTCTATCTTCTTCAACTTACCTAGAATTTGTTATTACAATCCCACCACTGTCACCATGACTATAATTTTATTTACTATCTTATCTTTTAGTTATACAATAAAAACATCTTTATTTTCATAAAAAAAAATTTGTTTAAAAAATTAATGTACATA
The DNA here is from genome assembly GCA_963693315.1 of Diogma glabrata. Taxonomy (NCBI): domain Eukaryota; kingdom Metazoa; phylum Arthropoda; class Insecta; order Diptera; family Cylindrotomidae; genus Diogma; species Diogma glabrata. Next base: position 199,546,217 of record OY856188.1, read on the forward strand.
CGAACCTTAGAGAGGTAAACTAATTCCTATCTTACTCGATAGAAAACTTGTTCAAGAATCTAGTTAATCTGTTTCTTATGTTTTAATTCACAATTATTCGTTTTATCGTGTTTAAATTGTGTCGATACTGACTTGGTCGTTTTACATTAATTCGGTTAGATCTCTGGCTGAATGGATTTATTGTACATGTACACAACAAATTAAATGCGTTCAAAACTATTTTATTACAAAGTTATTTCTTTTCGCTGCTCGTTTTGTAACTCACAATCTCTTAAATATTTCTATTTATTCGTCTTTTAAGTTTTAACTTAATCCATTCTGGCATTTTTTTATGAATATTTATCGGTTTTCTTTTTTACCTTTTTCTAATAAGATCATGATTTTTTATTACAGCGTAGTTTTTACAATATACATACATAAAGATAAGTTAAAACTTAACTGCTTAGTTAACATCAAAGAAAATAGTAATAAAAAAAATCTCACGCAAGAAAATCTTAACTAAATCATGAATAATTCGACAGGTTTTACTGTCAATGTACTGTTATTTATAAGATTTTAAAATAGAAATTAATTTTAAAATTTATATCACACAATTATTTAAAAAAAAAATGTTTTACGTTAATTGATAATCTTCACTATTTCATACGTACCCGATTTTCCAAGCATAACTGCTTTTTCACATAAGTTTAAGTATTAAATAAAATATGATTAATATTACTAATCATAAAATACAAATAAAACTTAAAATTTATATTAAATGTAAAAGTATAGAAAAATGCTTAAAATAATATACATATAAAAATGCACAAAATTTATAATTAAGTTTTAATTTAATAGTTCTTAGGAAATTGCACAAATAAAAAACCAAAGGTAATTTGCTCAACAAAATCAAATATGAATAAAAAAAGGTATTTTTAAGAATTAATATAAATCTAGTCAATTAAAATTTTACTATAGGATTCTAATCAGAATAAAAAATAAAGTATTAATTAATAAAACTAGTTAATTTATTTACAAATCACCCCGATTATCGAAGACAAGTCATGTCACTTTAAATAACTAAAGTCACATCGCATCAATTTTCGTATTGATGAAGTCGTTTTTACGCCTCAAGTCATTTTATACGACAGTGTCACTTTAAATGACATTTTTGTCGCCTCAATTTTTCATGTGACAATAATTTTTTCAAACATCTTTAATTGTTTTTGTGAAATTGAAGAACGTAAAATGTAAGTTTTTTTAGTTTTGGAGTTCTTTCGTTTCAGAATTTTTCGTTTTAGTCGTGACCGTTTTTATCGACTTCAATAATACCAATTTTTACGCGACGTGACATGACTATATCCATGTCACCTGATGTGACATGACTTCAGTAATTGGGGTTTAAATTTCACTTTTTACTTTTTGTAAATTAAAAATTTTGCTTATTAACAACCATCGTTTGGTTTTGAAAGGGCATTTGAAAACCTTTTTCTTTTATAGATAAGAGATAACGAATTTTTAAAATAATGTTCTATATGCACAGTTGTAGACGCTGCAGATGATTTCTGCAGTTGGAAACTCTGTACTAATACGAAAAAACGCATAAAATTGATTTTTTTAACCCCAAAAAATTATCCCAATCAGAAAATATTTGCAAATACATTTGCGTTTATATTCACTTAATTCTTTATTCCTGTTTTAAACTAAACCATTCGAATATAAAGAATAAACGAAACAGAATAAAAATAAACATTTTAGGGTCAGTTTCACCATCCTTAGTTAAAGTGTATTTGGTTAAAGTTAGTTAACCGCCACTTAACTTTAACCGAGAGATAACTGAATGATACAAAATATAATAATATTTAGCTAACCGAGACTTGTGAAACTCATTTCCTTCAGTTAAGTGGCAGTTATGTTAAATTTAACATAACTGAGGATGGTGAAACTGGTCCTTAATAACTCTCTCACTGTTTTCATTTGTTTTGAAATGAAATTACAAAATAACATGAATATATAATAACACTCGTTACATGGGAAACGTTTGTTTCTTAGCGAAGAACGTTCTTTTTTCACCTCTGGTGAGTGTGTTAAAACACTAGACTATACATCTTAGGGTCGAAGGTTCGAATCCAGTCAAGTCCAAAATGGATTCACCGAATTAGAACTACAGAACAACCGATGGGTATGGGAAGTTTTAAAAGATATGGGAAGTTTGTAATAGATATTGGGAAGTATATATGTTGAAGTAATACAATGGAATTTGTCCTGAACGAATATAAAATTGAATGTAGAAAAAATAAATGCATACAAAAATTTGGTAATATGGACTGAAAAATATCTTCAATGACATGTCCGGCCAAATAAAGAAAGCAAAGTAAAAAAAAAACATTCAATTGGCGTCATACAAAACACACAAAAAAGTAACTACAATAATTTTATAAAAACAAATCGATTAATCAAACTTGGATATAATAAAACTTGATCGCTTTCATAATATATCACTTAAAAAATAGTAATTTTCGTATGAATTATTTACACTAATTTTTCGAAGGCAAATTAAGGTGGCTTTTCCCCACAAATAACATACAATCTCTTTCTCATAGAGCGTGGATTCGATAAAAACTTGAAAAAGCTACACATACATTAACTCCACTTATGTTTCCCGGGTAGATCTGATTTACCTTACGAAGCAGCAGTAACGGATGAAATGAAATAAATGAAACGAAGCTTTCTATTTAATTTTCATAAAAGTTTATTCTAACAATCAGAATAATCAAAAAATTGTTTATCTTGATTAAGAATTTACCTGTGTTTTACCTGTAAAATTAAATATAAAAATTAAATACAAACCAATGTATACATTTCAGTGTTTTGCCCCACGAAAGCTAAAAGAAATACCACATTAGAACTACGATTTTAAAATAATCTTGCATTAATATAAATCTTGTTTTGTTAGAAATATCAAAGAAAGTTACATATCCTAGCCTAACTGTTACGTCTCCGTAAACGATTTATTCAATTGTGTTTATCAATGTACTGTCTAATTATCTATGATAGTTAACGGTGGTGACCAGAACTAGATGGTTTTTGTGCTCACTGTTTAAATTTTTCGTACGATATCGTGCAATGTAAATAATTGATCACGATTTTCAACATTTTAAATATGTAGTATGATCCGGCGAATACGAATGAAATGTAAAGAAATAGACCAGAAATTAATTAATCTGAAATAAATCAATGTGAAATAAAGTTTAACAAAATCATTTGTTAAATTAGATCGAATTGAAATTGGTTTTTGGAATTCAGTCTTATATATTTACTAAATGGAATACATAATTGTTTTATTCGCATTCGTAACAATTTATCGCAACTTTTGTTTACTTACTTTCAATTTTATTCTTCGCACTCCTTCACCGCAATAATTTTGTGTCGAATTATAGACTTTTATGTGATTGTTTTATCAGCTCACTTCAATCAACTCGTACTTTATCTAATTTAATTCATCTGCTACTTAGTCTTCGTTTGTTTTAAAATTAAAGAATTCACGACAATGCTGTTTTGAAATATGTATTTGTATTTATTTTGATTCTAATAAGAATTGTACATCTTTAATCGGACTTCCGAAACGCAAAATAATCAGTAGACACACTAAAAGTATTCGCACGGCTTCTATGCCTTTTATTTAGTTTGATTGGTGCGATAAACTGATAGCGTATCTTACGCAAAGTAAAGGTCCGCATTCTTATTATCAGTTCCACCGCACAATCCACTATTACTATATACTTTAATCTTGTAAAATGTAAATAACTTTTACTGGGAAAATTCGCAATTCTTACACAAGAAACGATTATTTTATATAATTACTTTGTTATAATATGTATATACTGTGTATTATTTCTTAATAAAAATAGAATTTGTTTGAAATTTTGTGTATTTATAAGACTTCATTGATTTGTATACACGAAAATAATTGTTTAGGATTTAGATACCTGATTTTCAAATGCATGATCGACTAAAAACATACTTTAAAATTATTTGTAATACTACATATGATAAATTTACGTACTTTTGATAAAAAAATTACTTCCTTATAACGATTTATAAGTTCAGATAAACGGTAATAGTCTTTTTATTTTTAAAAGACGTTTTTATCAAGGATATAAAAATTCTACTAAAATTATCTTATTCTAAAAGTTTGTAGTTGTCTTCTTTAAAATGAATATACAGGTCTTACACGTCGTTAACTATATAAAATAGTTGCTAATGATGGTATTCTTATTTATATATTACTTAAGATATTGTAATATTTTAAAATAACTTAAAATCGACGGCTCATCAACTCCCTACGGGGTCCATTTCTATAATAGAAAATTAAGAAATTGTCGTCAATAAATTAAAAACTTTAAGATCTAGTTTTAATAGAAAGTAGATCTAGAAACATTTTTACAAATTAGTCTCTTTCAAAAATATGTCTCACGATAATGAATGGTCCAAAACATTGAAATAAAATATATACATATACGCAATAGAACTTAATTAAAAAATAAATCTTACCGATCAATGCCGCTATTACCACCTCCTCCACCTTGGAATGAGTTGTTGTAGTTTCCACCGTTTCCTCCTCTTTCGTATCCTCTACCGTTTCCTGCGCCCATACTGCCATTCATGTTGCCTCCCATTCCTCCACTCATATTACCACCCATTCCTCCACTCAGTCCACCGCCCATTCCTCCACTCATACCACCGCCCATTCGTCCACCCATTCCACCTCCCAATCCTCCACCCATTCCACCTCCCAATCCTCCACCCATACCACCTCTCACTCCTCCACCCATACCATCTCCTAATCCTCCGCCATTACCACCTCCCATTCCTCCGCCATTACCACCTCCCATTCCGCCGCTGTTGCCCCTGTAAAACATAAGTGTTCAAATTAATCCATCTACAATTTTATCATAATGACTTACATTGATATTCTTCTACTGAACATATCACCCATATCCATACCACCACCACCACGTCTATCGAAAAGACTTCCTCCGCCACCACCTCCATTTCCATTTAATTGCTCATTACGGTCAAACATGTTATTATTTCGTCCGACATCATCTGGATGCCTTACTCGTTCTGGTAAGGCAAAACCTCGTCGATCTTCATTACTAAATCCAAAATTACGATCATCAAATCTATTATCTCTGATATTGTTTTCACTCATTCCATTTCCCAGTCCTCCTAACCCAAACGCGTCTAAAATATTGCGAGCATTCATCAAATTTATCGGACCATCCATTCCGCGATCAAAACCACCACCATTTCTTAAGCTTACATTACGACGGTTGATATCACGATTTCCTTTGTCATAAGGACCTCCACTGCCGCCAATATTACGTCCCCCCATACGATCACGACGAACAGCACCACCACCATTATTACGATCACCAAATCGACCATTATTTCCACCACCACCGCCTCCATTTCCTCCTTTACGATCACGATTACCACTAAATCCACGTCCACCTTTGCGTCCACCACCGGCATTTTTATTATCCTTCAAGCGTCCACGTTCCACAACAATACTAACGCCATTGAATGTACTATTATGGAGTGCTTTAATTGCAGCTTCAGCCATATCTTCTGTTTGCATATGCACAAATCCACATCTATTCATAATATCACATTCAGTTACAACCCCATGCTCTTCAAAGATCCGTCTTAATTCTTCCGGTTTGCAACCTGGTGCCAAGCTACCAACAAAAACTTTAGTTCTCTGTAAAATAATAATTGTAAGACAATCAAGCCGTCAACACTTTCAACATGCTAAAAGTAACTTACAGCAACCATATTAAGAAGATAAAATTCACTTTAATATAAAATTATATATATTTTCAATGGCGTTCACAATTTACTTTAATTGTAACTTCTGTTGATGATGTCTAATTTCAATATGGAGACGTACTACGTCATATAACACATTGAACTTAAAATATATTTATTGATAAAATGCGTTCGGAATGTGAACGCTCTAAATCCACAACCGAATTTGAATATAATGGTGCTATTACACACAAATTAAATTCAGGTATGGTATGATTGAATTTGATCGGAAATTTTTATACGAATCGAAAATACTACGACAAATTTTTTCCGATGTATGATTGAAATGTTTCGTAATATTTTCGATTCTCATATAAACGCACCCATTTAGTACAGAATTCAAAAATGTCAAAACCTTTTAATATTCGTATTTATGATTTGTTTTGTGTTGATATTGATAGAATATATAGTTTAAATGGCGAGTTTAGTTTTTTTTGTGATTATGGATAGCTTTTCCATTATAAAATGTTTATTAAACAAATGCAAAAATGATATATATAAAAAATAACGTCTAAAGCTGACTCTCTATTAGTCTTTTTCATCTTTTTTTCTAGCCAAAATAGAACGGGAAACCATGATTAATTTTCTGAAGAGAGAGTAAGACGAATATCACACTTTTTCATGGAAAAAATATTTTATAGGATTGGAATTGTGACATTTCACCATTATTTTTAATAAACATCTAATTTTATTATATATTTTTAACAATGTCGTACATTCGTTTCTCGTACACCGTGAAGATAAGTCGAGTGGTTATCAATCTCAAACGAAAAGAAATTCTAATGATAAATTCAACAAATAACAAACAAAATTAAATAATAACCAAATAATCTAGATATTTTATCTAAAAATTACATTCAATAGTGTGAATAATTCACCAATATATATCAAAATAGCAACACAACAAATATTAATAAAGTCAGCGTCAGTAAGGACGCCATTGTGATTGTGAAACTCAAAATAGTGATTTCTGGGGTAAAACGTTAATTACCCTAATAAAAGTTGACTAAAAATACATCGTGGAAAAGTGGATCAATTTATAATAAATAATAAAGAAGCAACATCTCAACTAACTAAATTATCACCACACGATTGAAACAAGTTCAAACGTGGTTAAAGTCGACTTTGCTATTTAACACAAGTGCCACACCCCAAAACACATAAAGAATTCATTACAAGAGACAAGCCAGAATAGAATTTAAATACAACCCCACAACTATTCATATTAATTTGGAATTTGCAAAATTATTAATTTAATAAAAGCATAGAATAAAAAGGAATTTGCAAATTATTAATTTTAATAAAAGCATAAAATAAAAACATAAGAACGCGCTCTGGAACATTCCAATGGAATTACGCAACTGCCGCACATGGAAATTCAATGGATAAAAACATCAAGCCAACAATACAAAATTAGGATTAGCAGAATTGTTAATTAATATAAGAAATCCTTTTATATTATTCAGGTAAGAGACTCCTACAATAACTCTGAGAAATATATATTACTAGGCATACATATAAAAATAAATTATATAAAAATTGTGTACAGTTGTCGTGCATGATTTTGAAATCTAGAAAGTGGTCATCATAATTTATAGGCTCGTGGATTGTTTAAGGGTCCAAGTAGGTAACAATATAACCCATTACTAAAATATAATTATTACAAAATCGCTACAAAGTGACTTCAACAAATCGCAATTATTAACTAAAATCGGGATGACAAAATAACATAACCTTACTTTAACATAACCTTACTTATCGACATTTCTAGAACATAAAAGCGTCTAACTAATCACTGAACTCTAAAGTGACAACTTTCATAATTATAAATTTAAAACATAACAACAAGAATCATTTCCTCGTCAGATACAACAACATAACGGAAGTACAATTATTTCAGGGCGAGGTATAAACATTCTTTCTAATTTTCAACAAAACAATTTTTCATTAAATTTATAGGCATTACAAAGTGTCAGTCACAACAACAAATTAATTAAACACACCTAATACTAACAAGACTCCATTGTACAAACATAATGAGTGTTAATGATAATCACAATCCCCCGGAATACATTTCCAACGGAAATGAATACCACAAATGTCTCAATCCACAATATGAAGAAGAACAAGCCATGGAAGTAGGGGCCTCCAATCTGAAAAGGAAAAAGAAATCCCACACAGAAACACCCAAAATTAAATCGAACAAAATAACAACTACAACCGATAATAACACAAGAACTCCCCACTATCTTCCGGGAGATATGGGACCTTACGCTCTAATTGCGGAAAAAGATAACATCAATGACATACACATAGGCAGGTTATTAAAGGGAAAAAATTATGGCAACATAATCAGAATTGACCAACTTACCAAAAATAAGATCAAGATCATCACTAAAGACGGATCAACAGCTAATAAAATTCTAAAGGATTATGATCTGAAAGAGAATCTGAAAATAAACATCTACATACCAAACTCCATCATAGAATCCATAGGAATTTTGAACAGAATCCCATTGGATATGGATCTACCCACAATAAGAGATGATCTGATGGATAGACATAAGATTATCAACATAGAGAGAATCCAAAAATGGAATACGGTACTGAACCAAGCGGAACCAACCACAGCAATCAAAATCAAATTTCGATCCAGTCTACTTCCAGATGATGTCAAACTATTTGAAGTAAGAAGACCCATAAGATATTACATACCCAATCCTACCCTATGCAAAAGATGTCTAAGGTACGGACACTCCACCAACTTCTGCCAAGGGACGGAAAAATGTTACAATTGCGGCGACGCCAATCACAACACTGCAGAATGCAAGGAGAAAACTACTTGTGCCCACTGCAAAGGAAATCACAAGGTTTATGACAACAATTGTAGTGAATTTATCAAACAAAAGGACGTCAAATTCTGGATGACGACAAAGAAATTGACCTTTAAAGAAGCATTCGACTACGTCAAAAACAAAGAAGAAGAAGCTAACTACAAGAATTTCCCGCCACTACATTACCAACGCAATAATGTATGGAACCCAACTAGTGTAGAAGTAGAAAAAAATAACTTATTATCGGAAATCTCCTCTATGAAGGAGGACATGGACAAGTTAAAAATAGACAAGGAAGAAAGTGAAACACTTAACAAACAGATAAACAAACTACAAGAAGAATTAATAATCTCAAAAAAATACAACGAAAAATTAATTGAAGAAAAAGAAAAAGACAGGGACCTCAACAAAAAAATAAAAAAATTGACGGACGAAATAGCTACACTCAAAAAAAGCATAAGTTCCAACAAAAAAAACGAACATCAAGAAAATATAGAAATAATAAAAATAAGAAAAGACTTTCAAAAATTCAAAAATGAACTAAGGGATGAAATGGACAAGAAATTCGAATGCCTCATCCAAGATTTCAAAACCATTTCAGATATCAACAATCGCATTAAAGAACAGATAACCAAAATCATCGCCATCCCTAACAATAATTTAGGATACGATGAACCCATAATTAAGATGGGGGAATTCGCCAACCATATAGACCTAATTATAAAAAAAAACCTAATACTGGGCATCAGTTCTTGCCCTACCAATGATTCAAGTACGCAATAACAATCAAAGACTCCCTTCCGCGTATTACACCCACTTAAATCCCATCTAAAAAATCTTAACAATAAAACCATATTATCTAACTATACCCACCCCAAACTTATCCCTACCATCAGTTGCACCCTGAAATACAACTGCTTTATATACCTTCACTTATTAAATATAAGCAAACCCTATAAAATTGAAATTACAAAAAAATTTATAAACACAAATATTATATACCATAACCCCACCCATAACCTCAGATGCGCCCTGAAATACATCTGTTTAACAAAGAATTTTCTTCAACCCCCCCTCATCAGATGCACCATGAAATACATCTGCCTTCTAACAACTCAATCTCATTTTAACAAAAGAACCAAGTCCAATTACGGAAGATGCAAATCCAAGCGTAAAATTCAACTAAAATACAACAAAACCTCAACACAGGATAAGGTATCCAAAACAAATAATAAAGGGGTCACCGACTTAAATAACTACAAAACAAATACCAAACCTACGATAACTAAAATAGACACCCGGGTGTCAATTGTCTTCCACTACATCGACAATGAATATAGTCCACATAAACATAAGGAGCGTTAAAACCAACAAAGACGAATTGGAGATGTACCTCTATGATAATAAAATAGATATATGCAGTCTCTCGGAAACCTGGACTAAGGATAAAGATGTTATCAAATTCAGTAATTACAAAGTATTCTTAAACAATAGAATGGACGGCTACGGAGGAGTCGGATTTCTAATAAATAAAAAACTAACTACAGGGAAAATAAAGATGGACAAACACAATATACCAATTGAAACAATAGAAGTTGACATCATCAACAACAACCACAACAACTTGAAACTCATAGGAATATACATCCCACCCAATATACCGATGAATACAGTAAAAGACAAACTTAGCAAAATATTGGAAAAATTCAAAGACCACAATAACACTATCATTATGGGGGACTTCAATGCCAGACATAGTCTGTGGGACAGTAATTGCTTACACAACAAAAAAGGAGAAATGATGGCTAATCTGATAATCGACTCGAATTTTAACGTACTAAACAGTGGAGAGGGAACCAGAAGAGGTAGTAACGGCACTTTATCTGCAATAGACATCACCTTGGCTACAAATGACATAACAGCAAGCATATCTTGGCACAGGGACTTTACCATAATAGGAAATACTGACCACTTCCCTATTCTATTAAATCTCAATACACAACAGGATCCCCCAAGAACAAAAACAATTCTAAATTATAAAAAATGTCTAGAAACCTGCTCCGAATTTAATCCCAAACACACCCTCAACTTCATAGACTACGAAGAAGCAATCACAAAATTCATTGAAAACAATTCAGTTAACATCCAGGAAGACAACAAATACATTCCCAAAGCTTGGTGGACTAAAAAAATCCATAGATTATGGCTGATCAAAAAACAAAAACTAAAAATATTTAACAACAACAAAGAGAACGTAACAAACAAAAAGGAATTAAACAAAGCCATAGCAAGGCTTAAAAGAGAAATCAAGCAACAAAAAAGAATATCTTTTAACAAATACATATCAGAAATCAATCCCAGTAACAGCATTAAAGAAATATGGAGCAAAATAAACGCCATCAGAAATCCTAACAAAATCAAAATTAACATATTCAAAATCAGCTCCAATACCCGGGAATTTCTATACAAAAATTTAACGGAAAAGGTTACAGCTGAAAAAGACAAAATCAGATTCTACAACATTAATCCCCTAGTCGATGAATTCTCGACAAAAGAAATCCAAAACATCATAAACAAGAGCGCAAACACTCTTCCTGGACTAAACAAAATAACGTTCAAACTTCTCAAAGACCTTCCCGATGCACACATCAACACCATTAGGGATCACATGAACAAACTTTGGCATAACAAATATTATCCAGAAGAATGGAAAAAAATAAAAATCATCCCCATCTTGAAACCTGGCAAGGACCCCAATATAGTAAACAGCTATAGACCCATACAACTTCTAAACGTTTTCCATAAAATTTTAAACAAATTGTTAAAACAAAGAATAGAAACTATTTTGGAATCAAAAAACATCCTTCCGGATCACACATATGGTTTCAGGAAACACAAGTCCACAAAAGACATGTTTACAAAAATATTGGGATACATCGAACAGAATCAGAAAAAAGGATTAACTACCATAATCATCTCAGTGGATATAGAAAGCGCATTTGACAATGTCAATATTGATATACTGATCGACATACTACTGAATTTAAACTTGTCAGAAGACATAATCAACTGGATTTATCAATCCCTCATCAATAGAAATTGCATAATTGAAGGTGACACCTGGACTCATAATATGATAACTAGCCAAGGCCTACCACAAGGCGATCCCATCAGCCCTTTACTATTTAACATTTATACGCATGGCCTACATAGATACAATTCAGACAACAATAAAATTTTACAATATGCAGATGATTTCGTAATGGTGATAGGTGCCAAAGACGTAAAAGAAGTAGAACTAAAAGCCAACCAATTAATAGAAGTATTCTTCCTGGGAATTAACAAGCTAAAATTAAACATCAACCTCAGCAAAACTTCATATATGATATTAAAAGATAATCCAAGAAAAAGGTACAAACCTAATTGCAATATCAATTATCAGGGAAATAAATTGAGGGAAGTAAACGATACAAGGATATTAGGGTACATCCTAGACAACAAATTAAATTTCAATTTACACAACAAACTCCTATTAGAACAATGCAATAACAGCTTGAACTTCATGAAAATCCTAGGCAGAAAAAAAGGAGGAGTTCACCCCTCCACCCTATTGAACATCCACAACGCCATAATACAGAGCAGAATTCAATATAGCGACTTCATTTCCAACGGTACCTTCCACAAAAAAGAAATTCAAAAAATAACAAATAAAAGCCTTAGAATTTGTTTAGGTCTAACTCTGAGTACACCCATCACAGCTATAATAGCTGAAGCAGGGGAACTCCCCACCCACCTCAAATTAGAACTATCCATAGGTAAATATATTATCAGACAAAAATATTATAATTCGGATATATACAGGGATATAACACAAGGTAACAGCTGCAAAACGCTAGAGGAAATTTTCAATAAACACAGCCTACTATTCCAGAAAATTCCAACCATAGAAAACAAAAACTGGAACATAGAAAAACTCATGAATAAAGTGGAGATTCACACCAGCCTAAATCAAAAGATCTCCAAAAATTATACCAATAAGATAGAAGCCAAATCCATAGTCAAGGAAATGATTAGCAAGATACATTCCAAAAACTCAATATATACGGACGCATCTATCTCTATACAAGGTAGAGGTATAGGCTTGTACATTGTTGAAAAAAACATATCCCAATCCTACAACATCCCTGAACAACTATCAATCAAAACCTTGGAAATGGTCGCAATAAAACTGGCGATAGAAGAAGGAACAGGTCCTAACGCCGACACACTGAACATTTTCACAGACTCGCTCAGTGCATGCTGGGCACTAAAAAACACTTTGGAGAACACAAATGACAAATACTATGAAAACAAAATTCTAAATCTTATTGCGATGGGCGGGAACAAAGTAAAGATACATTGGATTCCAGGACACGTTGACATAACAGGAAACGACAAGGCAGATTCAGCAGCTAAAATAGGAACCACTAATGGAACCACAATGAATTTGGACATGCCAATGGAAGAATGCCAGAAAAATTTAAAAGTCACTCTATACAAAAAATGGAATAGAGAATTTTTAGACAAAACATCCCAAATAGGAAACATCCACAGAAACAACACCAACGGCAACACCTACTCCAAAACATGGTTTAAAAACTCCACTATGCCCCCCGGAAGTATCAAAAAGTTAATAAGACTTAGAACTAATCACACATTTGATAAAAGGTTCCTAAAGCTAATTAAAAAAACAGACAATGACACCTGTGAGATATGTGACGTACAGGAGGATGCGCGACACTGCATAGAAAAATGCAAAAAACAAGATCCAATAAGAAAGAAATATAAGCTCCTGCAAGATAAAACATTACAAAAAATTTTAAGCGATGGCATAATTGAAGAATACAAAATACTCTCGGATTTCCTAACGGAAGCTAACTTGGACTTTTAAATAAGCTAAAAATTTGTACGGGATGGTGGATGACGCTCTAAGAATTCAGAATCATGTTATTTACAACTTCGATACTATTATATTGTTATACACTCGGAGCGTAAGAGTCTCTTATCTCAATACCCTTTGTCTTCGAACAAAATTCGAACAAACTTCTAACCAATCTATAATATGTATCCAGTAGATAAATTTAAAATATAAATAAAAATATCAAATAATAATTCTAATTTATTACAGATTTACTAAAGTACAGAAATAATTAAAACTTAAACCATAATAAAATTATACATAGTCAGGTTACTCTTACTAACATTATAATTTTATGTAAGAAGACAACATTATAAAAATATCATTGTTTACAGTATAATTTATAAATATATGAACAAACATAACAAACTAAAATTCAATTTCATAAAAACCTACTAAATATATAACCTAATTTTATAGTACCAATCCACCAGGATGGAAAAATTTAAAATTCCAAAATCAAGACATAAGAAATATAACTTAGCAAATTAATCTTTTCAGATAAGCTATAACATAAAAAACTAATATATCTAAATTCCCCCTATAAAACTGAATTCTTTAAAATAAATAATAACAAACAATAAGTACTATGGTATAGTACTTTTTGAATTATATAAAGACAACTAGTAAATAAATAAATGTAAACAATTGGTTATATGGGCTGAAAAAACCAGTGTCAAGTTACTTGACATGCCCAAAAACCAAATAAATATATAAAAATAAAAAAAAAAAAAAAAAAAAAAAATAATGTCGTATCCAACATAGACTGCTAGATAATTTTAAATATATTTTTTCAGTGTAAAAGTCGTCTTTCTCCAAAGAAAAAGTCTTGCTCTATAGACTTTTTTTTATAGTAGAACACTTTTTTATAGTATATTACTTTTTTTAAAAAAAAAAGTCATGGAAAGTAAAAAAAATACATGGAATAAATAAAAAGTCTTCATCGTTTTTCCTTTCGCACTTATATGATTTTTATATCTTCTATTTCACAAAATAAAAAAGACGAGAAAAAAAGACTAATGGAGAATGACCTTAACTTAATATAATTTACAACAAAACGTCAAATATAAATTTTCGACAAGTAAAATTGATTCGAAAATTTTTCCGGCAAAAATGTTCGAAAAATACTTTCAACCATATGCCATTTTAAATTTCCGAATAGTTAAAATATTTCCGAGTTGGACTTTTATTCAATCATACCACCACAGCTCCCATAATCAATTTTGCAGTTGTTATTTAAAAATTGTTATTACTTCGTAAACTTATTTGTATTTTCTTGCAGTTTTTGATCTTTTCGCCATCAAAACTAATAAATAAATAACTAATAAATAACAGTCAAAAATAATAAATACTATCATCTGAAAAGTTGATGATAGCAACTGATTTTAATTTGTGTGTAATAGCACCATAATATGATAATTATTGTGCTATTCTAATAATATTATGTGTGATTTCAATTATAAACTAATAAATACAAACTAACTAACAATTATAAACTAAAAAGAAAAAAAAAAAAACTTTGTTTTTGAAATTTTTTTTCTTAACTTGATTTATATAGAATCGTATTAAATAAATAAATTTTGTAAAATTTAATGTATCTGGGCAAGAATTGGGCCACGGCCTGTTTGCCGTCTTCCCACCAATAAATAAATAAATAAATAAATAATATAAACTAACTAACTTCTTGGGTATCAAGACGTCTGTCATTGCCAGTCTATTGGGTCTTGAATTATCCACAATGTTTTGCCTACAAATTGCAATCCCCAACCCTACCTCTGTTTCTCTAATTGATTATTTTCTGAAGCTTAGTTGGGCGCCTTAGTTCATTTTGGTATTCTGATGCTTCTAGTGATGCCTTCATATTCAATTCTTTTGATTGGCTTGTGTCCTCAAACAGATGTTACTTTACTATAAAATCTGAAAATCATATATACAACAGAAACAGAATTCCATACAAAATTTACAGCAACAGAATTTTTTGCTATTTTTTTTTTTTTTAATAAAATGTGTTGTGAAGTAGGAATCACAATACGTGGCATGATCCTGTGACGCACCGTCTTTCTTGATGATTAGAGCCCACACATAGTTATACAAAGGTTCGTTTCCTCGAGGAAGCAATAGCGTCTCACCATCAAGGAATATTCCACAGCTAAAATTTGGGGTGCTACCGTTGACTGAATACAGTTCATCCGCCACCACCCCTAAGATGTCACCTTGGCTAGCGAGATCTCACTGCTATTGCCAGTGGTGTGATATCTCACGTTAACTCGTATATCAATAACAGGGACTGGAGTACGCTTAAGTGACTATGAAGGTATTAGATTTGGTTTTCTTTTAGCTGACGTGAGGCTATCCACCTTCTCTTGCAATTTATTCTTCTATATAGCCAGGTTTGTTTTTAATAGTGTGGTTGTTGAAGATATGTTCCTCTCAAAAGTCGCAATAAAAACGTTGGCGGCAATTCTTGGCTTCCTGCTGAAGCTCTCAACACAAAAAATTTATGTGATCTAGCTTTTAAGACGTATTATCATGATAGGTCTGACAGCAAATAGAATGGAATCTTGACGAATGAAATCTAAACTGAAGAAGACGATAACATGCACCGCACCGTGCTGAAGTTTAAGCTTAATCAAATATAGAAAAATGACGATTGCTTGAGTTATATCGATTTATGGCCAGTTTTATGAAGTAATCGTGTTATTTTCACTAATTTTGATTACTTACTATCCATCCAGATCTTCAGGATACTATCTATCCGGATCTCTAAAAAAAACTTGCATAACAGGCCACAGAAACGAGTAGCCACGAACCTTGACGAATTACATATACCGAGGCATGTCATATCACTTTAAATGACTAAAATCACATCGCATTAATTTTCGTATTGTTGAACTAGTTTTTTACACATCAAGTCATTTTATAAGACAGATGTCACTTTAAATGACATTTTAGTCTAGTTTTGGAGCGTTTTCGTTTCCGAGTTTTAGTGTGACCGTTTTTATTGACTTCGGTATTATTGAATTATTTCGGTATTATTTTTAAGCGACGTGACATGACTATAGTCATGTCACCGGATGTGACACGACTTCAGTAATTGGGGTGCAAAACAAGTACCGTGCTGAAGTTTTGAGCTTAATCGAATAAAGGGTGTAATGATGTTTTTGTGGATATTTTGATTTTGTATGGAAAAATAACCATCGAGTGACAATAGATGACACCCTGCTCAAATAGCCCAGTTGAATTTAGTAAATTTTTCAGTTTGAATTACAAGCCGATGATGGTGTGTAGAAAGCACAACAGATCTTAAGGTCACAGTACTGTAAGCTGCAAAAAAAACTTCTAAACAAATGGGAAATTATGAATAATGAAACGACATTTTTATCTTTAACTTTGATTTATTTAAATGAAATTTATTCTATTTATTTTATACTATGTATTGAGAACACCCTAAAAACCTTAGCATACCATACCGTACGGATCAGTATCAGTGGCGTTTCCTGAATATTTCTTTAAGGTGTTCGTTTTTGTTGAATGTAGTTATGTAGTTATAATATGTATGTATTTATAGTATGTATATAGTTATAATGTTTCGTTCCTTCGTCATGGCCTCTAAATGCGAGTTTACACAATGAACAAACAATATTTATTAACATCCTTAAGAAATTTCTGTTGCGATCAGATGCAGTTCATTGTAATTTTGTCTTGATATATGGCGTTGCTCATCTAAAATTAAATCTAATCTTATAGTCCACAATGTTTTAAATGCCTACGTATTCTTAATCTAAGTTCTACTTTTTCTATGCTTTTGTATCCCACTGCTTAAATGAAATCCGAAAATCCGTCAAAATTCCAAACAGACTTTTCTGACTGTTTTGCAAAACAAAACATAAGGCCAGTAAAACAGTTTATTCAAAAGTAAGCTGCCTGTCAACCATTCAAGTGACTTATAACTGGAAATTATTAAACGCCGAGTGAATGTTTGTCGCTTTGAAGTGCATTTGGTTTCCATATTTGGTAATTTCGGCACAGGCTTTTCATTTCGTAATATACATTTCTTTTCATCTATAGTTCGCCCAGCAAAAGATATTGCCTTCAAATCGTTAATGATGCAAAACGTCTCTTCCATGTCTTTGTATTAAAATAATTTTTAAATCCTCTTACAAATTTAAGAAAATTACCACCATGCAATTTAAATGATTGGTATCTGGCTAAACAACACAATTTATTACTGCTCTGAGGTTGTAGTTTCGCATTGTTGAAAAATTATATTACGTTGATCGTTTTCAAAATAAAATAAAAAGTCTTAAAAAAAAAAATAGAACCGATTTCAGAAAAAAAACACAAGAAAGTGAAAAATAACTCAATTGTGGCTTAGAGACAAAAATTTAGTTATATCTATAATCTAACAACAGCGAAAAAATTAAGCCTTTAAACAAAATTATTATATTATAGAAGTTATTTGTTATTATAATTATTACAATTATAATAGTTGTTATTATATTATAAAAGTTATTGTAAAAATTATTATAACAAATAACTTCTATAATATAATAATTTTGTTTAAAGGCTTAATTTTTTTGGCTGTAGTTAGATATAACAAAATTTTTATCTCTAAGCCACAATTGAGTTATTCTGCACTTTTTTGTGTTTTTTTTCTGAAATCGATTCTATTTTTTTTTTTAAAAGATTTTTAATTTTTTAATTTTTAGTGTATAAAAGCAAATGTCTGTTAGCAAGCATGTCAGAAAGCGATTTTGATGCAATAACTTAAAATCCCGGAAAGTATTCATCGATGAAAATCTAGTAATCATGGTTTTCCGATTTTTATAAAAACACGGAATATTTTCTATCAAGAAAAATTATTTAGGACTACCTTGGCATCTATAGCAATATAACGCAGGTCAAACCAACCAAATAAAATAAGCTTTTTCGAAGGAATCGGCAAAAATACATAAAAAATATAGTTTTTTCCACGTCATGGAAAAAAATATGGGATAACCTCTGAATGTACCTTAATAGAACACAATGAGCCGTTTTCGAGAAATCGGGGAATATACATAAAAATATACAGTTTTTCTCGATTTTCTGAAAAACTATATTTTCCACGACATAGAAAAAAATATGGGACCATCTCGAAACTTACCTCAATAGAATAAAATTTAAATCAATCAAATCAAACAAACCGTTTTTGAGAAATCGGTGAACATACATTAAAAAAAAACTCAAAATTAAACATAAACCTCCTTCTCTTTTGAAGCCGGTTAAAAAAAAAATTTAAATGGGTCCTTTAGGTTCAAAAACGATCAATTCAACTTTTTAAAATTTTTGAGTTATGTATTAATTGATTTCGTTTCTTTCCATTAAATTGAACATATCAGTAAAATAAAAATTTAAAAATATTTATCTATTTCTGAGAAAATTGGGTGACAAATTCCAGTTACGTTTCAAAAGCAATCTATTACGTCATAACTTTTGAAACAAAACAAAGCTATTCCATTTCAATTGTTTTGCAATCAAAAACAATCTATTCCAATAAGAATCATGTCTTTAAAAAACATAACAAAACATTCCAAAACATGCGTTTGGCACCGAAATCCTTTATTTCAAAATAATCGTATGCAAATATCAGTCGATCGTGATATTTGTTTTAAAGTGGTAGATTTTTTATTGCAGCTTGCATCAGTTTTTATATCCATTATCCAGTAGTAAGTAAATGCTAATCAGTTTGTCAGCGAACAGCCGCGTTGTGTGATTGAATCCGATTGAATTCAATCTGGCAAAGTTCAAGCGGTGGGATATCAGCAAGAAATAGGTAGATTTCGTTGTCAGACAGATTTTTGTAGAGTCGGATTAATCAGATTAGTTTAAATAAAAACACTAATTACAAACAGAATTATCAAACAAACTTTAAAAATAAAATTAATTATGAGCAAACGTACAACTATGCAACTTAGGAACGTTTTCTTCTTTCAGCTTCTTTCAGAACGTCAGCTTCTTAAAATCAACTAAGACATATAATATTATTCATTGTTTCAGGAAAAAAACAATTTTTGTGTTCATTCATTTGCAGTTCGACCATTTCCAGTTATTACGTGAAGAAAAACTGATGAAAACTTTTGGTGGTGTTGGTTTTTGTTGGAACCGATTACTTTGGAGCCCTTCCCTGCAGATGTTTAGCATTTTCAAAAAAGAATAGAAGTATGCTCAAATACTTAATATCCAGCAATTTTGTTTCAAAATTTTGTCCCAAACAGGCGTTATAATGCTTTGATTTATACAGCTTTAATCCTCGAGCCCCTTAACTGGTAACTGGATTTGGCCAGTTTTAAGGCCAGTAAGAGATTATTTGCCCCAACATTTCCAGAAAATGTTTTTGGTGTAGGTTAAAAAATACGACAGTGAAAGTACCGCAAAATTTCGTTGTACCTGTACATTGTTGATTGCAGATAGCTAAAAAGCTTTTTATTTCAGTTATCTGGTTTTTTGAAAAATGATAGAAATTAACGTCCTAAACAGCCGTTATAACACTTTGATTTGAACAGTGTTAAGGCTCTAGCCTCTTAACCGATACCCGTTTATACCCAGTTGTCGAAGATATCCAAGTTGTTGTTGTTGTTGCCACAATTGTTTTGTTGTTGCCACAACATTTCCAGAAAATATTTTTGGGTCAAAAAAGGTCCAAAAATGCAACCATGAGAGTGCCGCTAAATGCCTTCCGTTTATCATGTATAGTCATATATAGTTTTTCAATATTATTTATTTTAAAAAAGATTTAGCATCTATAATATAGATATTTCAAAAATCAATATTTTGATTTATTGCATTATCTAAAATCAACCAACGTTGTAAAATATTCTTGGTTTCAAAATTAGAAAAGTCGGCGGTTTGACAGAAAACCAAATTATCAATCAATACGATAGTATTACAAAATGTAAGTTTCAAAACATACATTTTCCAATAGTAATAAGTTTCAAAACGAACCTAATCCATCGTGTAAGTTTCAAAACGTCTCTATTCCAAAATGTTTTCTAAAATACCAGCTTAACTTGACTACGTACTTTATTTTTACATTTTAAACAAATTAATGGAAAATCTCTGAAGAAACCAATTAAACAATAAAATCACCGAGTTTGTAAATTATTTCAAAATAAAAAGTTCTTTTCATTTATCTTGAAAACTCGTAAAGTGGAATAGATCGTTTATGAACCTAAAGGACACAAATATCCATTTATTTTTCTTCTGCCTTTATTTGACTGAAACAACTGAATAACCAACAACAATTGCATTCAATTTTTCAGTTGTATCAATTGCTTCAGTCAAATCGAACACAGTTAAAATCAATGTAAAACGTATTACGTACCATGTTCTGATTTTTAAACGAACATAAAACGATTATTTTAAAATAAATACATCTATAGTATTTACTTCATTCCATTTGTTTTCTTGCTATTGTGTATTGTAAGTGAATATTTAATGCGTATGTAGTGTTAAATATAAAATATAAAAACATGTATACATTGAATATTATTGGGTTCTGTAAAAATTACGAACATTTTGAATGCATTTATGCTATATAAAAAAGTTATTTTCCTTTTTGCTTCATTTAAGCTGCGTATATGAATTATATATGCGAGACAAGGAATTGGGTTCGGTTGCTTTTCTGTTCATAAATCTAATGAACAATGAATTTGAGGGGAAATTCTTCTTTGTTGTGTATTATGCAGTATAGATTAAATATGTTATGGCTTACACAAACAATTATATTTTTTTTCTATTTGCCTATTAAAATATCTACATTTGTTTCATTTATTGTAAGAAAAGTATTTCTTTCTTTTTTATTATTAAAAGCTGAATTTATTTTAGTTAAGCCATTTTGAATATTTTATGGATATTTCTCAAGTCGTTCGGCGAACGACTAGAACACCCAGAGAAAACGCCACTGATCAGTATTTTTTTTATTCTTTTACCATGACAAATTATTTTCTTAGTTCTTAGTTCATTATGCCCGATTTATAGACGGTAACTTTAACTTAACGTTAACTTTAACTTAACGTAAAGTAGAATTGTATGAAAATGCACTAGAGTCGTTAACGCAAACTTAACGTAAAGTTCATTTCATTCTATCTTAAAGATTTTGTTAAGGATTTTTTGACGTTTAGTATAAAAACTGAAGAAAACTAATATTTAATTGCAAGTGTGCATAAAAATAAAATTTTATTTATTAAAAAATGCAAAGGATATGAAAAGAGCTACTTTAAAACCAAATATTAGCATGAAATTAATATGAAAATAAAATTTTTTTATTCTCTTCCATTTAGTTATATCAGCTTTATTTGTATGTTTTTTCGATAATAATAGTATGTATTATTGTATTGTTTTCTAACCTATAGCCTAAACTAACCTATTGTCTAATGAAAATTTTCCTATAAAAAAATTATCATTATTCAATTGGTATGATTCCAATTGGTCAAATTGTTTTGATTTCATTAAAATTATTTTCAAATTATAATCACAATTGCTTTGATAATGGATCGCGTACACATACTTTTTTTAAAAGATGTAAAAAAAAACAGACCAAAACAAAAGATACGTAAACGCCTGTGTGCGAATAAGACAAAACATAATCACTTTTATTTAAAAAATAAATTTTTTAAACATGTGTTAGTTAAGAAAAATTATACACACTATGATACTTTTCTAAAATAAATTTTGTTTCTCGATAATTATGATTTATATGATCGATTCTCAAAAAAAATAAATAAAACAAAAACTTATTTTATTTTACACAAAATTAAACAAAAAATTTCGAAATTCTATTTAATAAAATAAAATTTGTTAGGTTTAGGGCATTTTATTATTTATTTTCGGATAACATCGGTATAAAAATTAGCGAAATAGACACGATTGACATCTTTTTTAAAAAAAGTGATTATGTTTTGTCTTATTCGCACACAGGCGTTTACGTATTTTTTTTTTTTGGTCTGTTTTTTACATCTTTTAAAAAAGATATGTGTACGCGATCCTTAAGTTTTGTTCAAAAATCAAATTTTAACATAAATTCTCTTATTTCGTTTAGTTTAGTTGAACTTGTTTGATTGTATGAGATGGGCGTTTTTTATCAACAGGGTTTTTATTTAATAAGAAATTTGATTTATCAATAAAAACAATAAAGATTTATTGTTTTAATTGAAGAAAATGTTTTTATTTTTTATAATACACAATTCTTTGTCAGAAAATAAAGTATTGTGGGGCTTATGATTAAAAACGCGTGGAAAACGCAAAAGTCAATGGAGCTTATGATTGAAAATGCGTTGAAAACGTAAACGTCGATGAAACGTGAAACGTAGTCTATTGGTATGATTGAAAACGCGTGATAAACGTTTTATTTCGAACTTATTTTTTTGTATGATTGAAAACGCGTGATATCCGTTTTTGTACAAAATTGAAACGCTAGATTAGGCTTGCGTTTAGAATAATTTCAAAACTTAAAAATGTAAGTTTATCTTTTTATTTATTAATTTCAAGTAAAAAATGAACAATGTTTACAATTTTAAGCACATTTATTATTTTAAAATTTTAGGAGAAAGATTATTAGGGGAAAAATAACAAATCAAAAGTAGTATTGTATTAGGAATTAGTAAGAAGAATGAGAGTCCTGATGTAGCTAATTATTATTTTTATTTTATCCAAATATTTCAATTTTTTAAACTTAGCACTGAACACAATGATGTTTTTTTAACAAACAATTAGATCTGACAATTAACAACAAATTATTTTGACAATCTGACAGTTTTTAATTTCGAAAAAAAATTCGAACTAACTTTTTATCACGCGTTTTCAATCATACCTACATTAGGTGAAGGTGAATAATCTTAACCGCGTGATGCGTTTTCAATCATAAGCCCCTTTATTTCGAAATTTATTATTTTAAATTTTGATTTTAAAATCAGTTTGTTACTTTTAAAGAATTGATTACAAAACCAAAATTAATATCAAATCAAACATCAAAGAATACGTAACTTCTTACCGACTATAAATCAAAATTTTGTAGTGTCTTAAGTTACGGTTATGTTAAAGTTAACGTTACCGACTTTAAATCGGGCATTAAAATTGATAAGTTAAATATTAGTCATTTATTACCATAATGGCATAATACATTGCAATTTCAGTTAAAACGCGGTCATGGTAAGGATTAAACAAAAACTAAAAAGTACTATACCTGTTGATTTTTACCTGCAATAAAAAATACAAACCTTTTTGTCCATCTCCCCGTTTGGGCCGTAGAAAGCTAGAAGAAAAAACTTATTAGAACTAATTAAATTAGAATATGTATTGATGAAATTAAAATAATTTTTTTTTTGTTTATTGTGGTTGAGGGAATTCCATGATATTCGGTTATATTCCTCCACGCTACCTAGTCTATATATTTGTTTATCGGTAGCCTTCACATCTATTTTGAATGGAAATCGCTTAATTTTCATTACCGTCATTTGCATACATATTGAGTATGTATTCGAAAATTATTCTAATTCTTTCTATTAATACCATTGTTTCGATCCCTTTTGTACGAACGCATATTAACCCGTACCGGAGTTCCGATATAATTAATACATTTTAACCTTCTGCTTCTATGACCTACGTTTTACTTTATATGGATGTAAATAAAGTTACCTAACCTGTTGAAAGTTTAAATTGAATTTTAATGATTGCTAGAAAACAAAACAAACGATTATGTTTAAGGATATATGTGAAACGAAGTTTCAAACGAACACTAATCAAAAGGTTAAACATTAACGTTACGGTTATTTATTTTATTCAATCGAATTGTAATTTATATTTAAAATTCAGTCTTATACGTTCGTACAATGAAATATTTTTTCTTACTCTATTGTTGCTTTCGCAACTATTTATCGCAACTTTTGTTTACTTACTTCCAATATTATTCATCGCATTTCTTCTGCACCGCAAGAATACTTTTTTACCGCATTAGCAAGAAAACTTGTATGTCATTTATGTACCAGCTTACATCGATCCGCTCCTATTTGATCTAAGTTTTTTGCCTGCTACTTTTTTTCGTTTTGTTTTAGAAATAAACAATTTAACGACAATGCACTGTGTTTTGATAAATTAATATTTATTTATATTCTACTAATAAGAATTGTACATCGGTTTCAATTTTTAATCAGATTTCCGAAATGAAACATAATTATCATTATACATAATGAAAGTATTCCTAAGGTTCGTATTTTTTATGAGGCGGCGTCGATGAAAACGTTCCGTTTTTCAAAAAAAATATTTTAACGTATCTTTTGAAACGAGTCAGCATTTCCCCTTTTAAAATTCTTAACGCACAATATGTTATTTTATAAATCCAAGTATTGCAATTAACATTTCTGTATAAAACCTCAATCATAACACATACATAAGAAACGACAATGAGTTTATATAAATAATATTTTTCTTTTAATTAACAAATTATTTGCTGTTAAAACTGAATTTATTTATTTCGGTATGCTTAACGGTTTCGTGTATTTAAATATTTGATTAGGATAAGTTTTCTTAATTATTTACATAATTTGGAAATGCACGATCGACTGAATACTTTAAAATTACTTGTAATACTACGTATGATAAAATTACGAATGTTTGATCAAAGAAAATACTTCTTTTAACGATTTATGACTTCATTTTCTTTTTATATTAAAAAGGTGCTTTTAATTAAAACATATAAAATTCTCCTAAGATTATCTTATTCTAAAGTTTTGTAGTTGTCTTCTTTAAAAAAGAATATGTATGTGTTTTACACGTCGTTAACTATAGCAAATAGTTAAAATGTTGGTAAACTTATATATAACAATAATTGTAATAATTTAAAATAAATTAAAATCGACGAGTCATCAAATCTCTACGGGGTCCATTGCTATAAGAGAAAATTAAGAAAGTGTCCTCAATTAATTAAAACTCGGAGTTTTTGGTTTTATAGTTAGAAAATACGTTCTAGAAACATCAATGTCCAAATATTCATCTTTAAAAAACCGCAAACAATATCGATTGCCCACAATATTAAAGAAATTGCTTACGAAATAGGTAAGTACGTTATAAAATAATTTAGTCTTACCGATTCATTCCTGCCCCACTACCTCCTCCAAGAGCTGGGAAAGAGTTGTTGTAATCGCCACTGTTTCCTCCTCTATCATATCCTCTGCCATTTCCTCCACTCATACCACCGCCCATATTGCCTCCCATTCCTCCGCCCATATTGCCTCCCATTCCTCCGCCCATATTACCTCCCATTCCTCCACCCATACCTCCACCCATACCTCCTCCCATTCCTCCACCCATACCGCCGTTGTTACCCCTGTAAAATATAAAAAAAAATATTAAATGTTTTGATCACCATCAGCCTTTAGTTTAAAGGACTTACATTGATGTTCTTCTACTGAACATATCATTCATTCCACCCATATCCATGCCGCCAAGGCCACCACTACGTCTATCGAATAAATTACCGCCTCCACCACCACTTCCACCTAGTGGACCATTTCGATCAAACATGTTATTCCGACCAATATCATCTGGATACCTAACTCGCTCAGGTAAAGCAAAACCTCGACGGTCTTCATTGCTAAATCCGAAACTACGATCATCGAATCTATTGTCCATATTATTTCCGCCCATTCCGTTTCCAAGTCCACCCAGTCCAAAAGAGTCTAATGGATTACGAGGATTAATTAAATTCATTGGGCCATCCATTCCACGATCAAAACCACCGCTATTTCTCATACCTAAACTCCGACGGTTGGTATCACGACCTCCTTTGTCATAAGGACCTCCACCACTATTACGTCCTCCCATTCGATCACGACGAATCGCACCACCACCACCATTACGATCACCAAACCTACCTCCACCACCACCTCCGCCGCCACCACTTCTTGCTCCGTTACGATCTCGACCGCCACCAAATCCACGGCCACTTGGCCGACCACCTTTACGACCGCCACTGGTATTTTTATCCTTCAAACGACCACGTTCCACAACAATACTTGCACCATTGAATGTTGTATTATGAAGAGCTTTAATTGCAGCTTCAGCCATATCCTCGGTTTGCATGTGGATAAAGCCGCATTTATTCATAATATCACACTCTGTAACAACACCATGTACTTCGAAAATTCGTCTTAATTCCTCCGGTTTGGTGCCTGGTGGCAAGCTACCAACAAAAACTTTAGTTCTCTGCAAAAACAAGCAATCATTTTAGAAAAATTAAGACCATGACAATTTTTAGATTATTAAAATAACTAACAGCAACCATTTTAATGAGATAAAATTCACTTTAAAATTAAATTATTAAAAAATTTAAAATGGCGTTCACAAATTTTAACTTCACTTGATGATGTCGTCTAATTTTGTGGAAACTTAAAAGCTTTTTCGGTACTATAAAACGATACATTGAACTCAAAAGCTATTTCGGTGATATAAAACGATACGTTCGGAAAGTTATTTTTCAATGTTTTATTTTATAGAACGTTTTACCGAAAACAAACTTGACAGTTGTGATCAACTGCTTGTGTTTCATAAACTTTAAATAACTGTTATTTTTTGCAAAATGCAAATCAAGATTGTTTTGTGATGTCTTTAAGTTGTTTTTACTATAGTTGTATTATTATTATTTTTGCAGTAAATTTTAATACACAAGTACTGATTTCTAATAATTATTTGATAGATTACATACAGCAATATAATTATTTGAAGTTTAAGGAAAAAGCTCTATAGGGCGATTTTTCTGTTCCTGTGTTTACCGCAATGGCGCTGCAAAAAGGGGATAAGAGAAAAAATCACAAAAATTTTGTATGGAATTCCATACAAAACACAATTTGAATAATTTTAAAAGTTATCTATGAAATTTCTCATTTTACTACAATTAAATAATTTAAATTTGTTTATGAAGTATTATTGACAATATATTAAGCATAATATATAAAATATTTTCTTTTCTTCTGTCCTTAAAACAAATACGAAAATAGGGTAAATTTTTCATACAACTTTGTATGGGAAATTTTGGCAATTTTTATGTTTCTTTTTTGAGCGACTTAAGAATAATATTTTATATAATATAGTCAATAATACTCCATAAGCAAATTAAAGTTGTTCAATTGTGGTAAAATGAGAAATTTCATAGATAATTTTTAAAATTATTCAAGTTGTGTTTTGTATGAAATCCCATATAAAAGTTTTTGAATTTTTTCTCTTATTCTTATATATTTTTCTGTTCCGGTGTTTACCGCAATGGCGCTGCAAAAGGGGGATAAGAGAAAAAATAACAAAAATTTTATATGAGATTCCATACAAAACACAACTTGAATAATTTTAAAAGTTATCTAAGAAATTTCTCATTTTACCACAATTGAACAATTTTAATTTGATTATAACGTATTATTGACTACATATTAAGCGTAATATATAAAATATTATTTTTAAGTCTCTCAAAAAAGAAACATAAAAATTGCAAAAATTTTCCATACAAAGTTGTATGAAAAATTTAACCCATTTTCGTATGTGTTTTACGGACAGTAAAAATAAAATATTTTACATATTATGCTTAATATATAGTCAATAATAGTTCATAAACAAATTTAAATTATTTCATTGTAGTAAAATGAGAAGTTTCATAGATAATTTTTAAAATTATTCAAGTTGTGTTTTGTATGAAATCCCATATAAAATTTTTTGAAATTATTCTCTTATCCTCTTTTTGCAGCGCCATTGCGGTAAACACCTTTAGTTAACAAAATCTCAAACTTTATTTATCAACCAGTTACAGCAACTTCCGATTTTAATTGCAATAAATTCCAGGGTCTCCAATTTATGCACGACAAACTTCACCGCTTTTCCACAATTTTAATCAATAATATTCGGAATCGTAAAATCTGTATTTAATATTCCACCAGGTTCAAATTCTTTTACTATTAGTACCCAGGCTCAAGTACCACCGATTATTCCTTATACTTGCGAATATTTATAACACTTTTAATTGCAAAATTAAAACTGACTATCTGTTATTTTGTTCGCTTATTTATATTCAAAAACAAACGCAGAAACGTCTGATAGCTCAGTTTTTGTTGCAAGTGTATTTTCTAGAAACAATAGGCCACACCTCCTTTTAATTCATTAATGTAAAAAATTTGATTTACATTAATTTATGCAACTTGTATTAGTTAAAGGGAGTTAACTTTTAATTCATCTTTGCCATAGTCTGAATGTAGAAAACATTTAGGCAGAACGTATTGGTTATTTATGATTAAATTAACCCATTCTGGACGAAGTTTATTACACTGCCCTCCATTTAGTTTTGTTCGTCCCGAACAATATCAGCTATCGCAATGGTACTGTTACCTTGGTACGGTGCCAACCTTTGCAGATGTATCACTTTCATCTTGGTACGGGGTCCCTTTTGGATGCGGTAGATAACATCATTAACTCGTTTGATTATTTTATATGGGCCTTCCCAATCTGGCTGCAGCTTGGGTGATCTTCCCTTAGTTCTCCTGGGGTTGTATAGCCATACCAATTCTCCTTCTTGAAAACCGCCACTATTTGCATTTATGTCGTACCTGGTTTTCATTTTGTCACTGGCAATCTTAATGTGGTCTCGAAGCTGTTGATGGATTTTATTCATCTTCTCCCTTAGTTGTCCCACATAATCTGTTTTCGTAGATACCAGACCTCCAGGGATGCCAAACTCGATATCACTAGGAAGATGTAGTTCTCTTGAGGAACATGACATTCGCTGGCGTTTCACATGTCGTATCGTGCACTGCGCTACGATAGGCCATCAAGAATAACGGAAGATCCTTATCCCAATTTCTTTGGTTGGCTTCCACTACCTTCGACAAATGTGTTCTTCCATGGTTCGGTTGAATCGTTCTACCATGCCATCCGATTGTCGGTTCATAGGTGTAGTTCGTGTTTTTCTAATGTCGAGTGTTCTGCACAGCTCTTCCATCAGTTGAGATTCGAAATTCCTTCCCTGGTTGGTATGCAACTCGAGCGGTGTTCCATATCTGCAAACCCATTCGTTGACTAACGTTTCAGCGACCGTAACTGCCTCCTGGTTCGGTATC
Source organism: Diogma glabrata (assembly GCA_963693315.1). Lineage (NCBI taxonomy): Eukaryota > Metazoa > Arthropoda > Insecta > Diptera > Cylindrotomidae > Diogma > Diogma glabrata. The sequence continues at coordinate 199,575,985 of OY856188.1, forward strand.
GCATACGCTTCCGGCCATTTGGTAAAGTAATCAATGACCACCATGATGTATTTGTTACCTTTCGTCGTTTCCGGAAATGGCCCCGCGATGTCTATAGCAATTCTCTCCATGTACTGTTGCATCTCTCCTCGAGTTCTAGTTTTTGGTCCTTTGCTCGCCGCACAAGTATCACATCGCCGACACCATTGCTCTACGTCGGTTCGATACCTTACCCAATAAAACCTCTCCCTTACTTTGGCTAGGGTTTTATTGACTCCCAGGTGTCCTCCAGAAATACTTCCATGCAGCTTTCCCAGTACCTCTTCTACTCGACTTGATGGCAACACCAGTTGTTCTAACACTTTCTTTCCATCAGCGGACTCCCATTTTCTTTTTAGTATCCCGTTATCCTCACACTATAATAGTGAGTCCCATTGCGCCCAATAGCATTTCACCTCCGTACTCAAAGGTGCTACCTCTTTCCACTCCGGTCGCCTTCCCTCGGTTTTCCATTTCAATATTGGAGCCATAGCTGGATCCATTAGCTGCTCTCTTTTCATTACCTCGGTACACCAATCCTCAGGAGTTTGGAACTTGATTTGGCTCTTCAGCAACTTCCATCTTACGTACCCTATCTGAGCCATACGCTCTTTCTCCAGCTTCCATCTGCAGGGCCAATGCTAAGACTTCCGCGGGTAGTTTCTTTCCACTTAGATACAGCTGATTTCTCATTTGTACATCTCGAAGAGCATTGATAAATGTATCAGCTGCCAGTTCGTCTCGGTGTTCCGCGTTATAGTTGGGATATGACAGATTTACCAGTCTCACAATGTCAGCCTCTAATTCTTGCAAAGTTTCGCTGACTCCTTGTTTCCGTGTTTTGAGCTGCATGCGATGGAGAGCTTGCATATGACTTTCCCCATATCTTACTTCTAAGGCCTCCATTAGCTTGCAGTAATCACGCTCTGTCGCTGATAGTGTCTGCAAAATTTCAGCAGCAGGTCCCTTCAATGCCAATATAAGCGTTTGCTTTTTGCTGCTGATCAACCCCAGTTGTTGCTATCTCAAATTGCATCTTAAATATCTGATACGAAGTAGATCCATCAAATGTGGGTGTTTTTACTCTAGCTGGAGCTGAAGTAGTTGATGGATTGATTATGCTACCTGACTTCACTTGTGCTATTTCTTGACGGAATTCACTCGAAAGATTGCGTAATTTCTCTTCATGTTCTTCGGTAACTTTCCGCAGCTCCCTTTCCACGTGGTTGATTTTAACCTCCGCACTGGATATACGTGACTCGATTACTTCACGTAGTTGTTGTTGATCTAATTTTTGTTGGGCCATCAGGTCAGCAAGTTGTCGTTGTAGATCTACTTTTTGTTCTGCTGCCAGTTTCTCTTGTCGCGCCATCATTTCAGCAAGTTGTTGTTGTTGCTCTACTTTTTGTTCTGTTGCCAGTTTCTCTTGTCGGGCCATCATTTCTTTCATCAACACCATCATCGGATCAATTGCTGGGGCATTCTGAATCGGAGCTTCCTCCGGCTCTATTTCTATGACCTCTGTGTTTTCACCTGCTTCTTCTAAAATTTTACGCAGCCGGAATGCAAGTTCTGCTTTCGTTCCATGGATTGGAGCATTCCTTTTCCTCAACTCGTCCTTCAGCTGGGTCTGGCTGAAATCACTAATATTTACTGTCCTGACCATTGTTTCAATAATCCCACTTCTGACACCACTGTAACGACTCTTCGTTGGTTCTTTTCGATTATTGAGCAAATACGACAGTAAAAAGACAGATCTTTAGTCAACAAAATCTCAAACTTAATTTATCAACCAGTTACAGCAACTTCCGATTTTAATTGCAATAAATTCCAGGGTCTCCAATTTATGCACGACAAACTTCACCGCTTTTCCACAATTTTAATCAATAATATTCGGAATCGTAAAATCTGTATTTACTATTCCACCAGGTTCAAATTCTTTTACTGTTAGTACCCAGGCTCAAGTGCCACCGATTATTCCTTATACTTGCGAATATTTATAACACTTTTAATTGGAGTTAACTTTTAATTCATCTTGCCATAGTCTGAATGTAGAAAACATTTAGGCAGAACGTATTGGTTATTTATGATTAAATTAACCCATTCTGGACGAAGTTTATTACAATATATATATATATATATATATATATATATATATATATATATATATATATATATATATATATATATATATATATATATATATATATATATATATATATATATATATATATATATATATATATATATATATATATATATATATATATATATATATATATATATATATATATATATATATATATATATATATATATATATATATATATATATATATATATATATATATATCAGTGGCGTGCAGTGGGTTTCGATAGCCGGTAAGCAGATTATATAAAAAACAGAACATTTTTTAATTTATACCCACATGATAGTTCTTCCATTGTATTGATTGCATGACGTGATAAGGCTTTGGCAGATCAGTCTGCACTAATATCTGTAAAAGCTAAGAGTCTTTCAAAAACTTCTTCTGTTTTAGTTACAAATCGTCCTATTGTTGACAATTGCGACTTATAAGATATATCTGATGTTTCATCAAGAAGTATGGCAATAAATAAACAAACTTTGATTTCTAAAAAAAATGAGTTTTTTAGATCAACACCTATTGATTCACTCAAATCATTTTGTATATGACTAAAAATGCCTAAAAATACTTGGGATTCCTATAAAAATGTGTCCAATTCTTGATCATATATTGATAACACTTTCAACATTATAACACTACCGAATAATTTGAAAAAATTGATTGATTAATATAATATGGCCTGGTGTTTACTAACGGCATTAAAAAAATTATTTAAATTATGATAACCATCGTAGGTTTAAATACCCTTTTCTTTAGAAAATAAAATAAACATTTTTAAAAAAAATGAAACAGACTTCAGAAACAATAGAAAAGGCACAAAAAAGTGAAAAATATTTCAGAAGAGACAGAGACAGAAATACATATAAGTTTTGATTAATTTAATTTAATTATGCTTAACTACAAAAAATTGCACTTTTAAACAAAGATGTTATATTATAAAACTTATATTTTATTATAATTATTATAGTTGTTGTAATAGTTATTATATTATAAGATTTATTTGTAGCACAAAACTGTTGGCAATCGATGCGATGTCGATGGTGGTACCGACTTCGAACATTTTGTATTGAAAATAAATTTCATAATATAAAAGCTATTATAAAAAAATAACTTTTACAATATAATATCTTTGTTTAAAAGCGTAATTTTTTGTATGTAACTAACTATAATTAAATTAAATGAATCAAAATTTATACGTATTTTCGTCTCTAAAAGGCACAATTGAGTTATTTTCCACTTTTTTGTGCCTCTTTTGTTTTTTCTGAAGTCGGTTTTATTTTTTTAAAAAAGTTTATTTATTATTTCATTTTGGGTAGTCATAAAATCAAAAGGCGCCTAAGAAAGTGTTTTTGAAGTAAAAACTTAAAATCGCGGCAAGCATTCATCGATGAAAATCTAACAAACATGGTTTTATCATATTTTTGAAAAAGGGGATATTTTCTGTCATAGAAAGGAATTTAGGACCATTTCGGCATCTATATCAATTAAATACAACTCAAACCGTCCAAATAGATCCAAATAGATTAAGCTGTTTCAAAGAAATCGACGAAAATACATGAAAAATATAGTTTTTTTTCAATTTCCTGAACAACGACCGTTTTCCATGTAATATAAAAAATATGGGACCACCTCGGCATCTATCTTAATAGAATACATTTAACCATCTAAATCAAGAGAGCTGTTTTCGATAAACCGGCGAAAATACATAAAAAAATATAGTTTTTCCAATTTTCTGAAAATAGTACATTTTGCTGCAAGAGATGAAAACGCTGCTTTTTCGTGAGTGAAAATTTGTTCACGAGAGCCGTTAACGTCCAGTTGGACAATTTTCCGAACGCAAAATGTTTTTATCTCGCGTAGGAAATACACTTTTTTCTATGATAGTAAATACATAAACGATATTTATTAGAATTTATTAAATTAGAAATCGACAAAATAACATTCAAAATTCATATTCTATTTTTACATATGGTTGCTTTGTTTTAAAATTATTTGAAAATACCATAGCAACTACAATTTGTTATTCTTTTTACAATAAAGGGAAAAAGACCATTTTCACAGGGGATTAAGCCTGCTTGAAAATAAAATTTTCCTCTGCTATCATAGAAAAACGGTATTTTTCACGTCATAAAAAAATGGATCACTTGGGAGTCTACCTTAACAGAATACAATTTAAATCATCCAAATCGAATGAACCGTTTTCAAGAAACATACATAAAAAACCTTCAATGAAAGATCCAATAATTTCATAATTTAAATCACTGGAAACTATATTATTTAATGGTTGCACCATTTTAATAAACGAAATATTACACCCATTAAAACTATAAATAAATAATGTTATTAATTTTAATAACACAACAAATAGATTAAAAATAATTTCAATCTTATCAGGAAAAAACTAACAAACAATTTTCTTTATATTCGCTCATACGACATAACCAAAAAACTTGTGTTCAAAATGTACAAAATGTGAAATGACAAAAGGAAAAGAAAGAAAAAACTTTAGAAGCAGAATTATCTTCTGCTTATTTTTACACATTTTATTGGGACTTTAATTGTTTGTTTTTCAATACAGCTTCTAAGGAATACATAGCGATTGAAAGCAGAAATTTTACTGATGACCAAAGAACAAAGAATAGATAAAATCTGCCAAGAAACAAAATTTTTTTATATTTTATTTAAATGTGCATTTTAGATTTGGAGTGTTGAAAATTCAAAAAGGCTGACATGTAAATATAGATTTTTGGAATATTAGAATAATCGTTAATAAATAAATGATATTAATAATCAATTTAGAATGTTTTTATATTCTTTAATTAATTTAAATTTTTGTTAAGAAGACTATTTTAAATTTTGTTTGGGTAAGCAGGTATGACCCTGCTTTCTTCGTACCGCCCGCCAGTGATATATATATATATATATATATATATATATATATATATATATATATATATATATATATATATATATATATATATATATATAATATATATATATATATATATATATATATATATATATATATATATATATATATATATATATATATATATATATATATATATATATTTTTTTTTTTTCTTTATTTAAATTATACACCAGACCAAAAGTCGCGAAGCAACTGTGTAGGTCGGTCAGATCTTAAATCGATTTAACAATATTTAATTACAATTTTTTCTTTTTTTTCAACAATATAAAGTTAATTGATAATGAAGTTAATTTTTTTTCTTTTATGTATTTTTATTATTATTTTTTATTATTATTTATCATTATTTTATTATTATTTTTATTTTATTTTTATTTTTATTATATTTTTTATTGCATTATTCCATTTTAAATATTATTTTGTTTTATAAATGAGCCATCTGTGTCAAGTAAATAATTGTTATTTATTCCTGTTATTAAAAAATTAAAATAGATAAGTGTGGAAAAACATATGACAGCGATGAAAAAAAAATATTTGTGGATTTTTTTTTATATTTCAAGCTTAGTACCTTTTTGTTTGCGAAACTTGAATACCAATTACCATTTCAAATAAATTGAAAGAGAGCCATCATGATTTAATCAAGCAGTTCATTAAGTAAAACACCATTATCTTCTTTTCAGTTTGCCCAGAGATTAAAAAGATGTTCCTTCAATATTATTTTAAATAAATTAATTGATTCAATACATTTAATGTTAGTTGGTAAATTATTGTAATGCACAAATCCTTTAAAAAATACGTTATTTGTTGCTCTAGCTGTTCTTACTGGAGCAACATACATATTGGAGACTTGGCGAGTATTATAATCATGAACATCTTCTGTATATAAAATATTGATATTGCATTTCAAAAGCTTATGCTTTATTTTATGAATAAAAAGTAGGGATTCAAATTGAATAATTAGATCTAATGGCAATATGTTCTTTGAATACAGAGATCTTGATGGAGTCAGCCAAGGAAGATCTTTTATAGTTTTGATTGTTTTATTCTGAAGCACTACTAGTTCATGTACGGCAGCTTTTGAGGATGAAGACCAAAACTGGGACATATGTGTAAGACGACTATTTATATGGGCATAGTACAATAACCAGGATAACTTTTCATCAACACAATCTCTTATTCTTCTGATAGCAAAATTTATCGGAGCTATCGTCTTCTTGATACTGTTTATATGTTGTTTCCAAGTTAACTTGGAATCAAAAATGAGTCCTAAATATTTTGCTATTTTTACCTCCTTTACTTCATTCTCATTTATTTTGAAGCTTCTAGGGAAATTCGGTGGTATTGGCTTAGTTTCAAATAGAATATAGTTAGTTTTTTTTAGATTAATTGATAAACTGTTAGCAATAAGCCAATTTTCAATAATAGACAAGTCCTGTTTCATCATTTCTAATAACTGCCAAGGACTGTTAGCTTTGTATACAATAGCTGCATCATCGGCATACATTTGCAGGATTCCAACAAGACCCAATGAGAAGATATCATTAATATAAAATATAAAGAGTAGTGGACCTAGAATTGAGCCTTGTGGAACACCCGCAAATACACAATCTTCGTCGCTAAAGGTTTCGTTAACAACAGTAAGGGCCATATCGACAGACGCAACTACAACTTTTAGTTGTAGTCACAGTTTTTTCGAAATTGATGTTCAAAACTGGTATTTTTAAACCACATTAAAACTACGAATTTAGTTGAGATTTTGATGGTATTTTTAAACGTAATTTAAAACTATAATTTTTCGAACACAGCAATAATTAGAAATCAGTAATTATGTATTAAAATTTATTGCAATATTAATAATAATGTAACTATAGTAAAAAAAACTTAAATACAATATTGATTTGCAAGATTAACAATTATTTAGAGTTTTCAATTATTTAGAATTTTTATAAAGAACACAATTGAAATACATATTTATGTTAATGTTTCAAAACATTTTATTATAAAATATTATTTGACAACGTATTGATTTAAAAAAATCTATCATCGAATTTTAACCGTCAATTGTAAGTCAATTGTAATCACCGATATCCATGACTAAATCTGCAACTACAACTTTAATCTGCATTTAAAACTGATGATTTAATGTGGTTTAAAAATACCAAAACTGACACTTTAGTTGTAGTTGCAATTTTAGTTTGGTTTGTCGATATGGCCCTAAATTGTTTCCTATTTCGTAAGAAATCTTTGAACAATAATAGAGTATTTGAAGATGGGTTCAGTAGTTTTAATTTTTCAAGCAAAATATTGTGATCAATACAATCAAATGCTTTACTTATATCAATAAACAACACGGAAACATAAAATTTCTGATCCAAGGCAGGTAGAATATTGTTTAGAATATTAGCTATAGCTGATTGAGTTGATGATTTAGAAATGAATCCGAATTGATTTGGGTGAATAAACTGATTGCTTCTCAAAAAATTATCTAAACGTGCATATAATACGTTCTCAAATATTTTAGAAAATGCATTAGAAATAGGAATTGGTCTATAATTAGTTAAGATATTTTTGTCTCCTTGTTTGAATATTGGAATTACCTTAGATAATTTAAGCTCATTAGGATAAACACCATGGATTATTGACTGATTGATAATGTTGGTGATTATTGGAACAAGTATAAGTTTGAATCTGTTTATTAGTTTGACCGATATATTGTCATATCCAGTTGCAGCATTTGAATTTAGGCGAGTCAAAATTTTAAATATTTCCTCTTCATTTGTTTCGTTTAAATTGACGAAAACTCAAGTACGAAGCTTAAGTAACTCATAAAATGTAAAATAATACAAGATAACTTATTTTGGATTTTGTTATGACATAAATTTGAGACATTTATGAAAAATTTATTAAAACTATTAGCGATAAGAAGGTCATCGGTCACCATTTTATTATCTATCACGAGGGCAATATTTTCTTTCGTGGATGTTATATCAGTATTAAAAATTAACGATTTAAGAAGCCGCCAATTTTTCCTGGCATTACCATTATTTTTTTTAAATTCATTTGAATAGAATTTGTTTTTTAATTTTTGTTTCAAATTGGCAGCCTTATTCCTAAAAACTTTATAAAGGTGATTGACAGAGGGATTTGTTGGATATTTTTTTCGCAATTTATAAAGTTTATCACGTTTTTTTATAAATCTTATTAATGTTTTATTAACCCAAACTTTTTTCTTTGATGGTGGTGTAATTAATTTAGTATTTTCGGCTATTAAATTCGACAGTGTGGTTATAATATCTAAAAAATTATTTAAAGTTGATACATCAATTAAACTAATATTATACGACAATGTCATATAATCTATTACCGTATAAAGTTCGACTGGACGAGGAACAATCGGTTGATTAAGAATATCCAATATGATCATTCTGTGGTCAGAATAGTCTATTTCTAATAAAGCAAGCTTAAAAGAGTGTTTAATGATGTCTGTCATAACATAATCCAGGGTAGTCCTTGAGGTTTCTGTTACTCTTGTAGCAAACTTAGCATCCGGTGAATTAAGAATTAAAAATCCATTAGATAAAATCACAGACTGCAGTGGCACTGTTTCACTATCATTTGTGATTAAAAAGTTAATATTCAAATCACCTAATACATATGTGTTAAGATATTTAGATAACAAATCATCGAAAATTTCAAAAAATGTATCGTAGTTTGATGTTGAAGGTTTGTATATACCAAGAATATGAATATTAATCGGAAGAAGTTTTAAAATCAAATAACTAACATTATCGATCGTAGTTTGAAAGATTTCACTGGCAGAGAAAGATTCATGCACAAAAATACTTACTCCTCCACCGCGATTATGATCACGTGTACAATGAAACGAGTTATACATTTTTAAGTTATAGAACTTTTTTTCATCTTCATACAACCAAGTTTCTGTTAAAACAACAACATGAGGATAACAATTCAAACTGGAGAAGGTTTCTTCTATTCTGTCCAGTTTATTACGTACGCTCCTCGAGTTTATATGGACTATTCGTAGTAATGTATTAGAATAAATATCCGATTCATCAAGCTCCAATGAATATGCAATATCAATGTTTTGCCCGGTTAAGTCGTCAATATTCATGATTTTACGTAATATAGGTTACGGAACAACTCAAAAAATAAAAAATAGTAAACGAAAAACAATAAGAATAAAATTGCTTACTTGAGATGTAGTAAACTATTCCAGTTCAATCCTTTCACCAAAAAAATCAAATTTTTACACACTTATATATGAGAAGGAGAAAAAAAACAGGATGCTTAACACAAATGGTTCACGTAATTATCACTCAAAAACAAGAAACGAAATATAATTTTTAGAAAATTTCAAAATTTACAATATAAAACAAGTAAAAAAAAATTTTTACTGTAACAAAAAATAAGTTCAACTAATAACAGCTGAGAAAAAAAATTAAATTTGTTTAGTATTTTCAATTCATATAACGTAGAGCTAAAATATAATATTAATGAAAAAAAAACAATTTGTTTATGTGTGTACATACGGTGATTTATCATCAGAATTAGTCATCTTCTTCATGTAACTTATCGTAGATTTTGGATAATTTTGCTGACGTCATCTAGCGATCTGACGATAACAGCTTTTTCGTCATCTTTGTTCACCTTAACATAAATGTGTCCACGTCTATACCATGCATTTGATAACAAAAAATAAGTTCAACTAATAACAGCTGAGAAAAAAAATTAAATTTGTTTAGTATTTTCAATTCATATAACGTAGAGCTAAAATATAATATTAATGAAAAAAAATCCCAGCGGCAGGTATATCCGCTAGAAATAGGTAGATTTCGGGGTCAGACGGTTTTGTGTCCAAATAAAATTAGATAAGTCAGATTAGTTTAAATAAAAAATATAAGTAGAAACAGAATAATTCAAAAAAATTATCGAACCAAATTAAATCATTATCCGAACTAACTCCATCAATACAATTTCGGAACAGTTGGTTAAAACTACTTTTAATAACATATTAAATCCACCAAAGATCAAATGAACTACGTCACAACTACAATTATACCATCACACATAATTTATAACATTATCAAACAATTTTATTTCAAAATCATCTTTTGTTGTTGTGTTTTTTTGTTCTTATTTAATCTTTTTTCAAACGGTTACTTAGTAAAAAAAATAAAAACAAAAGAGATTTTGATAATTTTTCTATGGTATTAAATGGGTTGATATTTTTCTTGTAAGGGTTGCATTATAATGCTTATAAAAATGGAACCTTTTGGGTTAGAAAGCTGAAATTTTTTGAGGCTATAGTTGAAAAATATGTTTAAAAGCTAAGATGAATTTAAATAACATAAACTGAAACATGATGAAAGCATTGCCTTTTGCGTTTGTTTTTATTTCAACAGCCGTAGGGTCTCAACCGTTAGACTTAAACTATTATTTTTGAAAATTTTGGAAAGATTTATATTCTAAGTACGTGAAAAAAAGTTTTCAATTATGAGCTTGGCCATTTCAGCTAGATCAAGGGCAGCAAAGTTTAGTAAATTTTTAAAAACAGCTGATTTTTGAGGAACCTGAAATGCCAAAGTAGTCATCTGGATAAAAATGATAAAAAAAAGGTTCAAATATTCAATATTTTTAAATTTATTAAAATATTATTATTCAAACGGAAGTTATAGCGCCCTAGATTTTTCGACTTTTTAGACTCTAGCCGCTTAAACCGCTACCCGGATATGGCCAGTTCACGAACTTGTCCCAAGACATTATTTGCCGAAACATACACAGAAAATTATTTTGGTGTAGGTCGAAAAATGCGACCGTGAGAGTGCCGCTAAATTCCGTTATACCTCATATCGTTATATTATATATATATAATATATATATATATATATATATATATATATATATATATATATATATATATATATATATATATATATATATATATATATATATATATATATATATATATATATATATATATATATGTATATATAATTTTTTTTTTTTGTTTTTCCATCTCCGCTTATCACATATAGTCGTTTGGCATCAAAATTTTTCCGAAATTCCGAGATGAAGCCCATTGCAATAGTAAGATTTTTATATGAAATCTATAAATATAATATAAATCTTTCCAAAATTTTCAAAAATAATAGTTTAAGTCTAACGGTTGAGACCCTACGGCTGTTGAAATAAAAAACAAACGCAAAAGGCAATGCTTTCATCATGTTTCAGTTTATGTTATTTAAATTCATCTTAGCTTTTAAACATATTTTTCAACTATAGCCTCAAAAAATTTCAGCTTTCTAACCCAAAAGGTTCCATTTTTATAAGCATTATAATGCAACCCTTACAAGAAAAATATCAACCCATTTAATACCATAGAAAAATTATCAAAATCTCTTTTGTTTTTATTTTGTTTACTAAGTAACCGTTTGAAAAAAGATTAAATAAGAACAAAAAAACACAACAACAAAAGATGATTTTGAAATAAAATTGTTTGATAATGTTATAAATTATGTGTGATGGTATAATTGTAGTTGTGACGTAGTTCATTTGATCTTTGGTGGATTTAATATGTTATTAAAAGTAGTTTTAACCAACTTATATAAAACTGTTCCGAAATTGTATTGATGGAGTTAGTTCGGATAATGATTTAATTTGGTTCGATAATTTTTTTGAATTATTCTGTTTCTACTTATATTTTTTATTTAAACTAATCTGACTTATCTAATTTTATTTGGACACAAAACCGTCTGACCCCCGAAATCTACCTATTTCTAGCGGATATACCTGCCGCTGGGATTTTTTAAAATGTTGTAATAAAAGCTGGTTAAGCGTTCATTGATGAAAATTTTTTTAATTTTATCCGTTGGTTGTGCATTCAAAAAGAGATCCCCAAAAACTATTGGACCAGTTTCCCTTACTTTAGTCATAAATTCATCTTTATGTTCAGAATCACAAAATTTAAGAACAAATCCAGTTATTGGTTCAGCATTTTTATTAGTTTTCTTGGATGAAATGAAAAACGACTGTTTTATGTTTAGACAGCCAAAATTAAACACTCTTTTAAGTTGTTCGATGATATCATTTGGTGATTTATAATTTAGAGGAATACCTGAAACTACAGCATCGGTATACAGTTCTTTTTGTTGCATATACTGAATCTGATTTTGAAGGAATAATATGTTCGAATTGTTTGTGTCCATATTTTTTTCTAGACCAGATATTTTTAATTTATTAACTTCAATTTCACTACATAATGTTGACATTCTGGAGTTTATGTAATCAATTTTATCAGAAAGATTTTTATGATTTTGTTGCATCACCTTCATAATGTCCTTGAGAGTAGGATCATTAGTTATATTATCGTCAATGGTATTGGAAGCATCAATTTTTTTTGTAGAATCATTTTCACTTTGTTTTCTAGTTTTAATTCCTCCTTTATCACCCATTTTGTTTTTAATATTTTAATACTTTTTAGTTTTTTACCGTATATAGAATATATTGTTTTATAAACATAAAAATAAATTACACAATAACTTTTAATTAAATAAATTTCAATTAACTGGTGAAAATCACAAATTAAAATAAAATATTAGATAGGCAGCACAAATAAAATATTTAGAATAAATTTAGCTCGACGAAACACGTCTTCTCTACTCAAAAGCCATGGTGAAAAAGTAGTAGTGATGAGAGAGTGATAGGGAGTATATATAGTAGTAGAGATAGAGTATGAGTAGTAGAGTGAGATAGAGAGATGTTATAGTATATAGAGTGATTATATATGATAGCATATATATTAGTATATATATATATAGATATATATATATATATAATAGAGTAGATTTAGATAGTATATATATATATATATTATATATATATATATATATATATATAATATATATATATATATATATATAGATAGTAAATATATTATTATATATATATATATATATATATATATATATATATATATATATATATATATATATATATATATATATATATATATATATATTTATATTCCCTTATATAGATACTTGATATTTTTCTCAATTATGTATGTTTTTATGTTTTGCTCTGATATGTGTTCATTAACTGTATAATCACCTATGTATCTTTCTTGGCAAGAATTGGGCCTTGGCCTGTTTACCATCTTCTTTCTAATAAACAAATAAATAAATATGTGAATTACAATATAATCTATATAATATTCAATATAATCTATATCGGTATCCGATATAGATTATATTGAATATACGGATTGTATGCAGTTTTTTAATGTAGTGATAACGATTGCAGTATACCATTGAATAAATATATAAGGAAGTGTCGCTAAGTGTACGTACACAAATAATCGGTGAAGCATTTTTTTTTTAATTTTTTGTTAAGTTTGCCAATCTGTCAATGTCATTTCATTTGTTTACGTCGTATTTCAAAACAAACTAAAGAGTTTTTTTCTGTATTTTGTTCTTAAAGGATTGAATTGTAATTCAGTTTTATACAAATTAGTATTTAAACTGTTTTTTTTACAACAATTAATTGTGTTTATACAGTTATTTATTCATAAAAATGGCGTACTGCATCAAAACATATAAAAAAATTGTCAACATTCCAAAGCATTTTGCTGCTAAAATTACAATTATCAGATAAGGATATTTTGATAAAAAATGTTAAAAAAACAATTTAGTATATATTTTTAATATATTTAAAATAAGTTTGTGTCACAAAATTAATTATTTTCTAATTTAATTTTTTACTTAATTTCTCAAATGTAAGTTTGCCAAAATGTCAAAACAATTTTGTTAGACACGCCCATTCACAGGGATTGTATAAAGTTACTGTTTGTTATGAAAAATGTGTATAAAAATTATAAATTTGAATATGATTTAAAGTTTAAACGGATTTGATCTAAAATTTTTAATAGTGAAATATATTGTTCAAACATGTATAACCATAAGGATTTTCAATTTATCTACGATGTTTATACATTTATTATTAGTTTATTAGTCGAAGTATGGTTAAACATAAATTAAAATCGAATTTTTAAACCAATAGTACAAGCTAATTTCGTCAATATTTAGGAACAGTCATTTTTTAAAGTGGGTTTAAAGGTACTTTGGAGTATTTTCAACCTATGCCAATTTCGTTATATTCAAAAAATGGCAACTGTTAGAAAAAACTGAATACGATAGAGATTTTAGATAAGTTTTTTTATAGAAGTTAGTTCATAGAAGTTTTGTAGTTAAATAAAAATATTTGCTTAGAGAGAGGACAGCTTTACAAATCTGTATTCGTATTCGTAAGGATGTGTTCATTTGTATTGCTGGTAATGATGTTAGACTGTTGTTAGTGTGATAATATTGCTGAAGATGATGGCACACAATTTTGCTTTTATGTATTTAATGTTTAAAAATATCGAGAAAAAATTATTAAAATAAAATCAACAAAATATATAACTTATTCATTATCTTTTATTTAAGTAGGAAACGGGTAAAAATACATTTTAAGACAAATGTTTCCTAAAATAACGATTAGTTTAAACGAGAAATAAATAAAATTTTGAATAAAATCTACTTATTTCAAAGAACAGTTCATGCTGTCACCTAAGTTATGTTTGTGTAACTATATACAAATTATACACAGTACCACCCTACGATTAAATACAAACACCATCAAACGCACTAATACTACAAATTAGATGCTTCACTCAAAAAGTCTAGTTACTTTTCCTTAGATATTTATTCAATGCAGTATACTAATTCCTAATAAGATCTCAAAAAATGTCTACATCGGTTTTGAGTGAAACAATTTCTCAAAACTGTAATTGTAGTAAAATGGAAACATAGTAGTTATTGTGATTATGAAAATAAAGTAGTTATTTGCATTTGATTGGTTTAAGTTCTGGCAAAATCTTCAACAAAATTATAACAGTGTATGCCTTCTCTCGAGCATTTAACAAGATGTTACTTACATTTTTTATCGAATATCCTTATCAATCCTTATACAAACTTCTTCTCTATCTGCGATTAAAATCGTAACGAACAAATAATTACAAAATAATTGTAACAAAGAACAAAACGTTTATTTAATCTAACGTGAAACTTAAATTATTTATAGCCATACAAAATTTGTTTCACTCAACTGTCTACAAATTACACCCATTTAAAAATATCTTTTAATTTTTTAAACATGTATGTAGTTACACTAGTCTAAAAATAAATGATTTTTATAAAAAATATTTACTAAAAATAATTCAGTCATTTGTAAAATGATTTTTTTTGTTGTTATTATTTGAGCAAGTTTTGTTTTGTGCTTTTCTTATTTTAAAAATTTTAATTTCTTTGCTCGAAAAGCTTTCCATTGTACTTCTCATACATATCATCCCAAAACTTTAAACGTTCTGGTTCTGGATTAACTTTTGATTCTAATCTAGATGTTATATCTAAATAATTTAAATTGTTCATGTTGGGCTTAACCGGTTCCCAATTTACAGCAAGGATAGGATCATCCTTACCATTAGGTGTTGGATGGCTAAATATTGAAAAAAGAAAAGAAATTAATTTAGTTGATTTTTATTATTAAAATTTTCAATATATAAATAAACGAAGATCAGTTGGAAAGTTAATTAGTAATGCGTGTATGAAGCATTTGTTTGTAGGAATAAAATTTGGTGTAATTATTTCATTCTACTCTTGTAATATTGTTTCAGAAATTCAACATACTATTATGTATAATCAGAAACAGTAAATTTATCAATTAGTTAAAAAGTTGTTACCCTTGCAATT
The DNA here is from genome assembly GCA_963693315.1 of Diogma glabrata. Classification (NCBI taxonomy): domain Eukaryota; kingdom Metazoa; phylum Arthropoda; class Insecta; order Diptera; family Cylindrotomidae; genus Diogma; species Diogma glabrata. Next base: position 199,591,886 of record OY856188.1, read on the forward strand.
ATTTACTCTTTTATTGGAAATCAACAAACTGCCAAATCATAAAGCAATCAATGTTTTGTATTTGGCAAGAAAGAAAAACAATTTTAAGTAATTTTAATGAGATTTTTTATTAGTTTATGTGATAATTGTTTTTGCAGATTAAAATAAAAAATCGTAAAAAATAATGTCACGATGTCTGTTTTCTGTATTTATTTGCAAAGTGGCCCTTGAATCTGGATATTAAAGTTTTCTTTTGAAATAGTGTAATAGAGTTGTCGATGGCATCTCCTTTTAAGAAATTTAAATCAAGGATGAATTAAAAGAAATTTTCTCATTGATTGTAATATTGTCTGATCTGAACCATTTAATATTTGTGGTATTTGCTATAACTTAAGGTCAGATGATTTATTTCGCTATGAAAATTGTCAAACAAGTATGATGGACGTAAAGAAAATTAATTTTATGAATAAAATAAATAAAAGTCAGACATCACCGTCTTATAGATTTAGGATTGATAAAACGACAACGACATAAGATCAACCTTTCAATGTCGGAAATATCAATCGATTCAAATCATAGCAACCAAACCATTACAAAAAAAGCAGACGGTTCCAATCAATTTGATAGCGGTACGTTTTAAAAAAACTAGAGCTATGCAATGATTATCATTTACGTGCAGCATCGTTTTCAAGCCGTTTAATATTTCTACCTCTTAACGTTTCTAATTTTTTTACCAATACCAATTGCAAAAGGGTAGTTGGTATGTATTTTGTAATTACAGTTTAATATTCATTAGATCGCTGGGTTAATTCAGTGTCATAATTGAATATAAAATACTGATTTTCTTTTAGTTGTCAAACAAAGGCAGAGTAATGTCCAACTCTATCTTGATGTTTATATTCCCTCAACTAGCGTACCGCGCTTTAAACTAAAAAAATTCATGTGCATAAACCAAATTGAATTTTCAATCAGCTTTTTTAAAACAAATACGCAGTTCTGGTAGAGTTAAGAATGAGTGCTGAGAATATCATTAAATTTAAAAATTAAATTACCTTATTTTGCAAGAAGAAAAATTGCACTAAGAAGAACGATGAAACACAAAATGTAACATTTCAAGGTAATTTTCTAATCTATATATTCTTTCCCATTTCTTATTAAGGAAATTATTTTGATCACAACTAAAATAACTATATAATAACTCAAAAATTCCCATGACATTATCGTTATTTACTTGGGAAAATACTCTCATTTTTATGTCACTTAAGATTTATATTGAGAAATATTCAAAAATAGTACAAAGTTTAAACATAAGTTCAATCTTGTAAACAGCAACATGTCCATTATGCATATATATAATATATATATATATATATATATATATATATATATATATATATATATATATATATATATATATATATATATATATATATATATATATATATATATATATATATTTATATATATATATATATATATATATATATATATATATATATATATATATATATATATATATATATATATATATATACATATATATATATATATATATATATATATATATATACATATATATATATATATATATATATATATATATATATATATATATATATATATATATATATATATATATATATATATATATATATATATATATATATATATATATATATATATATATATATATATATATATATATATAAATATATATATATATACATATATATATATATATATATATATATATATATATATATATATATATATATATATATATATATATATACATATATATATATATATATATATATATATATATATATATATATATATATATATATATATATATATATATATATATATATATATATATATATGTATATATATATATATATATATATATATATATATATATATATATATATATATATATATATATATATATATATATATAAATATATATATCTATATATATATATATATATATATATATATATATATATATATATATATATATATATATATATATATATATATATATATATATATATATATATATATATAC
>OY856188.1:199594135-199744665 GCA_963693315.1 Diogma glabrata
GTTAACAAACTCTCAAACTTTATTTATCAACCAGTTACAGCAACTTCCGATTTTAATTGCAATAAATTCCAGGGTCTCCAATTGATGCACGATAAACTTCACCGCTTTTCCACAATTTGAATCAATAATATTCGGAATCGTAAAATCTGTATTTACTATTCCACTAAGTTCAAATTCTTTCACTATTAGTACCCAGGCTCAAGTACCACCGATTATTCCTTATACTTGCGAATACTTATAAACACTTTTAATTGCAAAATTAAAACTGACTATCTGATATTTTGTTCGCTTATTTATATTCAAAAACAAATAAGTCGAATCTTCTGGTACTCACTGTAGTTTCTAGAAATCAATAGGCCACTCCTCTTTTTAATTCATTAATGTACAAATTTAATTTACATTAATTTATGCAACTTGTATTAGTTAAAGGGAGTTAACTTTTAATTCATCTTTGCCATAGTTTGAATGTAGAAAACATTTAAGCGGAACGTATTGGTTATTTATGATTAAATTAAATTAACCCATTCTGGACGAAGTTTATTACTTTGCCCTCCATTTAGTTTTGCTCGTCCCGAACAATATCAGCTATTGCAATGGTACTGTTACCTTGGTACGGTGCCAACCTTTGCAGATGTATCACTTTCATCTTGGTACGGGTTCCCTTTTGGATGCTATATAACATCATTAATTCGTTTGATTATTTTATATGGGCCTTCCCAATCTGGCTGCAGCTTGGATGATCTTCCCTTGGTTCTCCTGGGGTTGTATAGCCATACAAATTCTCCTTCTTGAAAACCGCCACTATTTGCATTTATGTCGTACCTGGTTTTCATTTTGTCACTGGCAATCTTAATGTGGTCTCGAACCTGTTGATGGATTTTATTCATCTTCTCCCTTAGTTGTCCCACATAATCTGTTTCCGTGGATACCAGACCTCCAGGGATGCCAAACTCGATGTCACTAGGAAGATATAGTTCTCTTCCGAACATGATATTCGCTGGCGTTTCACTTGTCGTATCGTGCACTGCGCTACGATAGGCCATCAAGAATAACGGAAGATCCTTGTCCCAATTTCTTTGGTTGGTTTCCACTACCTTCGACAGATGTTCTTCCATGGTTCGGTTGAATCGTTCTACCATGCCATCCGATTGTGGGTTCATAGGTGTAGTTCGTGTTGTTCTAATGCCAAGTGTTCTGCACAGCTCTTCCATCAGTTGAGATTCGAAGTTCCTTCCCTGGTCGGTATGCAACTCGAGCGGTGTTCCATATCTGCAAACCCATTCACTGACTAATGTTTCCGCGACCGTAACTGCTTCCTGGTTCGGTATTGCATAAGCTTCCGGCCATTTTGTAAAGTAATCAATGACCACCATGATGTATTTGTTACCTTTTGTCGTTTCCGGAAATGGCCCCGCGATGTCCATAGCAATTCTCTCCATTGGGGCTCCCACATTGTACTGTTGCATCTCTCCTCGAGTTCTAGTTTTTGGTCCTTTGCTTGCCGCACAAGTATCACATCGCCGACACCATTGCTCTACGTCGGTTCGATACCTTACCCAATAAAACCTCTCCTTACTTTACCCAGGGTTTTATTGACTGCCAGGTGTCCTCCAGAAATACTTTCATGCAGCTTTCCCAGTACCTCTTCTACTCGACTTGATGGCAGTACCAGTTGCTCTAACACTTTATTTCCATCAGCGGACTCCCATTTTCTTTTTAGTATCCCGCTGTCCATCAATAGTGAGTCCCATTGCGCCCAGTAGCATTTCACCTCCGTACTTAAAGGTGCTACCTCTTTCCACTCCGGTCGCCTTCCCTCGGTTTTCCATTTCAATATTGGAGCCATAGCTGGATCTAGCTGCTCTCTTTTAATTGCCGGTACACCAATCTTCAGGAGTTTGGAACTTGATTTGGTTCACTTTCATTGCCTCATTTCCCTCAGTTCTGCTACATGACTTGCACTCCTCTATACAGGGTCTTCTGGAGAGGGCATCAGCGTTACCATGGATCCTTCCCTTGCGGTGTTCAACTTTGAAGTCGTAGTTCTGCAGGATCTCTATCCATCTTGCTGCTTGTTCTTCAGGAAATTTGAATTGTAATAACCATTTTAGAGCAGCATGGTCCGTGCGAATCAGGAATGGCTGTCCACACAAATACTTGTGGAAATGTTTCACAGCCTTGATGATAGCTAGCAACTCCTTCCTCGTGACGCAGTTATTCCGCTCCGGCTTTGACAGAACTTTACTGAAGTACGCCACCACTTTCTCATCGTCTCCAACTTTCTGTGACAAAACCGCTCCGGTTCCTACATTGCTTGCGTCTGTGTCCAGAATGAACATCTTTCCGGATTCTGGATAGGCTAGTATAGGGGTGTTGCATAGTTTTTCTTTTAAACGGCAGAATGCCTCATTACATTCGGTTGTCTACAGAAACTTGGTATTTGCCTCTGTCAATTTATGTAGACTCTTGGCGATATTCGCAAAATTCTCCACGAATCTACGATAATAGGTGCATAGGCCAAGAAAACTGCGTAGCTCATGAACATTCTTCGGTACTGGCCAATTTTTCACAGCATCAATCTTCTCGGGATCGGTGCTGACTCCATTTTCTGTAATGATGTGTCCAAGGTACTTCACTTCTTTGTAGAAGAGATTGCACTTTACCGGATTCAACTTCATGTTGGCATTACTTATTCTTCTGAGTACTTCTTCGAGGTTCATTAGATGCTCTTCGAAGTTGCGACCCATTATAATGATGTCATCAAGATAAACTAGGCAGGCCTTCCAGGTTAAACCATGCAACACGCATTCCATTAGACGTTCAAATGTTGCTGGGGCATTGCATAAGCCAAACGGCATCACATTGAACTCCCACAACCCATTGCCAGTAGAAAATGCTGTCTTTCGTCGATCTTCTGGATGCATTTCAACTTGCCAGTAGCCACTCTTCAGATCTAATGTGCTGTACCATTTGGCCCCTGATAGTGTATCCAGTGTGTCATCAATTCGTGGCAGTGGATAGCTGTCCTTAATGGTTACCTCATTCAGCTTTCGATAGTCTACACAAAAACGAGCTGACCCATCTTTTTTTCTAACTAGCACCACTGGTGAGCTCCATGGACTCTTAGATGGCCTGATGACTCCATCACGTTTCATTTTGTCCAGCATTCCTTGCACTTCCTCGTGTTTAGCTAGTAGTAGTCTTCTAGGAGGCTGCCTGATAGGATGAGCGTTTCCAGTGTTGATTCTATGTCGCACGATGTTTGTTCTTCCAACATCTTCATCTCCAGTAGAGAAAACGCTGCTCATCTTCGTTAATACCCTCTTGATTTCTTTGAATTCGGCCGGGTTCATTCTTTTACTAAGATCTTGAAGTACTGCTACTAATGCGGGATTGTTTCTCTGCATGAAGACCTTCTGCTCTTCTTGACAGTTGATTATCTCTTTTATGGTGCTGCATTTGGCGATTTCTTCTCCATGATTGATGACCACTCGTTTATTTGAGAAGTTAATCAGTTGCACTGGAACTACCCCCTCAATTGCTGCTACTAGCGTTCGGCCAATCATAATGTTTCCCCCAAAGTCGTTGTTAGCTAGCTCAATCATCACAGGTGAATTTTGGTCACTTTTATCTAGTAGTTTAGTCCAAATGATTTTCTCAGATTTTGCCGGGATCTCAGTTGGTCCATCACTAATAACACGGACCTCAGCATTGTCGTTGGTGGCGTTTAGCACTATTTCTGTGTTTCCATATCTCAGTACGTGGCTTCCCAGATCTAATATAAAATTGTATTCTTTCATGAAGTCAAGCCCAATTATGCACTCATCTTCTATATCTGCTACAATAAATCGGTGCCTAAATGAATTTCCTCCAAGGTGAACCTCTTGGTCGCGTTCTCCATGAACTAGAACTGTTTCACCCGTAGCTGTTTTTAGGGTGAATCGTCTTGCTGTATCGATCTGACTATCACAAACCACATCTGGACGCACTATCGATCTCGAAGCACCTGTGTCCAAAGTCAACATGCACGATTTGCTTCCAACGGTTGCCTCTAAGACTAGACTACTATTTTCTCTTTTTACTTGTGATACCACCAATGTAGGGCATTGTAATTGAGCCAGCTTTCGCCCTTCAAAACTGGCACAATCTAGTTTCCTGAATCCGGAACGCGGCCTCTGTCTTCCGGGTGTGGCTCCCATTTACATTCTCTTCGGATGTGCCCCAACTTCCCACAGTTCCAGCATCTTACTCTGCTAGATCTACTTCGTTGATTTCGCTTAGGCTTATCTCCCAGACTTTTGACACGCATGATCACTTCTTCAAGCGCTGCTTTTAGAGGTTCTTCAGCAACTTCCATATCCATCTGGGTATAGGTTAAGTGGCTAGAGCTAAAAAAGTCGAATAATCTAGGGTGTTATAACTTCCGTTTGAATCATAATATTTTTAAAAAATTTATCAATATTGAATATTTGAACATATTTCTATCATTTGTTTCCAAATGACAACCTTGGCGTTCCAGGTTCCTGAAAAATCAGCTGTTTTAAAAATTTAATAAACTTTGTTGTCCTTGATTTGGCTGAAAATGGCCAATCTCACTTTTGAATATTTACGCATACGTTAACTAAATAAATCTTCCCAAAATTTAAAAAAAAAATAGTTCAAGTCTAGAGGTTGAGACACCGGGGCTGTTAGAACGAAAACAAACGCAAACTGCCATGCCTTCCTCATTTTTGAGTTTATGTTGTTTAAACTCTTACTGGCTTTTAGATAAACTTTTCAACTATAAACTCAGAGATTTTCAGCTTTCTAAGCTAAGAGGTCTCAATGTAATTAGCATTAAACCTAATGCATGCCATTCAATTACAACAACAACTTCCATAAAAATATAAAAATATCCTATAGAAAAAATATTAAAAAAAATTTTTGTTTTTAGTTTTTTCGCAAAACTTAAAAAAAAAATTAAAACAAAGCTGAGTCATTAATGTTTTAAATTAAGAAATATATTTTCTTATATGCATATTGATTACACATTTACAAAAGTCTTCCTAAATTGTAGATATTTGAATTATTTGAAGTGTAAAAGTTGTTTGACAATTTTAGATTATAAATTATGTGTGGTGGTGTTGTAGGTGTGACGTTGTGAGAACGTTTATTTGCTTTTTGATGGATTTAATATGTTATCAAAAGTAGTTTTAACCAAATTAAATAAAACTGTTCCGAAATCGCATTGGTAAAGTAGTTTCCGTTAATGTATTTAGTTTGGTTTGATAAATTTTTTGGATTATTCTGGACTCGGACTATTCTACTTAAATTTTTTATTTAAACTAATCTGACACATCCAATTCTATTTGTACACAAAGCTGTCTGGTCCTGAAATCTACCTATTTCTAGCGGATATACGTGCCGCTTGGACTTTTTATGACTTAATTTTAATTTTAATAAGAACTAAAATTCCATAAATTTTATTATGTGTTCTTCGTCGTTTTTCTGTTGTTTTCGTAATACAGGCAATAACAATTAACTAAAGGGCAGTTTAATGTTTATGGATGACATATTGCAATTTGTATGGTTAGAATAGAATCATTTGTCAACAATCAGAATACAGAATAATTCAAATTTGCAAAAAGAGAATGAGCTGAATTTTATTTTATAAATTTTATTGAGAAAAAACTGGACCTTTTGTTGTTCGGGTATTCGACCAAAATATCCGGATATTAAACACTCGAAAAATCTTACCCTTAAAATACCCGGGTATCCGGGTACCCGGATACCAAGATTGCAAACACTATCGGCAGCTCTTATTTGTCGATTATACTGCGCACATGGTGGAAGAATATTTTGAATTTCCTTAGAGGAGAATTCGCTAAAGTTATATATATAGTAGATTGACAATTCAGCCACATTTCTTCTGTGCTGGAGTGAATCAAGCTGGTCCGTTAGTTCGGTATTACCAATCAACCGTATTGATTTTCTCTGTACAGAGTCTAGACATTTTATTGTTGACTGTCAAGAACCTCGCCCAAACATGACAGCAGTATTCCATACATGGACGAATAAAGGACTTGAAGATTATCAAAATTTTATCGGGATTGAAATACTTTTTACATCGACTCAAGAATCCTAATTTTTGCATTGCATATTTAGCGAGGTTAAACACATGTTTAATCCATTTCAGGTTATTTTGAATATCCACTCCAAGAAGTCTAACTGATTCAACCTCACGCAATTCCTCATGGTTTATCTTAATAGGGAAATTTTTATGTCGCTCTATCCGTGAAAGACGGCATAGTTTGGTTTTGGTTGGATTAAATGAAACAAGATTACGATCACCCCATTCCATTATACGATCCAGATCTTTGTTGATAGAATCAATTAGCAGCTCTCTATCAGTGGTAGCTGCAGTATGAGATTGAATTTAGGAGATGGATGTGATGCATGCAATGTGCTGTCATCAGCAAAACTATGGATGGGGTGCACTGTGGAAATAAGTAAATCATTAATGTATAGAAGAAACAAGGTTGGTGAGAGTGCAGAACCTTGGGGAACCTCAGCATTGGTTGTGAAAATATTGAATGTGATACCAACTAAATTAACATGAAATTGGCGACCTGTAAGAAAACTATTAGTCCCTGGGCCTTCACCTACATAATTTTGTGATTACCACATATTTTATACTTCGTGATGCGCCTGTCCTTGACGAGCCTGAAAACATTTGTTCTATGATTTTTCTCAAATCGGCCGCTTTTGCGTTCGGCAAGCTCCGAAAAATGCCGATTGCCCGCGATCTTGTAAATTTGCTACCACATTTATTTTTTTTGACTGTGGAGGTTGGAAATTTGTTTTAGAATACGAGGGTAAGCTTGTCCGACCAAAATGTGTTTGCTATTGTCGAGTCCGACAACTGACATTTTGGATGTTTGGGTTGTCGGACTAGACAATAGCAGACAAATTTTTGTCGGACAAGGTTATCCTTGTGTTCTAAATCAAATTTCCAACCCCCATAGTTAAAAAAAACAAAAATTTACAAGATCCCGGGCAATCGGCATTTTTCAGAGCTTGCCGAAAGCAAAAGCGGCCGATTTGAAAAAAATCGCAGAACAAATGTTTTCGGGCTCGTCAAGGACCAGCGCATCACGAAGTATAAAATATGTGGTAATCACAAAATTATGTAGGTGAAGGCCCAGGGACTATATGAATCCATGAGACAGTAATGGTCTATGCCATAAGATTTTAATTTAGCTATGAGATTTTTATGCCACACTTTATCAAATGCTTAAGAAATGTCAAGTGTAATACTGAATGTCTCACCATGGTTTTTTAGCGATTTTTTCCAGAAATGGGATACGTAGGCTAACAGATCACCTGTAGCATGACTTCTACGAAAACCATACTGCTTATCATCAATAATTCGCGACGTTTCCAAATAATCTATTAGGTTGTAGTTAACATATTTTTCAAATATTTTAGCCAAAACCGACAGAATTGCAATTGGTCTATAATTGTTATAGGGTCTATCTTACGGCCTTTCTTTGATATGGGTTGAACGCTGGCCAACTTCCGAGAATCGGGAAATATTCCGGGTCTATAAGATAAATAGAAAATTTTTGTTAAAACTGGAGCCAGCTGCCTAGCAAAGTTTTTAAGAATGAGGGGTGGAATACCGTCGGGACAAAGACTTATACTACAAAGGGTTCAAAACAAAATCAATGTCGTGATACCAAAAGAACAAGCAGGTTTTCGACAAAATCGTGGTTGTAACGAACAAATGCTCGGTTTTTCAACATATGTCGAGTCAGGTTTTCAAAAACATCTGAAAACTTGTATAGCACAAGTTGATCTTACATCAGCATATGACACAGTTAGTCGTCATGGATTGTTGTTGAAATTTGCATCAATTATTCCTTGTCTTAAACTGATAAATCTTTTAAATGATATGCTTTCTAATAGAAAGTTTCAGGTTTTTATGCAAGAAACTAAAAGCAAATGGAAAACTTTAAGCAATGGTTTGGCTCAAGGTTCAGTACTTGCTCCAATTCTTTTCAACTTATACATGTATGACATGCCAAAAACCACTTCCCAGAAATTTCAGTATGCTGATGATATTACTTTAGCTTATCAATGTAAAGATCTTCAACTTGGTGAAAAAGTTATAGAAAAAGATTTACATAAAATGTGGAATTATTTTAAAAAATGGGGTCTTAAACCGAATTCCAGTAAAACTGAAGTCAGTGCTTTTCACTTAAACAATCAAATGGCAAAATCTGAGTTATATGTTAAAGTTGAAAATGTTGTTCTTTTACATAACCATAATCCAAAAATTCTAGGTGTAATTTTTGATCGTTCTTGGACTTTTAAAAATCACTTAGAAGCAATAGCCAAAAAAGTTAGTGCAAGAAATAATTTGTTACAACAAATTGCTGGTACAACTTGGGGATCAAACGCAAATGTTTTAAGGACTGCTGCTTTAGGATTAGTATATTCTACAGCTGAATATTGTTCTTCAATCTGGATGAACAGTGCTCATACACCAAAAATCAATATTCAACTGAATCGTGCAATGAGATTAATTTCTGGTGCTATAAAATCAACACCTTTGAATTGGTTACCTGTTTTGTCAAATATACCACCACCAGACATTCGTCGTAAAGAAATGTTATTCAATACCATTCAAAGAAGTTCAGAAGTTAACAATTCTTTATTGTTTGATTTATTTTTGGAAGCTCCTGATCAAAGTTTATGTAGAACACCACCGTATATCACTGCTAAACAACTTATTTCACAAAATTTTAACTCTGAAGATTTCTGGCTGATGTCTTGGAACAACAACCTTCCATTAAATGGTACATTTGTTCAAAACCCTAATGTGAAATTAAATGGTTTTGAACTAAAAAGAAATGATTGGGTGAAATTAAATCGTATAAGAACCGGCTATGGTAGATCAAACTATACATTACATAAATGGGGTCTGGTTGATTGTCCATCATGTGAATGTGGTAAAGAATTTCAGACAGTCAATCACATATCTCAAGAATGTAACTTAACTAAATTCAATGGATGTTTTGAAGAGGCTTTTTGTTTATCTGATCAATTTATTGATTGGTTACATGGACTGAAAAATAAAATTTAATGTATTTTGATGTTGAATAAACCGTACGATTAAAAAAAAAATACCGTCGGGGCCAGCAGATTTGTTGATATTGATAGAAACACGCAGTTTCCGTACAATATTGCAACGAAAAATAATTTGTTTCATCTTCGTTACAAATGGGGAAATGAGTGTGGGAGAATGGGGCGGTTCAACTATGTTTGAGTTTTCTGTGAAAATACGACCCAAAAGATCCGCCTTCTCTTTCGAGTCGCTCACGGGAATGTCATTCAAAACTAAGGTTGGAATAGAGGATCGAGTAAAATTGCTCTGGACTGATTTAAATGCCTGAAAGAAACTACGTGAGCCAGATGGGTGCTCAGCGAATTTCGTTGCTTTTTTCTGGATAAACGCTTCTTTGTCCAAATCTATTTTGTATTTACTAATATTTCTAGCTTTCTTATAGGCGCTATGGGTTTCAGGTGTTTTATTTGAGTTAAACGTCTTAAATGCTTTGCGTTTATTCCTCACTGCCTCATCAACATCCCGCATGAACCAAGGCTCAGTTTTAGGAGTGATTAATCGATTTGGAATAAACCGCCGCATTCCGTCTTTTATGATTTCAGAAATTCTTATTGCCGATGTGCTAGGATCTTGATTATCACAACAAATAGTTTTCTAAGGTGTTTCATCATAAGCATTTCTCAGTCCCTCCCATCCAGCGCGTTTATAGTTCCAAACGCGACGAAGATTTGCTTTAATTTGTGTCGGTGATGTAAATTGCACTATTGCTGATATTAGTAAATGGTCCAATCTTCCGAGGGGTTGTTCAACTTTTGTCTTCGTAGTATCTGGTTCGTTTGTCAAAAACAGATCCAGTAAATTATTGTTATGATATGAATTATCTGGGATTCTAGTGGGACACTCTATCATTTGCGTCAAACCATGATAATCTGCGAGTATCAGTTCGGCTTGTTTTCCTACGTCGTCAGTGCGCGATGAATACTTAAGCCATTCTTTATTATGAATATTAAAGTCTCCAAGAATGGCCAGTCTTGCTTTGGGGTAGTCCGTGGTAATCTTGTCTAGGTTAGCCGATATTTGATCAAAAAATGGACATCCTGGGGGGGGGGGGTTGAATTTGGAGATCTGTATAATCCTATTATAAACATAGTTTATAAGTTTAGTTTAGTTTCATCAACCCTGAAATCTTCAGTGCTAGAGAATTATGGTGCTTAGAGTTAAACTCGTAGGCCTTAATTCTCATACGTGTGAATTTCGAACAAATACACAGACACAATGCTTGTTATAAAAGGAATGTTCCAGTTCGCAACTAGGTATCCAGTATTTATCGAGATCCAATTTCGATGCTTTGCCACTGACAATTGTTTCGGTAAGAAACAATATGTCAAGTTTATTTTTTTCGATGTAGTGATGAACCTCGTTTAGATTCGAATTGAGACCTCTTATGTTGGTGAAGTCAATGCTAAGCTGTTGGTTCACTCTGCTGCCATTTTGTTGAGACAAAGACTTACCTTTTGACATTGCAGGTATAGATACTGAAATTCAACCAGGCCTAAATTTCAACACTACACAGTACAAAAAAAACTGGGTATCTCTGTCACGATAGCAGATTTCATGCAAAAGTTGCACGATGAGGGAAAAGCCAAAAAATGGGGACACAAAAGACACTATCAAAACTCGAAATTCTTACTAATAACTTAAACGAAATTTTACATTTCTTGTTACTAGGCAATACAAAACAAATGTATGCTTTAAAATAATAAATTTATCACATCAAAGCAATAAAAGGTAAAATTTGGCTATCGCCTGGTAACAGTACAAAATACCAAATAATTTTTTAATAAAGAACAATCTCACGAATTATATAACTGTACGCCCCCTATCTTCACTTCACTTTATTTTCAATAACACTAACACATACACTCAGTTTTATTTTCAATAACACTAACACACTCAGCGTATTTACAGTGTACAAAATACAACTTATTTTTTTATTTTCGATTATTTTTTTTTCTTTAAAATTCAGCAGACAACCTTCTTCTTCTGACTCTGGTTGATGAAAAAGCATGTTTCCAGCATCCTGATATATTTTCTTTATTAGATCAATTATTTTCTTCGGGATGCCCATTTCACAAAGTGCCTTCCATATCGCGCTTCGGTTAGCTGTGTCGAAGGCGCGTTCGAAGTCCACGAAGAGGAGATATTGTGATGAATTCCATTCGTTTGACTGTTCTTTGATGATATGGATTGTGTTAATATCATCAGTACAGCTTCTACCTGGTCTAAAGCCAGCTTGTTCATTTCTTAATTTTCTGTTAATTGATGTAGATATTCTTTCAAGAATGATCATTGCTAATGATTTTATTGTGGTATGAAGTAGAGATACCTCTTCAGTTTTTACATTCTTTTATGACACTTTTCTTTGGAATTGTTATGGTTAAACCCTCTTTCCATTTGGTTGGTATTTCACCGTTGTTCCATAAATCAGCTAATAGTGGTGTTAGAACTCCAGCTGTTATAGCTGCATCTGGCTTGAATACTTCTGCTGGTATACTGTCGGTTCCAGCTGCTTTATTGTTTTTCAGATTCTGTATGGCAGATTTAGCTTCCCGCTCCCTAGGTGGATGGGTATTGGTATAGTTATAGTCATCCGAAGACTGCAAGTTTCCTTCATTTTCTTGGCAGCTGTCTTCAAAGTATTCTTTCCATCTATTAAACTGTTGTTCATGTGTTGTTTGACCAAATTAATCGCGCATATTTCTATTTGTTGCTGATGTTTCAGCAGTCTTGAAAATGCTTTCTGCGATCATTCCTTGCCATCTTTTTCACAATTGTTTAGCTGTTTTTTTGAAATTTCTGTCGGTTTTCCGTTGTGCTTTGGTGACATAGTTGCACTTTGAGCTGACAACGCTCTTCGATTTTATTTCAGGCATCATTACTTATGGTTACTTATGGTTTTCGGTACTTGTCTTGGTATCCTAGCACCTCTGTTGCAGTTTTTACGTATAGGTTTTTTCAATTTGGTCCCACTTTCGATCTATACTGATTGTTTCATTCTGTGGTAGATTGAGCTAGAACGATTCTTTGAAGATGCGGTTGGTGTTCTTGTCACTTAATTTCTGTTTGTATTGAATTTTCTCCGATTTAACTGGATGTTATGTTTTACAGTGGCTGGTTTGATTTTGAATATTGCAATGACCCCGTTGATGGTCGTTGTGTATGGCGGCACCTCTTTCTGCTCTGACGTCTTGTAAGGAAGATAGAAACTTCTTACTAACCAATGCATGATCGATTTGATTTTTCCCATCCAGTCCCCATCCATTTGGTCGATTTAGGTTTTCCCATCCGGTGAAATCTAAGGGTGTTTCCTATGAATTCTGGTTTGGTCTACACAGTATTAAGACGGGAGTGAACATTGGTTTTGAATACAGGCATAGATAAGTTAAATTTCTTTAATTCAGCGGGTAGGTTATTGAAGAGTTTTGATCTAGGGATAGAGTACGGAAGAGCCCAAGAGTTGCAAGAAACTAGGGGAGGATAATTGTTTGTACTCTACGAGAAGGACAAAAGGTGAACATAACAGCTGGACAATGAAATTTAAAATTTTTAAAAAGAAGTAACAGGAGGCGGGTAGAAATATGATTAGCGAAGGCGGTGCCAAGAAGGTTGATGGCAAAGCTAGAGGTATGGCGACGAATTTTTAGGTTGCAGAAAAAAAGAACTGCCCAATTCAAGGATTTTGTAAGACGAGATAGCCCTTCCAGAGTTCATCCCGAGTAGATTTCGATGCCATAGTTAAAGACAGGTATTACTAATGCATCAACAAGTAGCTTCATAATATGCAAGGAAAGGAAATGATTAAGACTGTAAAGCTCGTTGTTGCAGTAGCATTGCTTATCCCAGCTAGCACAGATTTTGATTTGTAACACATTTGTCACATTTGAGTTATATTACAGTTGCGAATTAGCCATTGGAAACAAATCAATCGGCTCAGTTACAATACTGTTTTATTTTTGTTATGTAAAAATCAGGGTTGTGCGGTAGACAAAATAGATTACTTTACATGTATAGATTACGCATAGATTACGTGTAAATTACGCGAGATATTTTCGTGTAATCTATAATGTAAACTATAATGTAATCTATTTAATTGATATGTGCATTCTAAACTTTTTAGCAATTAAATTAACTTTTTTCAAGATCGCAAGATCTTGTTTTTGACAATATTATTGATCATGTCTTTTGCGAAAAAATCGAAAAAAAGTTTTCAGTAGGGATAGTACAATAATTCCACATATTTCTTCTTAAATCAAAATTAATAGATTACACCAAATTTACATAGATGACATAGATTACATTTCATAGATTACATGTAATGTAATCTATTTTAGATTACGCGTAAAGGAACAACCCTGAAAAATACACTTGTTCTTAAAATGTTTCATAAAAGTCACAAAAAAAGAAGTTATGTTTAAGTTAAATTAACCCCTTATAAAAAAAATCGAAAGAAATCGATAGAAAACGATTGAAAACGAATAGTTTTCTATCGTTTGCTATCCGTTTCTATCAGATTTAATCATTTTAAACGCATAGACTATATCTGCCAGATAGAAAACGCACCGTAATCTATCGTAACCTATAGGATTTTTCACTTTTCGGTTTCAATGGTTTTTCTACGATAGAATTTCTATCGTAGTTAATCGTTTTGAATCTGAAGATCACGATTGAAATTTTTTTTGGTGAAATTGAAAAAGCTTTGAATCGTTTCCTATCTGACATTACATATATAGCACCAATCGTAACTTATCGTATTTTCCCGTCATTAGATTTCTATCGGGCAGAATCTGAAATTTACGATTGAGATGTTTTGTGGCAGTTGATGGCCACCTTAAAATACATATGGAATTTCTTTTCGGTACTAAGCATTTTATATTACAATATTTATAAGCAAACAATCATCATTCCTTAATAATGATCGAATTTTTTTTGTTACTTTTTTTTAAATCAATAAAATGAATTTGATTTTCCTTGGCTCAGCTGATTTTGTTTTTAAACGGTATGTAAGATGGTATATATGTAAATTTAAATACATATGTATGATTATTAATAAACCAGTATTGCCTGTAAATAAATTGTTCGTTTTCAAAATATATAGACTCAAACATTTCCTGAAAAGTTTAGTTTATGTTTTTGAAATCGCGTCGAGAGTGCTCAATATAAAATAATAAATTAAATAAAAAAAATATATGCTAAAGTTTAGCAATTTGTGCTTGTTACTCAGTTTCATCTTAATATTAAAATTAGCCAGTGCTTAAAGTAAAACTTGTGAAAAAAGCAATAGCAGAATACGGAAATACCTTTTCACGGTGAATTTTTTTATTGAAGTCATTCCATATACAAAAGCCCAGAAAATATTTTTATAGAAAATATCTAGAACAATTGTGTTCGCGCTTTCGACGCGACCCGTTAGAACAATCTGGTTTTCGGATTAACGTATATTTGAAAATAGTTGAACACATTGGAAAAACTATCATGTTGTGGTACCGTTTCAAGTACGGTTTCCTCACTGGGACAAGGAAAAACATGGACTTAAAAGAAAGATAAGCTTTTGTTTTGTTTTGTATATTTATAAATCATATTCTAATTTATTAAATACATATGCCTGATTTTCTTCATTACTAAAAATATTAAATTATAAAATTTTATGAACTAAAGTTGCCAAATTTATTAATTTAAGTTGTATATACATATAAAGATATTACACCAATATAACATTTATAAAATTATTAAGTTAAACCATAAAACGTGTATTCGTAAGAAAATGGTTATGGTACCATTCAACCGTTAGGTTAGTTAGTTAAATTGTTTCTTTTATATATGCTTTTGTGATAATCCGTTATATAATAGATTACTTTTGTTGTAACATCAAATACTTCTTTTTTTTTTATTTTACAAATATTTTGTTTATTGTTTGGGAATGATGATGTTTGGTATGATGCGTTAAATTTGTAGATGATCAATTCGAGGATGTAATATGACCTAAGATAATCAGGGGAGACTTGTAACAACATACAGCACGCTAGTCTCCATGGGTGGTTTAATGGGAAAAAAGTGCTAGTCACCTCTATATCTAGTGGCTAACTGTTCTTCAATATTTTTACAATACAAATACAATACAAATTTTCTACCATATTGACTCAGAACACATTTTAGGAAAAAAGCAGCACTTTCAAGCTTTTACGAAATGCCTAAGACATCCCCACTCCCACTTCTCACTGATCTACTAGCCTAGGCAGATGTGCTGCGTCTTATGGCAATTGGTTTCGTAGAAGAAATTCTGTTCGCGATTCTCTCTGCGAGAATTTGGATTAGTTTCGCGACAGTGGCGCCCAAGTTATGGTAGTTATGGCTATTTGGTTTAGATAACATCGACCTAAATAAATTACAGATTGTTTTGAGTTGATGAAGTTTACAGTTTTTGAGTTTTGATGTACAAACAGCATTTCTGTTAAATTTACATGGTTGTCTTTTCACATAATTCCAAATTGTTAAAAGCCCGACTTTCACTCCCCGTAATGGCGGTGATAATAGTTTTCTTTTAGATCTCTATCTTACCACAATGCCAGATATTACGAGTGTCGATGTCGCGAAAGGTAGTATTGGAAATTCTGATCATTATTTAATCTCATCAGTTATCAAAACTGATTTACTTAAAACTACAACTCCCAAACCCCGTAAAATATTTCACTACTCAAAAATGGATAAGAGTGGTCTTCAAAATTTTTTCCATGGTTTCCCTTTCGACCGTCATTGTTTTTACACTGACAATGTAAATGTTTCTGCTCAAAACTTTACAGAAACCATCCAATTTGCTATCAATAAATTTGTCCCTTTCTCCATAGTAAAACCCAAACAAAAATACTTGTATTCGAAAGCTGCCAAAACGGCACTTAGAAACAAACGTAGATCATTTAATATTTGGATTCATAACAAAACTCCCGCCAATCGATCCCAATATCTAAAGGCCAACAAAATATCTAATCAGATTATCTCAAACGAAAAGTCCGAAATTGACAGAGCGAAAGCCTCAAAACTTACGTCTATGTCTGTTTCTGACAAGAGTTTCTACAGTGCCATCAATTCTTTAAATTCTGGTACAAAATTTTCTATTCCCCCTATTATTGATGGTGATTTAATCGTCAATGATCCCGCAAGAAAAGCTAACTTGTTCGCTGAACGCTTTGCTCTGAACTCCACTGTTTTGGAAACTCCTAAAGAAATACCCCAAATCCAGTCTTCAGGAGTTAATATGAATGAACTTCACTTCAAACCCAAAATAGTCGCTAAACTTTTAAAGGGGTTAAACATCAACAAAGCATCAGGAATGGACAATATTCCACCCATTATTTTAAAAACCTTTTCCAAAGAACTTGCACCAACTTTAACTAAAATATTCTACCAATCCTACAAATCTGGTATATTTCCCTCGTGCTGGAAGTTGGCAAATGTCCAGCCTGTCCCCAAAAAGGGACCAAAATCCGATATCTCAAATTATAGGCCAATAGCTTTACTATCGGTCCTATCCAAAGTCTATGAGCATTATATTAATACACATATTTCAAAATTTCTGGAAGAAAATCATTTGATATCCGACAGCCAATACGGTTTTCGAAACAAAAGATCAACTACCGATCTATTAAACTATGTAGCGCATTGTTGGAACAGCATACTTGATAAAGGTGGTGAAACATACGTTATCGCTTTAGACATCTCCAAGGCATTCGATCGAGTCTGGCATGCCAACTTAATCAACAAGCTCGTTGCGTACGGTTTTCATCCCAATGTTGTGAAGCTGATTCAAAATTTTCTGTCCAACCGACACATTTCGGTAACCTTAGACGGATTTTCTTCTGAGTCTAAACTAATTAACGCTGGTGTACCCCAAGGCTCAGTATTGTCCCCAACCTTATTTTTGATTTATATCAACGAATTGTTGAAAATCACCAGCAACCCAATAAATAGTTTTGCAGATGATAGTACTCTGCACAAGTCGTTCGAGCCCCTTCCTTCAAAAGGTAAAATGCACGAACGAATTAATCCTGCCCGGAGAGACGCTGCCATAAACTTGAACAAAGACCTGAATAAAGTCGCCGACTGGGGTGACCAAAACCTTGTCAATTTCAACTCCACCAAAACACAGCTGTTGATTGTTTCCAGATTAAAGACCGAGTTCCCCAAAGATATTTTATTTAGTATGTGTGATGAACCAATAGGTGAATGTAAAAGCATTCGTTTATTGGGTGTCACAGTTTCAAATGACCTACTCTGGAACGATCATGTAATGGCGATGGCAAAAAGCGCGTCCAAAAAACTCGGCCTCCTAAATAGATGCAAAAAATTTTTTACTCCATACCAATTGCTCCATGTTTATAAGTCCTATATTCGTCCCTGTATGGAGTACTGCTGTCAAGTTTGGGGTGCTGCCTCTGTTTCCATCTTGGCCCTCTTGGACTCTGTTCAAAAGCGAGCTATACGAATTGTGGGTGATCGAACTTTGACATCAAAACTTGATTCCCTACAACATCGTCGCACTGTTGCTGACCTCGTTGTTTTTTACAAATATCGTCATCAGCAGTGCTCAGATGAAATCAGCGGCATCATGCCTCAAACTTATTCTTACCCCCGTTCCACTCGGCAATCGGCTGCCGCAACCAGTGAAACGGTAAAGATCCCGCGCTGTCATACTGGCAGATCGCAGAGAGACTTCTTTGTCCGAACTGCGTACAAATGGAATAGTTTGCCGGAACACTTAGTCTCAGGTGGCTTCAACCCACAGATGTTTAAAAAAAGCGTTAATCTACACCTCAGAACGCCAGTTGTTGTGGGACCCAGGTCTAGACCTAGGTCTTAAAAGGTATTTATGTGTTGTTGTGACACATATTCTAAACCCTATTACACAACACATTTTATTAAAAAAAAAAAAAAAAAAAATAATTCATTTTCCATATACCTTTTTGTATTTACAGTTTGTTGAGGTGATTGGTTTCAGGTTTAAGTATATATATATATATTTTGCATTTGCGTTTTATCGTTTCGATAATTGTTTGGTTACCAGTCATTCTAGCATAAGCATATATAATTTTTTTGGTTAAATTATTTTTCATTTGAATATTTCTATTTTTTATTTATGCTGTGCATCATTATGAAATTTCTGTCCGTAATTATTTTTAGTCATCACCTAACGACGAAAACGAAAATTTATGTCTCAATATATGATTGAACCGCAATGGTTTTCGCTGAATAGTTTCTGAATATTATTGTTTGTTTATTCTTTCATGTATGGGAATTCTTTGATGCTAAATAGATGATCGCATTGATTTTTCACGCTTAATGTTTTGAGTATTAATGCAAGTCTATATTTGGTTATTAAATTTTATTGCAGGATTGATATCGCACATCTCTTCTGGACTTTAGTTCGTTTTGATTATGATTTGTTTGTCTGTATCTCTCCACAATAATTTATAGTTTGTATGATGATTGAAAGTTTTGAAGAATTTATTTTTGCAAACAGCATCTTTTCTCTCTTTGGAAATTTTGATGAAGTGCTAAGTTTTGCGAACTTAAGTTATTTTTATATTGCATAGTATTATTTAACGTATTTTGATTTTTGCGCGTTAGATTCAGTCTGTGACTTTGGTAACTTGTGTTACTTTTGATTTCTAATGTTTGGTGATAATCAAGGTTCGTTGGGTTATTGAAAGGATCATCATTTCCGTTTGCGAATGGTTTTGATTTGATGACTCCGAAAATGCAATATTTCTATTTTTTTTTTCTCCTCTTGTAAACCGTATTGAGAACTTTAAATATGTATATCTTTGTGTCTAATGATGTCCTCGAGTTGATCATAATTGTTATAAAAAAAAAAAAAAAAATAATAAACTTTTAATAATTTATATAGAATTTTCATATCGTATCGTAGCGTACCGTATCGTAGTCGAATATATGAACTTACTGAATGTTTTTTTTATATATCTTAATATTTCAGTCTAAATACTTTATATATTTATTTATTTAATTTCTATCATTTATCTTTTAAAACTTTGTTATGGATCCCGACAGTTTGGAACATGATGAGTTCGCGTTGGAATGTGCTTTGCGTGGTATTGAAGGTACAGTTAGTAACCAACTAAAGCTTTTGAAAGCTTCTATCAAATCGGAGGAAAAAGGCGATATCGAAATTCCAACTCGACCACATTTGGCTGCTAGTAAAAATCCAGTTCGTGAAATTCGGTTATGTGAATCCAAACTTAGATATATACAGGCTGAATTACAGAAAATTCTTGCAAGCGAAGACGTTGAAAAGGTTGATGTTCTTAAAACATTGCATTCGCGTCTCCTTCACGTTCAATCTCGTTTGAATCGTATGAAATACTCTCCTAAGGTGCAAGCTATCATAGAAAAACTATCCAAGTCGTGTGAAAGATTAATTGAAACCGTTAACAACGTTATTTTAGAAGTAACAGGTCCTGAAGAGGCTGAAGTTTCTATTCGTGAGGCTCTAGCTGACATTCCTGAGTCAACAATGGATAATGATGATATTGTTGAAGCTGGTATAGCACCATCTACAGTAGAACCTGCGGGAAGCGAGTTTTCCACAGTATCATCTGAGTCTTCTCTAAAATCTAACATTACCGGCAGTTATTCGACAACTCAGTCAGATGTATCGCGACCTTCCTCTTCAGCACCTCCAGTTCCGTCTACTAGTATAACAGTAGGAACAGGCATGGAAACCTTTAGTCACACATCACCCTTACAATCATCGATTGCGTTGCCTAGTCAGACCAAAGCTTCAGTAAACACAGGTCCTAGAGCTGTGGCTTCTACCTCCAATATAGGCGTACATTTTGATCCTACTATTTTGCCATCAGGCTACGACCCACGAATGAGCTCAAATACTCAACAACACGATGTCTCTAAATCACCTCAGGACGAACTTAATGCACTTTTAGATTTGATTTCCAAACGTGTCGCAATAAGTGGAAATCCTCTCATACCAATGGATCAGAATACATTGATTGGCACTAAGATACCGAGCGTTTCAAATGAATTAAGAGTTATAAATACGATGCCTCAGGGAGGTAATTCCCTTCCTCCTGGCTTACCTTTACCAAACATTAGTCAA
This sequence comes from Diogma glabrata, assembly GCA_963693315.1. Classification (NCBI taxonomy): domain Eukaryota; kingdom Metazoa; phylum Arthropoda; class Insecta; order Diptera; family Cylindrotomidae; genus Diogma; species Diogma glabrata. The sequence goes on from OY856188.1 coordinate 199,614,427, forward strand.
TCGGAGTCTTCTCATCTGAAGCCACCCACTTGGAGTCAGCTTCCCATTACCACTTCTGGAGATTTTAAACCTGCTCAACATTACCCCGTGGGTATGCACAAATGGAATATTACCTTTGATGGTTCACCCACTGGAATAGCCGTCGAACGCTTTCTTTTTAGAGTTGAGCATATGGCAGTTTCACATGGTATTTCGCACATGCGCTTAATTGATGGATTGAGCATGTTATTGCGTGGTCCCGCCTTAGAATGGTATTGGCTTTATTTGGAACGTACTGGTAGGGTAACTTGGCCTCAATTGCGTGAAGCTTTGATAAATAGGTTCCAGGACAGACGCGATGAGTTGGAGGTACGACAAGCCTTAGAGCTTAGAAAACAAAAGCAACGAGAGTCCTTTTTAGAATTTTACACGGCAATTCTGTCAATTTCTTTGGCCTTGAAAACACAGATTCTCGATTCGGAGTTACTTTTGATACTTAGAAGAAATATGCGAAACGGATTGCAAGTAGCTCTCGCTGGTCACTCATTTGTTTCAGTTGCGCAACTAGTGAAGCGTTGTGTCGAGACGGAAGATACATGGAATCGTGTTGGATACAATCCAGATGTGCTGTGCAAACCACGGCATGATATAAGCGAACTAACTGCCGAATATAACCCTTATTTACCAACGATGTCGTTTCCACCTAATTCGATGCCTTATGGTGATTCACCCGATATTTGTGCCATAAGTGGAGGAAGAAATCTGAATTTTAACGCTTCTTCGAATCGACCGTACATTCCTCAATCTAAACCTGCGTGTTGGAATTGTTTTAGTGAGGGACACTTTTTTAAAGATTGTGCAATACCGATTAACCACAGATTTTGTTTTGGATGTGGAACTAATAACATCATTAAATCACAGTGTAAGCATTGTTTGCATGCGGGAAACTTGAGAAGGGGAGTGCTACCACCTGGGGCACCACACTTCCCACATCCCACCCCTATACTACCCAGGAAAGAAACGGAGGAGGTTGCGACTGGAATAGACCCGGAATTTCTGAAACTCCAACAAAGGAACAGTCATCTCAAGTAGATTATTTCAATGTTTCGTCCGATTCCAACCCATCACATAATGATCAAAGTACCCAAACTAATGTTTTTGAAAAACCGAAAAAGAGCTCTTGTAAAAATCGAACATCGCGATACTGGCGTCTTCGTCGTTCAATTAAAGCAATGGTAGCCGAAACCATACTTCCTAGTGAAAATCTGGATAATCGTCCTTATGCCAACGTCTTAATAGCTGGAATACCTTATACGGGCTTATTAGATAGTGGTGCCAATATAAGTATACTGGGGTCTGGTTCTGAACAATTTTTAGAAAAAGCTGGTATTAAGTGTCGTAACCTTCCATCCTTTGTTACTACTGCTAGTGGTGTTTCTGAACGAGTCCATGGTCATATTTGTGTTCCCGTGTCCTATAAAGGAAAACAAAAGACGATGCGTTTACATATAGCGCCAAGCTTAAAGCAATCTTTGTACCTTGGTATGGATTTTTGGGATCTCTTCGGTTTGGCTCCCATTCAAATAAATGAGATTGATGACACTTCAAAAACATCGATTCGTCCACCCAACCAACATGAATTATCTGTGGCTCAACAAGCTCAATTGGCCCTTGTTATTGCCAAGTTTCCATCGTCAGCAAAGCTTGGATTAGGACGCACGCAAATTTTATCCCATAAAATTGATGTCGGTCAGGCTGTACCGATAAAACAAAGACATTACACCGTATCTCCTGCAGTACAAGCGGAAATCTATAAAGAGCTGGACAGAATGCTTTCTCTTGGTGTGATTGAGGAGAGCCAAAGCCCCTGGAGCTCCCCAGTTTCATTAGTACGTAAAGCTTCTGGAAAGGTTCGTCTCTGTCTTGATGCCAGGAAGTTAAACGCCGTGACCGTAAAAGATGCTTATGCTTTACCATTAATCGATGGTCTAATTGGTCGCTTAGAACAGACCAGATTTATCAGTAGTATTGATCTCAAGGACGCCTTTTGGCAAATTCCGCTGGAGCAAGAGTCTAGAGATAAGACCGCCTTTACAGTTCCGGGACGACCTCTTTACCATTTCACTTCTATGCCTTTCGGGTTATGCAACGCTCCACAAACAATGAGCAAATTAATGCACAAAGTGATTCCGCATCATTTGCATGATCGGGTATTTGTTTACTTGGACGACTTGCTAATGACATCGCCAACTTTTGAAGAGCATTTGTCACTGTTGTCTGAAGTGGCCAGATTATTACATGTTGCTAATCTGACCATAAATGTAGAGAAAAGTAAGTTCGCTCTCAAGGAAGCCAAATACCTGGGTTATGTGATTGGTGACGGTTGTTTACGTGTAGATCCTGCAAAAGTGGAAGCTGTAGCAGAATATCCAACCCCCAAAACCGTTCAGAAAGTTCGCAGATTTCTCGGTATGACGGGATGGTACCGTCGGTTTATACCAAATTTTTCATCACTATCGGCCCCGATAAGCGACTTAATGAAAAAAGGAAGCAAAGTGGTATGGAACGAGATGGCCCAAAAATCTTTTGAGGAACTAAAACTTGCTCTTGTCTCGGCACCTGTTCTGGCCAATCCAAATTTTTCGCAGCCTTTTTTTGTACAATGCGATGCCAGTACTACCGGTATTGGAAGTGTGCTTTTCCAAAAGTCGAGTGATGGTGAGGAACATCCAATATGTTATATGTCAAAAAAATTAAATTCTGCACAACGTAAGTATAGTGTGACGGAGCTAGAATGTTTAGCGGCAGTGTTAGCTGTGAAAAAATTTCGTGCTTACATTGAAGGCTACCGTTTCACTATAATTACGGATCATGCCAGTTTAAAGTGGCTCATGGACCAGAAAGATCTGTCTGGTAGGTTAGCGAGATGGACCCTTAAATTACAGGCATTCGATTTTAATATCGAATATCGCAAAGGCAGTCAGAACGTAGTACCTGATGCGTTATCCAGAATTCATGTAGACTCCATCTCTGTTGACGATATTGTTGTCCCCACTCTTCACATCGATTTGAATTCTATGGCTTTCAAACAACAGGATTACCTAGACTTGATCGAAACTTTGAAGGTTAATTCTAGTGCGAAAACCAACTTTCGAGAAAAAGACGGGAAGTTGTACATAACACCGTCATTTGGATTACAAGACCTGGATTGTACTGACATTACTAATTGGAAACTAGTAGTTCCAAAATCTTTAACACCCAGGTTAATACAATCAGCCCATAATCCTCCGTCTGCCGCACATTTCGGCTTTGTGAAAACATTGGAGATTCTTCAACGTCAATTTTACTGGACAAGTATGACTCGTGATGTTAAAGAATATGTTGTAGGTTGCAGCATTTGTAAATCGGTCAAGCCAGTCAATTTTTCTACCAGACCGGCCATGGGAAATTATATCGAAGTGACCCGTCCGTGGCAGCGACTATATATGGATTTTCTTGGTCCGTATCCACGTACGAAATCCGGAAATACGTGCATATTGATCATACTTGACCAATATTCGCGATTTGCATTAATTGAACCATTGCGCAGCGCAACGTCGGTAAAGTTGGTCGATTATCTTAAGACCAAAGTATTTAACTTGTTTGGAGTACCCGAAACCGTCTTTTCCGACAATGGAAGACAATTTGAATCGGTGGCTTTAGCTAATTTACTAAAATCCTATGGTGTACGGCATGATTTCACTCCAAAATATTCGCCACAATCAAATGCTTCAGAGCGAGTAAATAGATCAATCCTCTCTGCTATCCGTGCGTATATCAAGGATAACCACCGAAGTTGGGATGAACATTTGGATGAAATAGGAGCAGCGTTAAGAAATTCGGTTCATTCTTCCACTGGATTCTCGCCTCACTTTCTTGTATTTGGTTACCATATGGTACTGCATGGAGCTACCTATAAACTGTTACGGGAACTAAGTTCAGGTGCAGACAATCATGTTTCTATAATTCCCAATTCACATCGTCTAAGTTTAGCTCAAGAATTAGTATTAAATAACCTTAGAGACGCGTATCAACGTAACGCTAGCCAATATAATCTTCGTAGTCATAGTCGATCGTTTACCCCAGGGCAAACGGTTTTTGTACGTAATTTTGTGCAGAGCGACGCTACAAAACACTTTGCAGCCAAACTTGCACCTAAGTTTATCAAAGCTCAAATTCTGACGAGAGTGGGTAACGTGGCTTACGAGGTTGTTCGAGAGAATGGTGAAAAACTTGGAGTTTACCATGCAAAGGACATTCGAAGTTAGTTATCAAACGTTGATCATTTCTACACTCAATCTCGATCCATAACGGAGTTTTATCAGACGTAAATGATAGAATTGTAGCCCGGTCTTTGAGACCCTTCTCCTGGGTGTGAGTCAGCCCTACGATTGTGGCAGTTGATGGCCACCTTAAAATACATATGGAATTTCTTTTCGGTACTAAGCATTTTATATTACAATATTTATAAGCAAACAATCATCATTCCTTAATAATGATCGAATTTTTTTTGTTACTTTTTTTTAAATCAATAAAATGAATTTGATTTTCCTTGGCTCAGCTGATTTTGTTTTTAAACGGTATGTAAGATGGTATATATGTAAATTTAAATATATATGTATGATTATTAATAAACCAGTATTGCCTGTAAATAAATTGTTCGTTTTCAAAATATGGACTCAAACATTTCCTGAAAAGTTTAGTTTATGTTTTTGAAATCGCGTCGAGAGTGCTCAATATAAAATAATAAATTAAATAAAAAAATATATGCTAAAGTTTAGCAATTTGTGCTTGTTACTCAGTTTCATCTTAATATTAAAATTAGCCAGTGCTTAAAGTAAAACTTGTGAAAAAAGCAATAGCAGAATACGGAAATACCTTTTCACGGTGAATTTTTTTATTGAAGTCATTCCATATACAAAAGCCCAGAAAATATTTTTATAGAAAATATCTAGAACAATTGTGTTCGCGCTTTCGACGCGACCCGTTAGAACAATCTGGTTTTCGGATTAACGTATATTTGAAAATAGTTGAACACATTGGAAAAACTATCATGTTGTGGTACCGTTTCAAGTACGGTTTCCTCACTGGGACAAGGAAAAACATGGACTTAAAAGAAAGATAAGCTTTTGTTTTGTTTTGTATATTTATAAATCATATTCTAATTTATTAAATACATATGCCTGATTTTCTTCATTACTAAAAATATTAAATTATAAAATTTTATGAACTAAAGTTGCCAAATTTATTAATTTAAGTTGTATATACATATAAAGATATTACACCAATATAACATTTATAAAATTATTAAGTTAAACCATAAAACGTGTATTCGTAAGAAAATGGTTATGGTACCATTCAACCGTTAGGTTAGTTAGTTAAATTGTTTCTTTTATATATGCTTTTGTGATAATCCGTTAATATAATAGATTACTTTTGTTGTAACATCAAATACTTCTTTTTTTTTTTATTTTACAAATATTTTGTTTATTGTTTGGGAATGATGATGTTTGGTATGATGCGTTAAATTTGTAGATGATCAATTCGAGGATGTAATATGACCTAAGATAATCAGGGGAGACTTGTAACAACATACAGCACGCTAGTCTCCATGGGTGGTTTAATGGGGAAAAAGTGCTAGTCACCTCTATATCTAGTGGCTAACTGTTCTTCAATATTTTTACAATACAAATACAATACAAATTTTCTACCATATTGACTCAGAACACATTTTAGGAAAAAAGCAGCACTTTCAAGCTTTTACGAAATGCCTAAGACATCCCCACTCCCACTTCTCACTGATCTACTAGCCTAGGCAGATGTGCTGTGTCTTATGGCAATTGGTTTCGTAGAAGAAATTCTGTTCGCGATTCTCTCTGCGAGAATTTGGATTAGTTTCGCGACAGTTTTCAGGAGAAATCAACCAATCGTGATCTATGGTTATTTATAGGATTTTTTACTTTTCTATTTCAATGGTTTTTTTACGATGGAATTTCTATCGTAGTTAATCGTTTTAAATCTGAATCTGGGTGGTTATTTTGTAGCGTTATCTCACTAGGTGAGATAAAAAGTGAGATAAAATATTTGTCTTTGATCGATTTTATTGGATAAAAGAAATCATTTAAACATAATTTTTTATCTCACTTTTTATCTTACCTAGTGAGATAACGCTACAAAATAACCACCCTGATCACGACTTGAAATTTTTTGGTAAAACTGAACAAGTTTTGAACAGTTTTTTATCGTACATTCCATATGTAGCACCAATCGTAACCTATAGTATTTTTTCGCCTTCAGATTCCTATCGGCTTGAATCTGAAATTTACGAATGAAATTTTTTCAAGAAAAACAAACCAATCGTAGTCTACCGTAACCTATGGGATATTTCAGATTTGGTTTCAATGGGTTTTTTACGATAGAATTTCTATCGTTGTTATAAATCGTTCTGAATCTGAAGTTTTTGATTGAAATTTTTTGGTAAAACTAAACAAGTTTTTAAACGTTTTCTGTCGTTTGTCAAAAGTTTGTTTGTATGTAAGTTTGTCAAAAAGAATTGTAAAAGTAAGTTTGTCAAAAAAATATTGTCAAGTATGTCAAAAAAATGATTTTCATTTACTTTCTTAGCCAATTTTTTGGAAAAAAATTTAGCTGTTTGTACTTTCTATGAGGTAAATGTGACATGGAAATTTTTGAATTTGTTATAGTTTTTGAAATATTTTTGAAATTTTGAAAAAAGTTTCAATCTTTGATTTTGTAAGAATTTTTGGAATATTTTTAGAATTTTGGAAAAAGTTTGAATTTTTAAGAATTTTTGGAATATTACTAGAATTTAGAAAAAGTTTAAATATTTGATTTTATTCTAATTTTTGGAATAATTTTGGAATTTTGAAAAAAGTTGCAATTTTTGATTTTGTTATAATTTTTGCAATATTTTCAGAATTTTTGAAAAAAGTTTAATCTAATCTTTGGTTTTGTAATAATTTTCGGAATATTTTTAGAATTTTCGAAAAAGTTTGATTTTATTTAATTTTTACAATGTTTTTTGAATTTCGAAAGAAATATGAATTTGTGACTTTGTAATATTTTCTCGAAACGCTAAATGGAGAGGTTTTTGAGTAGTTTGCTGATTGTATCATCTTTTATTTTTTGTTTAATTGGCGTTCATGCTCCATGTAGGAGTGTTGTCAGGCTAATCAGCTTTGAATATTCACCACGGTCATTCGCAATAGCGACATAATTACCATGGCAGCCGATTTTTTTAAGGTCGTTTATTACGTCGGGCTTCCATTGTAGTCGTGGTCTACCTCGCGATCGCTCACTCCCTGGGGTACTAACGTACATTTTCTAATCATTCCATACTGTGAATCGGCTCGTAGAACATGCCCAAACCAAGCAATCCTATATTAGAACGAATACAACCTATTATATTAGGACCCTCAAGAAGGTCTCTGATCTCAAAGTTATACCGGGTTCTGTACTCTACATCGTCCGTCTTAAGTGGACCAAAAATGTAGCGTATGATCTTACGCTCATATACAGTTAAATCCGATTCGTCATTTTGTGTAAGGGTCCACGTTTGTGACCCATACATCACAACCGGTCTAATCAATGTCTTGTATAACTTGAGCTTGGTGTTAGTTGATACATACGGTGATTCAAGGAGAGGCTTAATTGAGTAGAAAGTCCGATTACCTGCAGCGATTCGAGCTTTTGTGTCTGTAAGTATGCTGTTGTTGGAGTTAAGCATTGATCCCAAATTTTTAAAAGATTCAACTTCCTCAATTCGTTCATCGCCGCCCATCAAATCTTTCTTCTCAGCCTCTCTTGAAACATTTATATGTTTGGTTTTATTGGAGTTAATTTGCAGACCAATTTGTCTAAAACCACTCTCAAGCGATTTGAAAGTCTCACTCATAACATCTTCGCTTCGACCGAGTGTGACAATATCATCAGCGTAAGCGATCATCTTTACTGAGTTTATTGACAAGATATTGTTGTTAGTAGGTAGTTTCTTTTGACGGCACACATATTCCAAGGCTAAATTAAAAAGTATAGGAGAGATAGCATCACCTTGTCTTAAACCAGAGTCGACTTTAAAAAACTTTGATATTTCGTTCTCTGCTCGCACAACAGCATTGAGAGTTCTGTACTGTCATTTTGCATAGTGATACCAGTTTACCAGGAATTCCCATTGACACCAGAGCAGACCATAGAGTCTCTCGTTCGAGAGAGCCGTAGGCATGCCTGAAATCAATGAAGAGTTGGTACACAGGTATGTGAACTCTCGGCACTTTTCCAAAATCATCCTTATCGAGAAAAGTGCATCGGTGGTACCTTGGCCCCGCCGGAAGTCACACTAATATGTTCCAAACAGTTGTTCAGCAAAAGGATTGATTTTTGATAGCAAAATGTAGGAAAAGATCTTATATGCTGTGCAGAGGAGAGCGATTCCTCAGTAGTTTGCACATTGTAGGCGAATACCTTTTTTATGGATTGGTATCAGCATAACTGTGTTCCAGTCCTGTGGCACGGTTTCAGTCCTCCAGTTCAAACAATCTTAAGGATAGAGTTTCACCACCATGTACAATCATTTCGAATGTTATATCGTCGATACCAGGTGCTTTATTGCGTTTTAATTTTGACAGCTCCGCTTGACACACGAATAAGCTTTGCTCGTCGCCCGACTTGTTGCTGGTCACTTAAGTTGAAAAGATTCTCAAAATAAGCGACACAAGTATCTAAAATATTTTTAAGGTCTACTTGTAGCTCCCCCATCTTCGTTTTGAATAGCAGCCGATCTAGTTTGAGGGCCCTTCTTTAAGGTTTTGACCTGTTGAAACAAGTTACGCGATTTATGTTCCTTATTGAAGCTTTCAATCTCCTCAAACTGTCTCTTCCACCATTCTCTCTTCATTCGTCCACATAGTTTTGTAATGGCTTGTCTTGCCAGTTTATAGTTCTCCTTTATGGACCTGGTGTTGCGTCCTTGTAGACACTTCAGATAGCAATCTCTTTTATATTTGATAGCGTCAAGGCATGATTGATCCATCCATGGCTTCTCGAAGTGGTTCTGTGGTCGTCCAAGTATTCCCTCAGGAGCGCATAAAACAGCATCTTTGAGCAAATACCATGACTTATCGACGTCTCCATTAATGGTTTCTGATTTCTCCAATGTTTCGGCAATATGGTTTTGATATCTCTCTTCACCGAAAGAAAAAATCTTGTTTGATTCAAACATGTTGCATTGTTAATCGAAAATTAAGTGAAAATTGGGGAACTAAGTTTGTGATTGAATCAACCAACGCTCCGTATTTAAATTAACAATTTAACCGTTGTTGATATATTTTTTTATAAGTATCACAAACATATTTGATTTAACCATGTTTGTAGTTGAGTCAATTATGATTTAATTTTCAATTGACTACAAACGTGGTAAATTAAAAATTAGACTAAAAATAGTGATATTGAATACGTTTGTGATAGAATCAAGCAATACGCCGTATTAAATCTTTTGGTTCGGTACATCTTTGTTATGTTTTTGCTGCTATCGATGTTTGTATGGGTTCGTTTTTTTCGTAAATATAATATTTGAAATTTTTTATATTAGAAGTATGTATTTCGCATCAATCCCGACAAACATTTTTATGCATAAAGCTAGCGTTCGTATATTTACGTTCTAAATAGGAAATGTATGAGTGTGATTTTGTTTGTAAAGGATGCGTCCATTTTTTCGCCATTTTTTTAATGATACAATTTAAAAGACCAAAATTCAGAAATCAAAAAATTTAAATATTTGAATTATTTGTAGAAAATAATAGTAATTTTCCATAATTTTCTCATTATTATGAAAAATTAAATTAAAATATCGATAAATGGACATGAAACAAGACAAATAAAAAATATTAAAAAAATATAATAATTTTTTTAAATCACCAAAATTAATTATAGAAAGGGCCTGTTTCATTTACGATATTTTTGTTATAACATTGACTGAAAAATTTCTTTCGCACCTAATTTTATATGCAAATAATATGAAAATTATTTAAATCAATTAAACACATCTAAATTATTTCCTAAAGTAAAATGTTAAATAAAACCAGCCATGTTAAAATATATAAAAACTTTTTATTTTGCTATTCTTTTTCTTTATTTTGTTTATTAGTTTCTTTTCTTCTAGTTTTTTATTTTAACAAACACAATAATTTTCAAACAAAAACATGAACAAACTGAACTGAAAAATATGAACAAGAAAAATTGATCACGCCGTGGTTGATTTAAATAATGAAAATTGTTACGTTTTTTAAAATAAATTGACAATGCTACATTGGTTAAAATAAACACGTTCGTATTAGACGCAAAATCAAACAAGCTTTGTAGTTGATTCTACCAACGTTTTTTTTTCGGTGTTCCGTTTCAGCATTCTTTAGTGATGAGATATTAAAACGTTTCCGTTAATTGAATTTTGGAATGCCTGGATTTGGGAAGTGGAACCTTATCGTAGCATATACAAGGAAATGGTCACTTCCAATGTATGCACCTCTAAAGGATTGCCCATCCAGAACGCTCGAAAAGAAACGTGCTGTTATTAGCACGTGATCAATTTGATTTTGAGTGTTTCCATTCGGTGAAACCCAAGTCTGCTTATGAATCGATCGATGCGGAAAGAACGTACTGGCAATTCTCAAATTATGTGATAATGCAAACTCAGTCATTCTATCACCATTATCATTCGAATTCAAATGCAGGCTGTTGGCACCCACCACATTTCTATTTATTTATTTATTTATTTATTTATTTGAAAACAAATCTACAGGATACTATATCCCTAATGATTGTAAATGACTAATACATTAATTAAAGAAAAATAACAAAAAGAAAATTTTAAATTTTATTAAACTAAAAAACAGCTAAAAAATTAAAAATATAAATCTTCATACATATATGTAAACCTTAGTAAAATCAATACTAAAATAAGAATAATCAATACTAAAATAAGAATAATAAAATCAATACTAAAACACACATAATTATATAAAATAAATGAGTATTATGAGTATATAATTTAATTAAGAAATTCAATACCTGTTTTTTATTCGTTAAAACTTAGTTTTAGTGAGCGCTTAAATTTATCCGATTTCATATCAAAATCAAACAAGTAGTAATACATGTTGAACGCATTTGACATAACCGTTATTGGTGAATTTGAACCATACTTGGTTCGATGAAACTCAATATATAAAAGATCACGGGATCTAATAGTTTTCGATGGGACATAGAAATTTATCTCAGACAATAAGCTAGGAGACATGATCTTATTGTTTAAAAGACCAGCAAAGGTTGCACCTGAAAAATCTCTTCGCAAACTAAGTGGTTCCAAATTAGCCAATTTACATAGAGTATCATAGCAGGGGAGGTTACGAACGTTTTCGTAAAATTGGAGTTTGGGATCGAAAGCACAAAGTTTAAATTTCCTAACGCAATAGATTAAAAATTTCTTTTGTATTGCTTCGATTCTATTTATATGAATATCAGCATAGGGTGACCAGATCATTGAGGCATATTCTAAGTTAGAACGAACGAAAGAATTATAAAGTAGTACAATTGTTTTCGTATCATGAAAATCTTTAGCCGCTCTTTTGATAAATCCAAGCATTGATGATGCTTTGGCAGTAATACGATCAATGTGTAAATTGAATGTTAGATTTTGTGTAAATGTAACTCCCAAATCAATTACTTCAGAAACTCTAGTTAGCGAATCACCTAGTATTTGATATTCAAAGATTTGAGGATTCAGCTTCTTATAGAGTGAGAGAATTTTACATTTTTTAACATTCAAATATAGTTTATTTTCATTGCACCATTTGCTTATATTACGAATATCTAATTGTAAGTGAAAAAAGTCAGCTGCCGTCTCAATGACACGATAAATTTTTAAATCATCAGCATACAAAAGAAAATGACAAAACTCAATGATATTAGATAAATCATTAATAAATAATATGAATAAGAGGGGTCCTAAATGGGAACCCTGAGGAACTCCAGAATGAACATATATATAATCCGATTTCTTGCCATCAATCAACACATATTGAACTCGGCCAGTCAAATAGGAACATATCCATTTAATTAACACGGAATTGAATCCGAAGTGAGGTAGTTTTGATAAGATGATTTTATGTTGAATCGTATCAAAAGCCTTCTTAAAGTCAGTGAATACAACATCAACTTGACCTTCATTTTCAAGAACATTTACTGTAGAGTTAACAAACTCTACTAAAGTCGTTGAAGTAGACCTGCCCTTAAAACACCATGTTGATGAACGGTTATATATTCTTTGCATTTAAAAAACAGATAATCACAAACAATAGATTCAAACAGCTTGGGTAATGCAGAGAGTATTGAAATCCCTCTATAATTAGATATTTGACATCTACTACCATTTTTGTAAACAGGAACTATATGTGATATTTTCCATTTCGAGGGAAATACACCAAGATTCAGCGATTTATTAAATAAGATAGAGAGCGGACGTGCAAATGAACTAGCACACAATTTCAACATTTTAGTCGGTATGCCATCCGGACCTGAACCTTCTTTAAACGAATTCAAGGCAAACATAATGTCCTCCATACTAATTATAGGAGAGCAAAAAGATGGTACATTACATGAGTCATCATAATCGCTATCAAAAGTCATACTTTCACTTACGTATACACTTTGGAAGAATTTCTGAAATAAGTTACAAATGCCTTGGATATCAGAAGATTTTTCGGACTCTAGACACATGGTTGTTGGTAGGCCAGAGGTCTTACGTTTTAAATTGACAAATTCGAAGAATTTTTTGGGTTTGTCCCTAATAACCTCCTCTACATTAGATATGTATCTATCATAGTTAATAGAATATTTTTTATCAAACTCAGCCTGCAGATTCCGTACAATATCTTTATCGTTAGGTGATTTGGTTTCCTTAAATTTTTTACGTGCCTTATTTTTGCGATTCCTCAAATTAATTAGATTTTTGTCAAACCAAGGAGGAGAGTTGTTCTTTTCCTTTTTAATGAGAGGAATGTATTGGGTACAACCATTCATAACTATTTTGTCAAAAATTTCAACATCTGAATCGATTGAATTGTTAGAAAGAATAAAATCCCAATCAAAAGTGTTGAGATACAAATTTAAGCCTTCACCATCAATTCTATTAAAATTATAAGAAGGTAGCTCATTGACAAATTGATTAACAGGTAAAAAAGCATCATCTTTAATTGCAATTTCATACGGTTTATGGTGACTGTCATTAACTACAAATGGAGTAATGGATTCTTCCAATGATAGCAAATTACAGTCATTCGTAAAGATTAAATCTAAAAATTTTCCATTAATGTTACAAATACTGTTAATTTGATTCAAATCACATGCTAATAATGAATCAATACATGTGTAATCGATGACTGATTTTACATTTACAGGTAATAAATCACCATCAGCTGTAGATTCCCATTTAATATTCGGCAGGTTAAAATCACCTAATAAGATAATTTTATCACATATGCTTCTTTCATCAACAATACTATGGATACACTCACAATATTTAATGTAGACATCGACTGACATCCCTGGTGGTATATATACAGCAATTATCAAAAATGTTACTTGTGAAATAGTTACTGATACACAAAGCAGCTCAGTTGTATTATATTCGGTTTCAATATCGATAATTTCATTTTGAAGAGACGAACGAACTGCAATTAATACTCCCCCTCCAGTATTTTTATGACTATTCAACGATGATCTATCACAGCGATAAACATTGTAGTTATTCGTAAAAAATTCTTGAGAATAAATCCACTTATGAAACCAAGTTTCAATTAACACATAGATTGGAAAATTTGTTGAATTAAGAAATCTGGAAAAAGATGATGATTTTGAAGCCATGCCACGTACATTTTGAAAATAGATAATCAATTCAGTAGAAAGTTTCATAGGTGATGAAGACAGCATTGATGGAGTGTTCTTAGCAGTTTTAATTATTTTGCTGTTGTGATTGAACCCGGAATCCTTAAAAAAGGACGATTACTTGGCTTAGGTTTAAATTCTTTTATAAGAACACCTGCAGGCCAAGATGAAGAAGTAAGAAGCTTCTCTTTTGCTGACAAGGGCGCATTCAATTTAAAAGATACATAATCTCTATCCACTTCGCCAATAGGTTTAGGTACCAATCGAATAAATTTTAGATCAGGTAATAGCAGGTTCTCATTTAAGAATTTTTGAAAATCAACGTCCGATACATCTTTGCTTAATCTTGAAACAAAAATCCAAATTTTCTGTTCAACAACTGATAGAAGATTAGAACCACCAGTACCTATAACGATACTAGATGGAATTGCTTTTTCAGCAGCTGGCAGATTCAGCACAGATCCACTACTCGAAGGTTTGCTTTCCTTAGTTCTTGCTATGTTTAGAGCTGAACGTTGCAACGGTTGATGCTGAATAGGCATATGCCTATAGGCTCCTTAGACATACATTCGGATTCCAAATCAATATGCTCATTGTTGAGTTCAATTGTACCATTGATCTTGTTTTTATCTAATTTAGCTTCATTTAGGTGACATTGCAGCTCAGCAATTTGAGCTTTCAAAGCAGAATTTTCTTTAATAAAGAAGTCGACTTTCGCTTCAAGATTCAGGAAAGATATTTTAGAGGATTCTTTAAATTCCCTCAACTCTTTAAAAATCATACCCAACGCACTTTTAGACGACATTCCCTCAGATAATCCCTCAAGTGAGACTAGACTTGATCCAGCATTACCTGGTTCAGCATCCGATACAACTGCAGTACTCTTACTTCGCAGCTTTCTAGTTGGTGAGAGATTACCTAGACTCATCTTGCTTAGTATAAAGCAAATTTGTATGAAAACTATTCACAAAATTACAATTTGTTAGGAATGTTAACATTAAAAAACTGGTTCAAATTTAATGTTACTTTTTATGATTGTGATTGCAATGACGTTTTTGGTTGCAAAGTACACTTATTATTATTTGTGCTTAAATTAATTGTTTTTCAATTAGATTTCAGTTTAAAATTCAATTCAATTTCAATTTAAAATAATGGTACCTGATGATTTCATTCAATAGTAAAAAAAATACTTTCTATTTTAACACTTTATAGACTTTACTGTTAGCATAGCTTAACAAACAAATTGTAATTTTTAGGGATGTTAGCATTAAAATACTGGACCAAGTATAATGATAGTTTTAATGGTTATGGTCAAGCTAACTTTATTGGTTTCAAAGCACACTTATTAGAGCTGAAATTAATTGTTTATCAACTTGATTACTTTAAATTAATTTACACTCATTCTAATTAATATCACATTTTAAGCGCGGACAGTTTATTTAAGCTTAGAAAAATTAAATCACTTTAAAATAATGATGTCTGTTGATTTCATTCAATAATAGACAAAAAAAACACTTTTTATGGACTTTACTGTTAGCATAAAATGAAACACAAATAAATATAAAATATTTTTGAGAGCAAATTAAAAAACACGTCTGATCGATACGACGTCGATTGAGGATGAGAGATATAAGAATTTTATGAATGAATTTCAAAAACAAAATCATATTATCGTTTTATACGTTATATACGTTTTATACGTTTTATACGTTACGTATTATACGTGTAACGTATAAAGCGTTTTATACGTGTATATTAGCAACCCTGGAAAAAACCCATTGAAAACGATTCAAAACAATAGGATATTGCACTAAAATCCGGCTTTTACGATAAGAAACGATTAAAACGGATAGGAATAAACAAAAAAAATATTGTGAAAAAACCCATTGAAAACGATTCAAAACGATAGGATATTGCACTAAAATTCGGCTTTTACGATAAGAAACGATTAAAACGGATAGGAATTAACAGAAAAAAAATAATGTGAAAAAACCCATTGAAAACGATTCAAAACGATAGGATATTGCACTAAAACTCGGCTTTCACGATAAGAAACGATCAAAACGGATAGGAATTAACAGAAAACAAAATAATGTGAAATATCCCATTGAAAACGATTCAGATAATCTACCAAAAAACGATAGGAAACGATACAAACATTCTATCGGAAAAAAAAACGATACAGCCCCATTCATTTTCATTTAAAAACCGCATAGGAAACGATAGAAAACGGTTCAATTTTTTTACTAGATTTTCATTTCTATCAGAAAATAACGATAAGAAACACCCAAAAACGATAGAAATTGCATCCGCCACAAAATGCAAAACGTAAGAGTCCGCATCCGTTTCTATGGGAAAAAACGATTCCAACCCATTAATTCTCATTCAAAAACCGCATAGAAAACGATAGAAAACGGTCTATCGGTTTCTATCGTTTTATATCATTTTTTTACAAGGGACATCAATAAAACATTTCCTTTTGTAGCACATCTTAAATGTGTCAATTTACTGTATTTGCCGCAAATCCAGTAGCGAGCTAGCAACCTTGATGTGACTAACATATTTTCCTCAAGTTACTGTTACAAGAACGTTACAGTGAGGTTTTTATTTAGTTACAATGACAGAAACTAACAACAAGGTTCGAGCATAGTAGTTGAAGAAATTTAGTTAGTTGCAAGGACGCTGCAAAAAGGTTGTTATACAGTTGCAACGACAGTAAAAGAAAACGGGTCGAGCTAATCTTAGACAGCTAATTGGTTAGAAGAACGCTGCAATCAGGTTTTTATTTAGCTTCAATAACTTTGGAAGCTATCTGTTTTGAAGCTCTGTGTTCGTCATATTTTTCGTTGTTTTTTGTATTTCATACACCATGCGGTTTTATTTGAGAAAATTCTAATGTGATTTTCTATAATATTATTTATTTCCTATAACAATTTATGGTGCACTATGACACTAGGAGCATTAAAAACTGTATTTAGATATATAATTGTGGATTTTATGGTGATAATTAAAATTCGAAAATTTTCTAATTATTTTCCAAATTTTCAACTTTTGGGTGGCGCGTGAATTTCCCAGAGGTAAAACAGCCACACTCATCGACAAGATGGCATCCGTTATAAAATTTTGGTCTAAAAATAATGAAATTTTTAATTTTAAAGTACGTATTGAGTAATGTCTGATTTTTAAAACTTATAAAACTTTTCAATAAAAATCATGTAAAGAAAAATTTATTTTCATAATTTCTCTCTAAAAAGTACACTTTGCTTTAATTGTCCAGCGTTGCGAAAGCTGTCAATATCAAAGCAGTTTAGATAAGTTCATATCGTAACCGCTGTCAATTACTTATCGTAACTGCTGAAGTTTTGGCCTCAAATTTTCTTTTTTAAATCAAAGTACGCGAGTGATTCCTGTCAAACAAACTATTTCAGTTCATTGTTCAACTTCCTTGTAAATTGATTCAGAGCAGAAACAGAAACAAAACACAAATGGAAGATCCTACAAGTGACTTGAGTGATGGTGGACCTAACAATTTACTACTTTTTAGAGAGAAATTATGAAAAGCACTGTTCGTAACTCGTGGAGAAAGTAAGTTATTTCAGAATTGGTGAATTGTTTGCACTCGCTATCGCTCGTGCACAAACTTTCACCAATGCTGAAATAACTTACTTTCTCCACTTGTTACGAAATGTACTATAAAAACATTTTTAAAACATGACAATTAGCAACTGAAATAAAAATTAATATTCATTGTTTCGTCTTGTTGCGTGCAACTTAAGTTTGTTACATCAACACATTTTAAACATAGCTATAATACATTTGTGGCCTCTGCGACCAAATTTGTTACAAAATATACCGCAAATTCTGCTTTTTCTGTCGCAATGGAGCTACAGTTGCGTTACATATCTAATCTGGCGACACTTTTATTTGTTACATTAGCTTCATTGCTGCAAATTTGTCCTAGCTGGGATGACACAGTTAATGTGAGGCTTCCTTTAAATAGACTTTAAATAATCTTAAAATAATTTCCTTTAAATAATACCTTTAAATAGACTTTTAGCATGCTGAACGAAAGTAATAGAGATGCCACCGCGAGAGAAAGCAAGTTCATGATTGCGAAAGAAAGCGGGCAGTTAAAAAGTATGGCTTGAGTTTGGAGGGGTTAAACAAAGCATATTTCTATGAGCCCAATCAGAGATTTCAGCCTGGTCATGGTATATCTCCATGAAACATCTCTGAAGATCGGGGATTGGAAGAGCATGAACGATTTGAACATCATCAGCAAACGAAAAATTAATAACTGTGGTAATATCATTAATATAAATAGACAAGAGGAGTGGACCAAGAATGGAGCCTTGAGGAACACCTTTAAGAACAGGAATAGAAGATGAAGAGAGATTACCAGAAGCTAGACATTGAGATCGTCTAGAAAGTTAAGAGAAAAATAGATTACAAGCGCAGGTAGTGAAACGAAATTGAGATTTAAGTTTGAATAGCAGAGTTGCAGGATCAATTGAATCAAAAGCCTTACTAGAATCAAGGAGAAGAAGAATGGAGATTAGCTTATTATTTACATTCCTACGAAGTCGATCAGTGATATCAATCAGCGTATAAGAAGTACTTGATTGGTTACGAAAGCCAGATTAGTGATCCGAAAGGATTGATTATTAGAATTAGTATATGTTCAATAATCTGGCCTTTTATAACCTTAAAGGAACCTTCTTTGGAATAGGACAAACACCCTCACTACCCTTCTTTGGAATAGGACGTACAGTAGCAGATTTCCACGAGGTAGGGAAGGAAGAGATCATTATAATATTGTTTGTAAGCTGGTGGATATGGGGGGCGATAAAAGAAAAAAAATTTTAAGAAATTTGATGGGAATGCCAACGGAACCGACAGCGTTAGAAGAGATAGAGTAGAGGGCCATTTCGATTTCGGAAGGAGTGGCAGAGTGTTGTAATTAATTGTTTTTATCCTCTGTTCATTTTTGTGTTTGCCGCTTAATATTTAAATTATTATTGCCTGTAAAGAAAAGAAAGAATAGAAAAATTAACACAGAGTGAAAGAGAAGGATTTTGTGTGTTCAGGAATGGAGGAATCATTGAGAGGGAGAGGAGAGAAGGAGTTAGCGGAAACAAAGGATTGGTTGCGAGAGTTAAGAGAAAGAGATTTGGAAGATGGATTGATGGCTGCGATGGCTGAGAGTTTAGTCCACATAGCTTTAGAGGAAGGCAAATTGGAAAACATTTTGGGCCCAAGATCGAGTTTAGCCTTCCGCATTAGTGATTTGAAATGGTTGCGATAGTGGCAGAAAACTTTTGGTTTGAAAATAATCTGGTCACCTTAATTATTATTATTTTTGCAATTAATTTTTAAACATAAATACTGATTTCTAAATAAATAAATACTGATTTCTAATTATCACTGTTGTATGTAATCTGTCAAATACATACAGAAATATGATTTGAAGTTTGTAAAAAGCTCTTCGCTGAAATCCAAATCGTTGAGGATATAGAGCTTTTTCCTTAAACTTCAAATAATTATATTGCTGTATGTAATCTATCAAATAATTATTAGAAATCAGTACTTGTGTATTAAAATTTACTGCAAAAATAATAATAAATCAACTATAGTAAAAACCACTTAAAGACATCACAAAACAATCTTGATTTGCATTTTGCAAAAAACAACAATTATTTAAAGTTTTATGAAACACAAAGCAGTGTCAAGCCACAACTGTCAAGTTTTTTTTCGGTAAAAAGGTCTATAAAATTAAACATTGAAAAATAACTTTCCGAACGTATCGTTTTATATCACCGAAATATCTTTTGAGTTCAACGTATCGTTTTATATTACCGAAAAAGCTTTTGAGTTTAATGACGATTAACCGAATAAAAACCACAAAATTAGACGACATCAATCAAGTGAAGTTAAAATTTGTGAACGCCATTTTAAAATTTTTAATAATTTAATTTTAAAGTGAATTTTATCTCATTAAAATGGTTGCTGTTAGTTATTTTAATAATCTAAAAATTGTCATGGTCTTAATTTTTCTAAAATGATTGCTTGTTTTTGCAGAGAACTAAAGTTTTTGTTGGTAGCTTGCCACCAGGCACCAAACCGGAAGAATTAAGACGAATTTTCGAAGTACATGGTGTTGTTACAGAGTGTGATATTATGAATAAATGCGGCTTTATCCACATGCAAACCGAGGATATGGCTGAAGCTGCAATTAAAGCTCTTCATAATACAACATTCAATGGTGCAAGTATTGTTGTGGAACGTGGTCGTTTGAAGGATAAAAATTCCAGTGGCGGTCGTAAAGGTGGTCGGCCAAGTGGCCGTGGATTTGGTGGCGGTCGAGATCGTAACGGAGCAAGAAGTGGTGGCGGCGGAGGTGGTGGAGGTAGGTTTGGTGATCGTAATGGGGGTGGTGCGATTCGTCGTGATCGAATGGGAGGACGTAATAGTGGTGGAGGTGCTGGAGGTCCTTATGACAAAGGAGGTCGTGATACCAACCGTCGGAGTTTAGGTATGAGAAATAGCGGTGGTTTTGATCGTGGAATGGATGGCCCAATGAATTTAATTAATCCTCGTAATCCATTAGACTCTTTTGGACTGGGTGGACTTGGAAACGGAATGGGCGGAAATAATATGGACAATAGATTCGATGATCGTAGTTTCGGATTTAGCAATGAAGACCGTCGAGGTTTTGCTTTACCTGAGCGAGTTAGGTATCCAGATGATATTGGTCGGAATAACATGTTTGATCGAAATGGTCCACTAGGTGGAAGTGGTGGTGGAGGCGGTAATTTATTCGATAGACGTAGTGGTGGCCTTGGCGGCATGGATATGGGTGGAATGAATGATATGTTCAGTAGAAGAACATCAATGTAAGTCCTTTAAACTAAAGGCTGATGGTGATCAAAACATTTAATATTTTTTTTTTTTAATATTTTACAGGGGTAACAACGGCGGTATGGGTGGAGGAATGGGAGGAGGTATGGGTGGAGGAATGGGAGGAGGTATGGGTGGAGGAATGGGAGGTAATATGGGCGGAGGAATGGGAGGTAATATGGGCGGAGGAATGGGCGGTGGTATGAGCGGAGGAAATGGCAGAGGATATGATAGAGGAGGAAACAGTGGCGATTACAACAACTCTTTCCCAGCTCTTGGAGGAGGTAGTGGGGCAGGAATGAATCGGTAAGACTAAATTATTTTATAACGTACTTACCTATTTCGTAAGCAATTTCTTTAATTTTGTGGGCAATCGATATTGTTTGCGGTTTTTTAAAGATGAATATTTGGACATTGATGTTTTTAGAACGTATTTTTAACTATAAAACCAAAAACTCCGAGTTTTAATTAATTGAGGACACTTTCTTAATTTTCTTATAGCAATGGACCCCGTAGAGATTTGATGACTCGTCGATTTTAATTTATTTTAAATTATTACAATTATTGTTATATATAAGTTTACCAACATTTTAACTATTTGCTATAGTTAACGACGTGTAAAACACATACATATTCTTTTTTAAAGAAGACAACTACAAAACTTTAGAATAAGATAATCTTAGGAGAATTTTATATGTTTTAATTAAAAGCATCTTTTTAATATTAGAAGAAAATGAAGTCATATATCGTTAAAAGAAGTATTTTCTTTGATCAAACATTCGTAATTTTATCATTCGTAGTATTACAAGTAATTTTAAAGTATTCAGTCGATCGTGCATTTCCAAATTGTGTAAATAATTAAGAAAACTTATTCTAATCAAATATTTAAATACACGAAACCGTTAAGCATACCGAAATAAATAAATTCAGTTTTAACAGCAAATAATTTGTTAATGAAAAGAAAAATATTATTTATATAAACTCATTGTCGTTTCTTATGTATGTGTTATGATTGAGGTTTTATACAGAAATGTTAATTGCAATACTTGGATTTATAAAATAACATACTGTGCGTTAAGAATTTTAAAAGGGGAAATGCTGACTCGTTTCAAAAGATACGTTAAAATATTTTTTTGAAAAACGGAACATTTGCATCGACGCCGCCTCATAAAAAATACGAACCTTAGGAATACTTTCATTATGTATAATGATAATTATGTTTCATTTCGGAAATCTGATTAAAAATTGAAACCGATGTACAATTCTTATTAGAATATAAATAAATATTAATTTATCAAAACACAGTGCATTGTCGTTAAATTGTTTATTTCTAAAACAAAACGAAAAAAAGTAGCAGGCAAAAAACTTAGATCAAATAGGAGCGGATCGATGTAAGCTGGTACATAAATGACATACAAGTTTTCTTTCTAATGCGGTAAAAATGTATTCTTGCGGTGCAGAAGAAATGCGATGAATAATATTGGAAGTAAGTAAACAAAAGTTGCGATAAATAGTTGCGAAAGCAACAATAGAGTAAGAAAAAATATTTCATTGTACGAACGTATAAGACTGAATTTTAAATATAAATTACAATTCGATTGAATAAAATAAATAACTTCGTAACGTTTATGTTTAACCTTTTGATTAGTTTTCGTTTGAAACTTCGTTTCACATATATCCTTAAACATAATCGTTTGTTTTGTTCTCTAACAATCATTAAAATTCAATTTAAACTTTCAACAGGTTAGGTACCTTTATTTACATCCATATAAAGTAAAACGTAGGTCATAGAAGCAGAAGGTTAAAATGTATTAATTATATCGGAACTCCGGTACGGGTTAGTATGCGTTCGTACAAAAGGGATCGAAACAATGGTATTAATAGAAAGAATTAGATTACTTTTCGAATACATACTCAATATGTATGCAAATGACGTTAATGAAATTTAAGCGATTTCCATTCAAAATAGATGTGAAGGCTACCGATAAACAAATATATAGAGTAGGTAGCGTGGAGGAATATAACCGAATATCATGGAATTCCCTCAACCACAATAAACAAAAAAAAAATTATTTTAATTTCATCAATACATATTCTAATTTCAATAGTTCTAATAAGTTTTTTCTTCTAGCTTTCTACGGCCCAAACGGTGAGATGGACAAAAAGGTTTGTATTTTTTATTGCAGTTAAAAATCAACAGGTATAGTACTTTTTAGTTCTTGTTTAATCCTTACCATGACTGCGTTTTAACTGAAATTGCAATGTATTATGCCATTATGGTAATAAATGACTAATATTTAACTTATCAATTTTAATGCCCGATTTATAGTCAGTAACGTTAACTTTAACTTAACCGTAACTTAAGACACTACAAAATTTTGATTTATAGTCTAATTCTTTAAAAGTAACTGATTTTAAAATCAAAATTTGAAATAATAAATTTCAAAATAAACATTTGATACAAAATTTAAAAATATAGTAGTTTAATCAATGAGTTTATAATGAAATAGTTTATTCTCAAGCAAAAGTTTAAAATTTGAGCGAGGCACGAGCGAGAATTTTAATTTGCGAGAGAATAAAATTCATTAAACACGAATCGATTACAATACTTTATTCTCTGACAAAGAATTGTGTATTATAAAAAATAAAAACATTTTCTTCAATTAAAACAATAAATCTTTATTGTTTTAAATGATAAATCAAATTTCTTATTTAAAAAAACCCTGTTGATAAAAAACGCCCATCTCATACAATCAAACAAGTTCAACTTTTTAAAAGATGTAAAAAACAGACCAAAAAAAAGATACGTAAACGCCTGTGTGCGAATAAGACAAAACATAATCACTTTTTTTAAAAAAAGATGTCAATCGTGTCTATTTCGCTAATTTTTATACCCATGTTATCCGAAAATAAATAATAAAATGCCCTAAACCTAACAAATTTTATTGCGATTAATTCTCAAGACGCTACTATTCCATTAAGTATGGTAAGTTAGTGATATCCATTATTTTACGTACACATTCTTAATGTGGTAGAATCATTACAATTAGTTGTTATTCAACTAATCTGAAAACCAATTTAATATGATCTAGGTTGATCGGGGGGTTAATTTTTATATGGGAGAAATTGTGAATAGTTAAACTGAATTGAAAAATTCCAATTATTCACCCTCCAGTTATTTGAGTTTATAAAACAATGGATATCATTAACTTACCATACTTAATGGAATAGTAGCGTCTTGAGAATTAATCGAAATAACTCTAAAAATTAGATAGATAATTAATTAGAAATAATTAATTGAATATATCATGTCGTTAGGTCGGCAATCTTTGTGAAACTGTTAACTTCATTGTAATTGTTGATGACGTTTCAATTCACTAACTAAAAATTTCCATAAAACATGTCAATTGAATGGCTCAGTTGATAAAACGTGTATAACACAAGGTATCGAATTTGTGTTACTGATGAATGGGGTTCGATACCGCCACGAAACACGTAAAATTTTTTCTGATTAAAACATGTAAGGTTTAATTACAGGATTCCAAAACTGGTTTTAAAATTGAAAAATTCCAATTATTCACCCAGTTATTTGAGTTTAACTATTCACAATTTCCCCATCTAACAAATTTTATTTTATTAAATAGTATTTCGAAATTTTTTGTTTAATTTTGTGTTTTTGTTTTATTTATTTTTTTTTTGAGAATCGACCATATAAATCATAATTATCGAGAAACAAAATTTATTTTAGAAAAGTATCATAGTGTGTATAATATTTTTTAACTAACACATGTTTAAAAAATTTATTTTTCATTTTAAAAGACAAATATTTCATCTTTTCGGACAAAGTCGGCACAAAATTTTGCGAAATATACACGATTGACCTCTTTTTAAAAAAAAGTGATTATGTTTTGTCTTATTCGCACACAGGCGTTTACTTATCTTTTGTTTTGGTGTGTTTTTACATCTTTTAAAAAAGATATGTGTACGCGATCCATTATCAAAGCAATTGTAATTATAATTTGAAAATAATTTTAATGAAATCAAAACAATTTGACCAATTGGAATCATACCAATTGAATAATGATAATTTTTTTATAGGAAAATTTTCATTAGACAATAGGTTAAGTTTAGGCTATAGGTTAGAAAACAATACAATAATACATACTATTATTATCGAAAAAACATACAAATAAAGCTGATATAATTAAATGGAAGAGAATAAAAAAATTTTATTTTCATATTAATTTCATGCTAATATTTGGTTTTAAAGTCGCTCTTTTCATATCCTTTGCATTTTTTAATAAATAAAATTTTATTTTTATGCACACTTGCAATTAAATATTAGTTTTCTTCAGTTTTTATACTAAACGTCAAAAAATCCTTAACAAAATCTTTAAGATAGAATGAAATTAACTTTACGTTAAGTTTGCGTTAACGGCTCTAGTGCATTTTCATACAATTCTACTTTACGTTAAGTTAAAGTTAACGTTAAGTTTAAGTTAAAGTTAACGTTAAGTTAAAGTTACCGTTAAGTTAAAGTTACCGTCTATAAATCGGGCATAATGCGATCACAATTTTTTATAAATGTCCTACTGCGCTGAAAGATGTGAAGAACTAAGAAAATAATTTGTCATGGTAAAAGAATAAAAAAAATACTGATCCGTACGGGGTATGGTATGCTAAGGTTTTTATGGTATTCTCAAAAAATAGTATGAAATAAATAGAATAAATTTCATTTAAATAAATCAAAATTAAAGATCAAAATGTCGTTTCATTATTCATAATTTCCCATTTGTTTAGAAGTTTTTTTGCAGCTTACAGTACTGTGACCTTAAGATCTGTTGTGCTTTCTACACACCATCATCGGCTTGTAATTCAAACTGAAAAATTTACTAAATTCAACCGGGCTATTTGAAGCAGGGTCTCATCTATTTTCACTCGACGGTTATTTTTCCATACAAAATCAAAATATCCACAAAAACATCCTTACACCCTTTATTCGATTTAGCTCAAAACATCAGCACGGTACTTGTTTTGCACCCCAATTACTGAAGTCGTGTCACATCCGGTGACATGACTATAGTCATGTCACGTCGCTTAAAATTAATACCGAAATAATTCAATAATACCGAAGTCGATAAAAACGGTCACGACTAAAACTGAAAACTCTGAAACGAAAACGCTCCAAAACTAGACTAAAAGGTCATTTAAAGCGACATCTGTCTTATAAAATGACTTGATGCGTAAAAAACTGGTTCAACAACAGCGCTTTCGCGCTGCAAAAATTTTCGGTACCTCAAAATTTTTTAGTCAGTGCCTTGCCGAAAACTATTATCCAAAAAAAATTTTTCAACAAAAATGTTTATTTTAATTCAAATTCATAAAAATTTATTTTGTAAATTCAGTACATATCTCATGCTCAGAAAAAATATTAATGCACTTCGTATTATCACTTTGTCTAACAATCATAAATTATAAAAAATATTACAGATGAATAATGAATGCGCTTTAAGCCAATTTATATTTATTAAGTAAATTTTTTGGAGGATTCCAATCACATAAGCTATTTCCTTCGGTGAGCTGCTTAGCTATCATCAATGGGTTGATGGTTTGTCTTCAAACAGTTCCTAGTTTTTGTTTTGATGTTGTTAAAGTTGACTAATTAATAAATAGAGTGCCTCTAAACTTCTTTTTAAGTGCCTCAGTGCCTCACATTCTTCATAAGTGCCTGAAAGGCACTAAAGTGCCTCTTTTGACAGCGCTGTTCAACAATACGAAAATTAATGCAATGTGACTAGTCAATTAAAGTGATATGACATGTCTCGGTATATGTAATTCGTCAAGGTTCGTGGCTACTCGTTCCTTTGGCCTGTTATGCAAGTTTTTTTGGAGATCTGGATGGATAGTAAGTAATCAAAATTAGTGAAAATAACACGATTACTTCATAAAACTGGCCATAAATCGATATAACTCAAACTCAATCGAATACCTTCATAGTCACTTAAGCGTACTCCAGTCCCTGCTATTGGCATACGAGTTAACGTGAGATATCACACCACTGGCAATATCAGTGAGATGTCGCTAGCCAAGACTATGGTAACTGCAAAATTGATTATGGGAGCTGTGGTCCAACTCGGAAATATTTTAACTATTCAGAAATTTAAAATGGCATATGATTGAAAGTATTTTTCGAACATTTTTGTCGGAAAAATTTTCGAATCCATTTTACTTGTCGAAAATTTATATTTGACGTTTTGTTGTAAATTATATTAAGTTATACGTTACGTTTTTTTTATATATCATTTTTACATTTGTTTAATAAACATTTTACAATGGAAAAGCGATTCATAATCATAAAAAAAACTAAACTCTCCATATAAATTATATATTCTATCAATATCAACACAAAACAAATGATAAATACGAATATTAAAAGGTTTTGACATTTTTAAATTCTGTACTAAATGGGTGCGTTTATATGAGAATCGAAAATATTACGAAATATTTCAATCATACATCGCAAAAAATTTGTCGTAGTATTTTCGATTCGTATAAAAATTTCCGATCAAATTTAATCATACCATACCTGAACTTAATTTGTTTGTAATAGAACCATTGGGTGCGTTCATTGCACGACAAAAAGTCACAAAATGTAACTTTTTTTGACAACTGGTCGTTCACTGTATTAGTTGTTATCGCCACCACTTAACATTTTATGCGTTCACTGCATTTATTGTTATAGACGCATAATAACAATTATAAACAGTAGTCGAAAGTGTAGTTAGCTATTGTTAACATTAGAGACAAAACAAAAATTCAAATTTATTAACGTGAACATAAAATGGAGGAATATTTGGTATTTGCCGTTGATCAAAACAATTGTTTTCTTCAAGAAGAAAACTCTGTTGCGATATTTAATAAAGGTAATTTAAAAAAATTTATTTTATGTAATACTTTTATTAACAGAAATTTTTAAAATAATTGTTTTAGATAATGAAATGGAATATATTAAAATAAAGGATAATATTTTGTCACAAATGCGACAAACTGGCTGCCAAATAAACGAAAAGTTGCTGCCTAAAAATGTCGACGCCATTATAGACGCCTCTGGTAATAATTTTAATTTATTTACAATAAATATTAATGCTTTATTACAATTATAATCGTATTTTTCAGAAAAAATAAATTGGTATCATAATGCCATTTTAGCGTTAATCGCCGCATACAAAGCGTGCTATGATGCATCTATGCAAGGAGGGCTGAGAAATTGCCAAATATTTCAAAAAATTTCCGAATCTCTACGGGAGGAAAATTTTATATTTACCAGCCAACAATGCAAATGGAAATTCTCTGCTCTGAAGCAGAAATACCAAAAGTATAAAGATGCACAGAAAAGTGGCAATTCTGGTGGTGTTCCCATCAACTTCCGATATTGGGCGGAAATGGATGACATTTTCGAGAAAAGCCACAGCAGTGGGCTACCAGTGGAGTCATCATCATCAAGATATGTCCCAATACCGACACCAGCTGAAGGACTTGAACCCGAGGAAAACGAACAAGCAATAATCCCTGCTGCCAAAAAAACTAGGCGTGTAACAGTTGCAGAAGCAATTGGGGACTTTAGAAAGGAGGCTGAGGAACGGCACCGTGAAAAAATGGCCAAGATAGACACGGCAAATGCTCTCACAGAGCGGCAATTGGCACTCCAAGAACGGGCGTTGGAAGAGCACAAAAATTTGATGATACAGTTAATAAATAAAATATAAATTTCTTATAAAAAAATTACCAATTTAATAAATTTTTAACTATGATTTATGTTTTCTATCATTTAATTCCTCACTGAATTTCCACTTCTTGTACTTTTCTGGGGTACTGCATTGTCGTCTAGGTTATTAATGTCCGCCTGTTCTAAACCTTCGTTATCAAAATAATCTGCCAGATTATTATCTGGGAAGTCTATAAATATGTTAGGTTAAACACAGACTGCTATACTGGTTGCTGGTATTAAGGTGACAAATTCAACACAAATAGTTTAAGATTTAATTTCAGTCAATTTAATTGCACATATAGGTATAATTAAATAAGTAAATTATAAAAATATCACATAAAATAAGTAATATATGTCTAATATAGTTAATATAAATACAAAAATATAAAATAAAATAATAGAAACAGTAAATTTCAAAACATGGTAATTTTTTCAGCATTTAATATATTTCTGATTTGTGGCCCTTTTCTAGCAATTCTGTGTTTTTTCGATAATAATAATAATATGATTTTTTTGTGGTATTAAAGGCTGAAATTCACATACAACAGAAACAGAATTCCATACAAATTTTACAGCAACAGAATTTTTTGCAGTCAAATTTGTATGAAATTCTGTTTCTGTTGTGTTTGAATGCCCGGCATAAGGCTGCGTTACTAGGTCATACAAAGCGATAGTTCTATGTTTGAACACTATATTTTAAGCTTTAGTAAAAATATATATTACTATTTTTTTGTAATTTTATGACAACCCAGGACAAAAGATTCGAAAACTAAAAAAAGAGGACAAGTTTTCTAAAGATGACAGTCGGACAAAAAAGAGGACAGCCCACTTCAAGAGGACAGATGGTCACCTTACTAGTATACATTCGATTCTTTCAATTCCTAGATATTGTAATCTTCAAAAACCAAAAACAAGTCCAAAAAGAAGAGCTAACTTCGCTCAATAAGTAGCCTGGGATAATAAAAAAGGGCCAAATAAAATACGATTTATTTATTATGAAAAAACTTTTTTTACAAATATAATAATAAGCTAATACATTTTTAACTAAGATTTATGTTCTCCATCATTGAATTTCTCACTGAATTTCCACTTCTTGTACTTGTCTGGGGTACTGCATTGTCGTCTGGATTATTAATGTCCGCCTGTTCTAAACCTTCGTTTAGATAATCTGCCAGATTATTATCTGGGAAGTCTATACATATGTTATGTAAAACACATGCTGCCATAATGGTTGCTGGTATACATTCTATTCTTTTCATATCTAGATATCGTAACCTTCGAAAACGTCCAAAAAGCAGAGCAAAACTTCGCTCAATAACTTGCCTGAGATAATAAAAAAGGAGGTTAATAAATAATTATTAGAACATAAAAAAAATTCCTTACCGACACGAAGCGTGAGTTTTATTAAACTTTTTTTGAGCCTGCGTCAGATTTCCCCGATCAATAAATGGAGGAATACACCATGATTCTAAGGGGTAGGCCTTATCGCCCAATATTTTTTCATCCTCGTCAAAATAAAAATTCACGTTTTGTTTAACATTTTTGTAAAAATCTGAATTTCTAAAAATTCGATTATCATGTACAGAACTAGGGTACCCTACAAAACAGTCGATGTAGCGCATTTTGTGGTCACAAATAGCTTGCAACGTTACTGCTGTGAACATTTTTCTGTTTGTATATGCCATTTTTTGATCCGCCGGTGCTGTACATGGAACATACGTACCGTCAACTGCCCCTACTACTCCCTTAAGTCCATTATTTCTTTCAAAGTAGTTTTTTATTTCTAATTTCCGTTCACTGTCCGGAAAGTTTATAAATCTATTTGCGACATGATTTAAAAAATCAATTATACGAAAAAAAATTTTCGATAATGTCGATTTAGCCAAATCGAATCTTTCCCCAATAGATCTATATGAATCAGGTGTAGCCAGAATCCATATGACTGCCAGCAATTGCTTTTCTGGCGATATCGATAAATTTTCCCCACCGCGTACTAAGTGCAAATTTGTATTGAAAACATTGAGGAGTTTCTCAAATGCTTCTCTGGACATTCTAAAATTCTGCTGAAACTCGATGCTATTGTAATTCGATACAATTCGTTCCACATATAAATTAATACGCGGTGGCGTCTCTTTTTGGCTTACAATTAACATAACTTCCTCATCTTCTGAGTCCGACAAATCACACGATAATTTTTTAATGTTGGCAATATTATTTATTAATTTGTTTCCATGTTCTATAGCGAGATAAACAATTAATTTTTTTGTATTATTCGACATTATTTATAAGAATTATACCAATGAAACACAAAAATATGTTTGACATATGACGTTTATGACAATTTTCAACACAAAATAACAATTTGGCGTTCAATACGTTTTGAAGTAATTTTCGTCGACAACGATGTATTTTTGACAATTCAACATTACATCACACCGACAAATTGTTTGTGCAGTGAACGCACCCATTATATTCAAATTCGGTTGTGGATTTAGAGCGTTCACATTCCGAACACATTTTATCAAAAAATATATTTTAAGTTCAATGTGTTATATGACGTAAGTACGTCTCCATATTGAAATTAGACATCATCAACAGAAGTTACAATTAAAGTAAATTGTGAACGCCATTGAAAATATTATATATAATTTTATATTAAAGTGAATTTTATCTTCTTAATATGGTTGCCGTAAGTTACTTTTGGCATGTTGAAAGTGTTGACGGCTTGATTGTCTTACAATTATTATTTTTACAGAGAACTAAAGTTTTTGTTGGTAGCTTGGCACCAGGTTGCAAACCGGAAGAATTAAGACGGATCTTTGAAGAGCATGGGGTTGTAACTGAATGTGATATTATGAATAGATGTGGATTTGTTCATATGCAAACAGAAGATATGGCTGAAGCTGCAATTAAAGCACTCCATAATAGTACATTCAATGGCGTTAGTATTGTTGTGGAACGTGGACGCTTGAAGGATAATAAAAATGCCGGTGGTGGACGCAAAGGTGGACGTGGATTTAGTGGTAATCGTGATCGTAAAGGAGGAAATGGAGGCGGTGGTGGTGGCAATAATGGTCGATTTGGTGATCGTAATAATGGTGGTGGTGCTGTTCGTCGTGATCGTATGGGGGGACGTAATATTGGCGGAAGTGGAGGTCCTTATGACAAAGGAAATCGTGATATCAACCGTCGTAATGTAGGCTTAAGAAATGGTGGTGGTTTTGATCGCGGAATGGATGGTCCGATAAATTTGATGAATGCTCGCAATATTTTAGACGCGTTTGGGTTAGGAGGACTGGGAAATGGAATGAGTGAAAACAATATCAGAGATAATAGATTTGATGATCGTAATTTTGGATTTAGTAATGAAGATAGACGTGGTTTTGCCTTACCAGAACGAGTAAGGTATCCAGATGATGTCGGACGAAATAATAACATGTTTGACCGTAATGAGCAATTAAATGGAAATGGAGGTGGTGGCGGAGGAAGTCTTTTCGATAGACGTGGTGGTGGTGGTATGGATATGGGGGGAATGGGTGATATGTTCAGTAGAAGAATATCAATGTAAGTCATTATGCTAAAATTGTAGATGGATTAAATTGAACACTTATGTTTTACAGGGGCAACAACGGCGGAATGGGAGGTGGTAATGGCGGAGGAATGGGAGGTGGTAATGGCGGAGGATTAGGAGGTGGTATGGGTGGAGTGAGAGGTGGTATGGGTGGAGGATTGGGAGGTGGTATGAGTGGAGGATTGGGAGGTGGAATGGGTGGACGAATGGGCGGTGGTATGAGTGGAGGAATGGGCAGTGGCATGAGTGGAGGAATGGGTGGTGGACTGAGTGGAGGAATGGGTGGTAATATGAGTGGAGGAATGGGAGGCAACATGAATGGCAGTATGGGCGCAGGAAACGGTAGAGGATACGAAAGAGGAGGAAACGGTGGAAACTACAACAACTCATTCCAAGGTGGAGGAGGTGGTAATAGCGGCATTGATCGGTAAGATTTATTTTTTAATTAAGTTCTATTGCGTATATGTATATACTTTATTTCAATGTTTTGGACCCTTCATTATCGTGACACATATTTTTGAAAGAGACTAATTTGTAAAAATATTTCTAGATCTACTTTCTATTAAAACTAGATCTTAAAGTTTTTAATTTATTGACGACAATTTCTTAATTTTCTATTATAGAAATGGACCCCGTAGGGAGTTGATGAGCCGTCGATTTTAAGTTATTTTAAAATATTACAATATCTTAAGTAATATATAAATAAGAAT
Source organism: Diogma glabrata (assembly GCA_963693315.1). NCBI lineage: Eukaryota > Metazoa > Arthropoda > Insecta > Diptera > Cylindrotomidae > Diogma > Diogma glabrata. The sequence goes on from OY856188.1 coordinate 199,647,344, forward strand.
ACCATCATTAGCAACTATTTTATATAGTTAACGACGTGTAAGACCTGTATATTCTTTTTAAAGAAGACAACTACAAACTTTTAGAATAAGATAATTTTAGTAGAATTTTTATATCCTTGATAAAAACGTCTTTTAAAAATAAAAAGACTATTACCGTTTATCTGAACTTATAAATCGTTATAAGGAAGTAAATTTTTTATCAAAAGTGCGTAAATTTATCATATGTAGTATTACAAATAATTTTAAAGTATGTTTTTAGTCGATTATGCATTTGAAAATCAGGTATCTATAAACAATTATTTTCGTGTATTCAAATCAATGAAGTCTTATAAATACACAAAATTTCAAACAAATTCTATTTTTATTAAGAAATAATACACAGTATATACATATTATAACAAAGTAATTATATAAAATAATCGTTTCTTGTGTAAGAATTGCGAATTTTCCCAGTAAAAGTTATTTACATTTTACAAGATTAAAGTATATAGTAATAGTGGATTGTGCGGTGGAACTGATAATAAGAATGCGGTCCTTTACGTTGCGTAAGATACGCTATCAGTTTATCGCACCAATCAAACTAAATAAAAGGCATAGAAGCCGTGCGAATACTTTTAGTGTGTCTACTGATTATTTTGCGTTTCGGAAGTCCGATTAAAGATGTACAATTCTTATTAGAATAAAAATAAATACAAATACATATTTCAAAACAGTATTGTCGTGAATTCTTTAATTTTAAAACAAACGAAGACTAAGTAGCGGATGAATTAAATTAGATAAAGTACGAGTTGATTGAAGTGAGCTGATAAAACAATCACATAAAAGTCTATAATTCGACACAAAATTATTGCGGTGAAGGAGTGCGAAGAATAAAATTGAAAGTAAGTAAACAAAAGTTGCGATAAATTGTTACGAATGCGAATAAAACAATTATGTATTCCATTTAGTAAATATATAAGACTGAATTCCAAAAACCAATTTCAATTCGATCTAATTTAACAAATGATCTCGTTAAACTTTATTTCACATTGATTTATTTCCGATTAATTAATTTCTGGTCTATTTCTTTACATTTCATTCGTATTCGCCGGATCATACTACATATTTCAAATGTTGAAAATCGTGATCAATTAATTACATTGCACGATATCCTACGAAAAATTTAAACAGTGAGCACAAAAATCATCTAGATCTGGTGACCACCGTTAACTATCATAGATAATTAGACAGTACATTGATAAACACAATTGAATAAATCGTTTACGGAGACGTAACAGTTAGGATAGGATATGTAACTTTCTTTGATATTTCTAACAAAACAAGATTTACATTAATGCAAGATTATTTTAAAATCGTTAGTTCTAATGTGGTATTTCTTTTAGCTTTCGTGGGGCAAAACGCTGAAATGTATACATTGGTTTGTATTTTATTTTTATATTTAATTTTACAGGTAAAACACAGGTAAATTCTTAATCAAGATAAACAATTTTTTGATTATTCTGATTGTTAGAATAAACTTTTATGAAAATTAAATAGAAAGCTTCGTTTCATTTGTTTCATTTCATCCGTTACTGCTGCTTCGTAAGGTAAATCAGATCTAACCGGGAAACATAAGTGGAGTTAATGTATGTGTAGCTTTTTCAAGTTTTTATCGAATCCACGCTCTATGAGAAAGAGATTGTATGTGATTTGTGGGGAAAAGCCACCTTAATTTGCCTTAGAAAAATTAGTGTAAATAATGCATACGAAAATTACTATTTTTAAAGTGATATATTATGAAAGCGATCAAGTCTTATTATATCCAAGTTTGATTAATCGGGGGGAAGTGCAGTTAGTGTGGGAAACTCTAAAAACGCTATGTTACACCCTTTCTGTTATTAAAAATGAAATTAATTTTTTTACGGAATATTCAGTGAATCTGTTGTCGAATTTAAAAAAAAAAAATTTATTAAAAGAAAAAAAAAATTTTTTCCCACACTAACCGCACTTAAGCCTTCTGTAGTTCTAATTCGGTGAATCCATTTTGGACTTGACTGGATTCGAACCTTCGACTCTAAGATGTATAGTCTAGTGTTTTAACACACTCACCAGAGGTGAAAAAAGAACGTTCTTCGCTAAGAAACAAACGTTTCCCATTTAACGAGTGTTTTTATTATTCGTGTTTTGTAATTTCATTTCAAAACAAATGAAAACAGTGAGAGAGTTATTAAGGGCCAGTTTCACCATACTCAGTTATGTTAAATTTAACATAACTGCCACTTAACTGAAGGAAATGAGTTTCACAAGTCTCGGTTAGCTAAATATTAAGTTCATTTTGTATCATTCAGTTATCTCTTGGTTAAAGTTAAGTGGCGGTTAACCAACTTTAACCAAATACACTTTAACTAAGGATGGTGAAACTGTTTATTTTGTTTATTATAAATGTTTATTTTTATTGTTTTGTTTATTCTTTATATTCGAGTGGTTTAGTTTAAAACAGGAATAAAGAATTAAGTGAATATAAACGCAAATGTATTTGCAAATATATTCTGATTGGGATAATTTTTTTGGGTTAAAAAAATCAATTTTATGCGTTTTTTCGTATTAGTACTCCACTAACTCGTAAGGTTATATTTATGAAAACAATTTAAAATTTCATTTTTGGAATTTTATGTTATGCGGAGTATAATACCAAGAATAATTTTAGTCTGTTTTTGGGTCGAAAAACAACGAAATCATGAATGCTACTTGGCGGAGATTCCAAAATTTACTTCGTTAAATTAGATGATCTACGGTGGGGATCTGTAAAGCTCTGGCGTTAGATCACTAGATTGCAAACGCATAAAAAATTTGTGTTGATAGATTTTTGTTGATAAATCGTTTCATTTTATCTATAAAAAAGGGAACGGCTTAATTGGCATAAAACTCAAGCATGTAATGTAACGTGGTGATGTATTACTTCGGTCTGAAACACCTAAGTATTACATTCCCATCAAACGTACTTTTTTGGCATTTCTCGACGTTTTAGGACCTACTGATTATAAAAAAGCAAAAAATAATGTATGTCTGTCTGCCAGCCGGCCGTCATACCGACGAAATCTAGAAGGCTGGAGGGATTACAAAAATTTTTGTTTCTAAAAATAGGCATACTCAATGGTAAGAGCTAAAAGGACGATGTGTTCGATAGCTGTTCTGGAAGTGTGTTAAAACAAGGAAATTTGCATATTTTTTGCTTAAAAACGTCCATTTTAAGTAATTACGAGTAAGAACATTAAATTTGGAAAAATTTTGATGGTCGGGATTGGTATGTGAGGCCAAAAACTAGATTATTGCATTATAAGTTTGTCAAAAAAATATTGTCAAGTGTGTCAAATGAATGATTTTCATTTTTTTAACCAACTTTTTGGCAAAAAATGAAATTAATTATTTGTATGACATGAAATTTAATCGAACATGAAATTGGACATGGACATTTTTGATTTTTAGAATTTTGGAAAAAGTTTTTTGAATTTTGAAATATATTTAGAGTTTTAGAAAATGTTTCAATTTTTGATTTTGTAAAAATTTTTGCAATATTTTTAGAACTTTGAAAAAGTTTGTATTTTTGATTTAGTTAAAATTTTTGCAATATTTTAAGAATATTGGAAAAAGTTTCAATTTTTGATTTTGTTAGAATTTTTGCAATATTTTTAGAATTCTGAAAAAGTTTTCAATCTTTGATTTTGTAATAATTTTTGGAATATTTTTAGAATTTTGAAAAATAGTTTAAATTTTTTTTATTATAATATTTAGAATATTTTTGGAATTTTGAAAAGTATGAATTTTTAATTTTGTAATATTTTCTCGAAAATCTAAATGGAGAGGATGACAATAGTTTGCTGATTGTATCATCTTTTCACTAAATTATGTTAATTTATGATTTTTTTATAATTTTGCGGCAACGTATTGATGTTTCGGGTTAGTTTTGTAATAAATTCCTAAACAGAGATAAAAAAATACAAGTACTTTAACAAAGAAGTTTTTGTTTGATAAACATCGCTGTCCAAAACTAAAAACAATGTCCTCATAAAAGTTTATACCGAAAACTATATCAAAATCCCTAACCCTGACCGACGTCTTAATATCTCAGAGCTGTGAGATTTCAGCCGCTTCATATTTTTGTTGTTAACGATATCGCAGTTATGTTTTGTATTGGTTTTACTTTACTTCTCTAGCTAGAAGTAAAAACACATAATTTCACCTTTCATGAAGTAAATACTAAACCCTTCGCACAAACCGAGGTCCTGACACCTCGTAGCAACGTTCAACGCTTACCACCATTTGTCAGTAGAAAATAGAGGTTGCTTTAATAGAGCTCGAAAATAAAAAAAAATATTTAATTTTAAATTCATTAGGTCTTTTTTAACAAGTAAAAATATCATTTCAATATGAAACAATTAATTATTTATACTAGAAGTTATTACTCATATTGAAATTTGTTGAATTTTTTTAAATTTTTTGAAAACATTTAAGTTAACTTTATTTAATATAAATGACGCAGTTTCGTTTACGTCAGAGCTTTCTGGTTCCATGATTTCAAGTTTAAAAAAAATTGTTGAATTAATTAATCTAATATTTATAGTAGTCCAATTTTATTTAATTAAAACTTCATCTTGCGTCCTTTAATATGCTAATTTGGTTCCTATTTGTTATCAATTATCATACATAAACTTTATAATATGTGCGTTCGATTTGACCGAAATAACTGAAAAAACAACAACAATTGCATATAATATTTCAGTTGCTTCAGTCAAATCGAACACGACTATTGATTGACAAGGCAAATAGTAAAAAATATTAAGAAAATGTTATGAATATAAAGCGAATAGGAAGAATAAAAGAAATAAAATAAAAACGACAGATATTTTAAAAAACGAGTGCTGGAGAATATAACACATTCGAATAATAGTAGATTCTTGTATGAGCTTAGAATGAAGGCAATTCTTCACGAGGATGAAGTTTCCCGGAACGAGCGTAGCGAGTGGAGGGAATCATCCGAGTGAAGAATTGCCTTCATCCTAAGCGAATACAAGATACTATTTTATCCACGACTACAAATATTTCAAATAATTGAAATAACATTTCATTCAAGTTTTCCTGTAAAAGTTTATATCGCCATATTGAAATAAATTATTGAAATATAAAACAAAACAAAACAGGTTTGTTTATTTTATATGTATTGTTCTTGTTTTATCTGTTTATATTACTATACCAACAAATCAAGTTTTGAATTTGTTAGGGGAATTTTGAATAAATAAAATGGAATGAAATAAATAAAAAAGAATTTAATATATAGAAAGGAATGAATACAATTACAATGAAAGATATACGTATGGAAAGTATATATTCTTTAGTATTCGTGGATAATAGTTATTTGTTTAACTAGGCAGCAAAGTAGTAGATTGACTGCCGCGGCTGATAGTTCATAGCCGAGCGAGCCAGGCTAGGAATTCAGCCAAGGCAGTCAATCTACCTTGCTGCCGAGTTGAACATATAATTTTTTCTCCGACTAATTACAATGATATGTAATTTAATAATTATTACTTTAAAAATAAAACAAAATTTTAAAAATGAAAAAAAAAATCGATCAAAAAAATTTTTTTTTTAATCGCAATATCTGTTTATTGCTATGAAGTCTAATTATTTTTCTGCCTAGGCAGCAAAGTACTTGCTTTGCTGCCTAGGCAAGGAAAATGCCACTTTGCTGACTGAAATAAGTCTGCAAAATTTATATTTGCTGTCTATCGGAGAAAAAAATATTTCTCTTATTTCCATTCTTTATATATTAATATTCGTATTCTTTCCTTCATAGAAATAATAGAAAAAATAGGAATAAATGCAATGGGATTTTGAAAACATTCTTAAATATTTGTTCGAAGAACGTTTCTTTCTCATCTCTGATACTCGTTATACAAGCCATCAATTGAATGTTACGATTTCATGTTGAGTTGTAATATTCAGAACGAAGTGGTAGTTCTGGATGTGTTTGGGAAGTACTGTTAGTGGTTGTTTTGTTTTTAATCGTACAGTAGTTATCGGCTATATCAAACCAACGTAGTTCAGCTAACCAGATGCTATCAAAATTTTGTAATTCATCTGTGTCTTGATTTATCAGCATACCGTAACATAAATACCCACAGTTCAAATGTGAGCAATCCGGAGATAGTAAAGGGTTTTTTGACCGAAACTGATAAGAAACTCGTCTATTTTAAACCTGAAAGTGTTTAAGTTAGTAGAATTCATCTACAGAGTTTCCAACTGCAGAAATCATCTGCAGCGTCTACAACTGTGCATATAGAACATCATTTTAAAAATTCGTTATCTCTTATCTATAAAAGAAAAAGGTTTTCAAATGCCCTTTCAAAACCAAACGAAGGTTGTTAATAAGCAAAATTTTTAATTTACAAAAAGTAAAAAGTGAAATTTAAACCCCAATTACTGAAGTCATGTCACATCAGGTGACATGGATATAGTCATGTCACGTCGCGTAAAAATTGGTATTATTGAAGTCGATAAAAACGGTCACGACTAAAACGAAAAATTCTGAAACGAAAGAACTCCAAAACTAAACAAACTTACATTTTACGTTCTTCAATTTCACAAAAACAATTAAAGACGTTTGAAAAAATTATTGTCACATGAAAAATTGAGGCAACAAAAATCTCATTTAAAGTGACACTGTCGTATAAAATGACTTGAGGCGTAAAAACGACTTCAACAATACGAAAATTGATGCGATGTGACTTTAGTTATTTAAAGTGACATGACTTGTCTTCGGTAATCGGGGTGATTTGTAAATAAATTAACTAGTTTTATTAATTAATACTTTATTTTTTTATTCTGATTAGAATCCTATAGTAAAATTTTAATTGACTAGATTTATATTAATTCTTAAAAATACCTTTTTTTATTCATATTTGATTTTGTTGAGCAAATTACCTTTGGTTTTTTATTTGTGCAATTTCCTAAGAACTATTAAATTAAAACTTAATTATAAATTTTAATTTTGTGCATTTTTATATGTATATTATTTTAAGCATTTTTCTATACTTTTACATTTAATATAAATTTTAAGTTTTATTTGTATTTTATGATTAGTAATATTAATCATATTTTATTTAATACTTAAAGTTATGTGAAAAAGCAGTTATGCTTGGAAAATCGGGTACGTATGAAATAGTGAAGATTATCAATTAACGTAAAACATTTTTTTTTTAAATTAATTGTATGATATAAATTTTAAAATTAATTTCTATTTTAAAATCTTATAAATAACAGTACATTGACAGTAAAACCTGTCGAATTATTCATGATTTAGTTAAGATTTTCTTGCGTGAGATTTTTTTTATTACTATTTTCTTTGATGTTAACTAAGCAGTTAAGTTTTAACTTATCTTTATGTATGTATATTGTAAAAACTACGCTGTAATAAAAAATCATAATCTTATTAGAAAAAGGTAAAAAAGAAAACCGATAAATATTCATAAAAAAATGCCAGAATGGATTAAGTTAAAACTTAAAAGACGAATAAATAGAAATATTTAAGAGATTGTGAGTTACAAAACGAGCAGCGAGAAGAAATAACTTTGTATTAAAATAGTTTGGAACGCATTTAATTTGTTGCGTACATGTACAATAAATCCATTCAGCCAGAGATCTAACCGAATTAATGTAAAACGGCCAAGTTAGTATCGACACAATTTAAACACGATAAAACGAATGATTGTGAATTAAAACATAAACAGATTAACTAGATTCTTGAACAAGTTTCCTATAGAGTAAGATAGGAATTAGTTTACCTCTCTAAGTTCGTATGTACATTAATTTTTTAAACAAATTTTTTTGTTAAATAACAATTAATTTAAATAACAAACAATTTTTTTTCTGTAATGGTGACAGTGGTGGGATTGTAATAACAAATTCTAGGTAAGTTGAAGATAGACATATCTTTCAAATTAATTAACGTATATATCTTTTATATACAAACAAAACAAATTTACCAAACCGAATGAGTAATCTTGTGATAATAAATCACTGCTCCCAGAATAAGCTAAAACCATTCATGCATTTATGATTTTTCAATTTTTGAAATAAGTTTATCAAAAACAGATAAACAAAATTATTTTTTTGATATCTTATTTAAGTAATCCGTCCGTTATTGTTACCACTGTAACGACTCTTCGTTGGTTCTTTTAGATTATTGAGCAAACACGACAGTAAAAAGACGGATCTTTAGTTAACAGAATCTCAAACTTTATTTGTCATCAAATTACAGCAGCTTCCGTTTTTCCTTACAATAAATTCCAGGGTCTCCAATTTATGTACCATAAACTTCACCGCTTTTCCCCAATTTGAATCAACAATATTCGGAATCGTAAAATCTGTATTTACTATTCCAATAAGTTCAAATTCTTTTACTATTAGTACCCAGGCTCAAGTACCACCGATTATTCCTTATACTTTCGAATATTTGTAAAACACTTTAATTGCAAAATAAAAACTGACCATCTGATATTTTTGTTTGCTTATTTATATCGAAAAATAAATAAATCGAAACTTCTATAATCCACTAGAAATCAATACTACGTAGTCCGTACATCTGAAATAGGCCACACCTGTTTTCATTCATACTTGCATTTGTATTAGCGAACTCAAATTTAATTTATGCAAAATGTATTAGGTAACTCCTTTTAATTCATTAATGTAAACATTTGTATAACAAATTTAATTTACATTAATTTATGCAATACAATTTGCAATACAAGTAAAAGATTGAAAAAGGAGTTAACTTTTAATTAATGAATGAGTAAATAAAATTAACCCATTCTGGACGAAGTTTATTACATTGCCCTCCATTTAGTTTTGTTCGTCCCGAACAATATCAGAGATCGCATTGGTGCTGTTACCTTGGTACGGTGCCAACCTTTGCAGATGTATCACTTTCATCTTGGTACGGGGTCCCTTTTGTATGCGGTAGATGACATCATTAATTCGTTTGATTATTTTATATGGGCCTTCCCAATCTGGCTGCAGCTTGGGTGATCTTCCCTTAGTTCTTCTGGGGTTGTATAGCCATACCAATTCTCCTTCTTGAAAACCGCCACTATTTGCATTTATGTCGTACCTGGTTTTCATTTTGTCACTGGCTATCTTAATGTGGTCTCGAACCTGCTGATGGATTTTATTCATCTTCTCCCTTAGTTGTCCCACATAATCTGTTTTCGTGGATACCAGACCTCCAGGGATGCCAAACTCGATGTCACTAGGAAGATGTAGTTCTCTTCCGAACATGATATTCGCTGGCGTTTCACTTGTCGTATCGTGCACTGCGCTACGATAGGCCATCAAGAATAACGGAAGATCCTTGTCCCAATTTCTTTGGTTGGCTTCTACTACCTTTGACAAATGTTCTTCCATGGTTCGGTTGAATCGTTCTACCATGCCATCTGACTGCGGGTTCATAGGTGTAGTTCGTGTTTTTCTAATGCCGAGTGTTCTGCACAGCTCTTCCATCAGTTGAGATTCGAAATTCCTTCCCTGGTCGGTATGCAACTCGAGCGGTGTTCCATATCTGCAAACCCATTCATTGACTAATGTTTCCGCGACCGTAACTGCTTCCTGGTTCGGTATTGCATAAGCCTCCGGCCATTTTGTAAAGTAATCAATGACCACCATGATGTATTTGTTACCTTTTGTCGTTTCCGGAAATGGCCCCGCGATGTCTATAGCAATTCTCTCCATTGGGGCACCCACATTGTACTGTTGCATCTCTCCTCGAGTTCTAGTTTTTGGTCCTTTGCTCGCCGCACAAGTATCACATCGCCGACACCATTGCTCTACGTCGGTTCGATACCTTACCCAATAAAACCTCTCCCTTACCTTAGCCAGGGTTTTATTGACTCCCAGGTGTCCTCCCGAAATACTTCCATGCAGCTTTTCTAGTACCTCTTCCACTCGACTTGATGGCAACACCAGTTGTTCTAACACTTTCTTTCCATCAGCGGACTCCCATTTTCTTTTAAGTATCCTGTTGTCCATAAATAGTGAGTCCCATTGCGCCCAGTAGCATTTCACCTCCGTACTTAAAGGTGCGACCTCTTTCCACTCCGGTCGCCTTCCCTCAGTTTTCCATTTCAATATTGGAGCCATAGCTGGATCATCTAGCTGCTCTCTTTTCATTGCCTCGGTACACCAATCGTCAGGAGTTTGGAACTTGATTTGGTTCACTTTCATTGCTTGACTTCTCTCAGTCCTGCTACATGACTTGCGCTCCTCAATACAGGGTTTTCTTGAAAGATCGTCAGCGTTACAATGTATCCCTTTCTTACGGTGTTCAACGTGGAAATCTCCTGCCTTTTTGACATCCACCTGCTTGTTTGAAAGATTCATCAACTGGACTGGAACTACTCCTTCTTTTGCAGCTATTAGTGTTTTGCATTCCCGTCTAATGTGCCCTAACTGTCCACAATTCCAGCATCTCACTCTGCTAGATCTTCTTCGTTGATTTCGTTCAGGTTTATCTTCCAAACTTTTGACACGCATGATCACTTCATCAAGCGCTGCTTTTATAGGTTCTTCAGTAACTTCCATCTGACGTACTCTATCTGAACCGTACGCTCTTTTTCCAGCTTCCATTTGCAGGGCCAATGCTAAGACTTCTGCAGGTAGCTTCTTTCCGCTTAGATAAAGCTGGTTTCTCATTTGCACATCTCGAAGAGCATTGATAAATGTATCAGCTGCCAGTTCGTCTCGATGTTCAGCGTTATAATTCGGATATGATAGATTTACCAGTCTCACAATGTCAGCCTCTAATTCTTGCAAAGTTTCGCTGACTCCTTGTTTTCGTGTTTTGAGCTGCATGCGATGGAGATCTTGCATATGATTTTCCCCATATCTTACTTCCAAGGCCTCCATTAGCTTGTTGTAATCACGCTCTGTCGCTGATAGTGTCTGCAAAATTTCAGCAGCAGGTCCCTTCAATGCCAATATCAGCGCGTTTGCTTTTTGCTGGTGCTCAACCCCAGTTGTTGCTATCTCAAATTGCATCTTAAATATCTGGTACGATGTAGATCCATCAAATGCGGGTGTTTTCACTCTAGCTGGAGCTGAAGTAGTTGATGGATTGATCATGCTACCTGACTTCAATTGTCCTATTTCTTGGCGGAATTCACTCGAAAGATTGCGTAATTTCTCTTCGTGTTCTTCGGTAACTTTCCGCAGCTCCCTTTCCATGTTGTTGATTTTGACCTCTGTACTGGATATGCGTGACTCGATTACTTCACGTAGTTGTTGTTGATCTAATTTTTGTTGGGCCATCAGATCAGCAAGTTGTCGTTGTTGATCTACTTTTTGTTCTGCTGCCAGTTTCTCTTGTCGGGCCATCAGATTGTTTCCTTGTTTGGCGATCATATCAGCAAATTGTTGTTGTTGCTCTACTTTTTGTTCTGCTGCCAGTTTTTCTTGTCGGGCCATCATATCAGCAAGTTGTTGTTGTTGCTCTACTTTTTGTTGTTGTTGCTGTGCCATCATTTCTTTCATCAACACCATCATCGGATCAATTGCTGGGGCATTCTGAACCGGAGCTTCCTTCGGCTCTATTTCTATGACCTCTGTGTTTTGGCCTGCCTCCTCTAATACTTTACGCAGCCGGAAGGCAAGTTCTGCCTTCGTTCCATGGATTGGAGCATTCCTTTTCTTCAACTCATCCTTCAGCTGGGTCTGGCTGAGATCACTAATATTTACTGTCTTGACCATTGTTTCAATAATCCCACTTCTGACACCACTGTAACGCAAAATTGTAAGGTTTTGATTAACCGAATGCAAAATAAAATTTACATGTATTCAGCAGATGAGTAATGGTAATTTGTATATCCATTTTTATATGGCATTATTTAAAAATATTATATTAGCTGTTTCTACCTTAGGAATATTCATTATAAAAATATATATTTGATATATTATAAAGCTTGGGATTAATAATTTAATAAATATAAATTATGGCCATCCAAAATGAATGCCAGTCATTTGATAAAATTTGGCATTAAATGGTCGGTAAAAATCACGAAGACGTTCAATAGCTGCAGGATTTATATACGGATGATTTCGACCTTTTGTCTTACCTAAACAGTGTGGACTCGATCTTGCTTCCGACTTTAATAAACAAGGAAAACCTTTTGTTGAATTAAAGTAAAAATGTTTTTCTGTAACCACAAGTTTTAATCCAAGGAAATCTTGCACACGTCCAATTTCGGTAGCAGGATCAACAATTAAACGTTCTCCACTTATAAATAACAACTGTGACAATGGAAAAAATTGTAACCATCGTTCTAAATGTCGAGCATACACTCCAATTTTAACAGGACCCCATGCTGTATCCACAACACCTGAAGTTCCATTTACAAAAACCAGTTCTTCAAATTTTTTCATTTCTTTTTTCTTGCTTGCTGCTTGAGTGTAATCGGATATTGCACGCGTAACCGGATCCCGAACCACAACTAAGAGTCTTTAAAGGAAATTATATTAGTTTTAATTTTCTAAGCGTTAAATTATACTCTTACTTTGTGCTTGGATTCATATGATAAACTCTTTGTGGAACTTCTTTTGTGACATAATAGCTTGGTGTTTTCTCCATCGTAATTTGTCCTTCAATTGTCGCCGGCATATGATGACGATACCAATGTAATCCTTTATCATAATGTCTATCAAAAAAATGAACTTCACACCCAGCCGCCCGAACATCAGGATGTAATCGAATAAACTCTAGTAATGCCCTTGTTCCACTTTTTTTAACTCCAATGATTAATGCAGCCGGTAAATTACGATTTGGTTTCAAACCTTGTTGTCGTAAAAATCGATATTTTGGTGAACCATTGATTTCGTTTGTTTTATTTGATGGATTTGTTAACGGAACAATACGCACAATTGAACCGAGGATTTTGACTTCTGGCGGCTCAGTTGTAATAACTGGTGACATCAAAATTTGAAGTCTTGACTGAAACATGAATAAGTAAGATATACCATAATCAAATATTTGGTTGAAAGCTTACTTTCTTAAAAGATCTGTTAATTGTTGGCACCAAACATGAATTAAATGTATACGAAAAATATAACATAAATAGACATAATATAATTGTAATCGCTATTGTACGATTACTTAAATTAGAATACCAATGGACCACCACCATTCCTAGGAGTACAAAAAATTAAGCAATTTAACATTGAAGAATGTTAATGATTACTATATTTATATACGCAATTAAATACCTGATTTATACTTTTATTAAGAACTTTAATTTTGATGTTATGAACATAATTTTGTATTGAAAGTCATGGAACATGTTTAGAATAAATAATTAATTGCAAAAATTACAATAGACTGTGATAAGTGATAATAAAAGTTTTGACATATAAGATATGGTTATATTCATACTATAGATATCCTTTTTTTAAGAAACTGGCGCTATGTAGTACTAATGATTTATTATGGTTATTTGTATGGTTTGGTTTGTGTCTGAGCTAAACAGAAGTAAACATTTGTTAGGTTCTTAAATCAATTACCATCTGAAAGCCGACAACTCGCAAAGTCCGAGTCCAAACGCCCCGCCTCATAAATTGCTTCTTATACACTGAAAAAAAATTAAAGTATTGACAACCTCATCTCGAAGTTGGCAGTTTATTATTCAAACAAAGAAAAAATACTTGCAAACAATTTCACCGTGATTGGGAACTACACGTTAACATTGTCCTGACATGAGGTTTCTTTAAAATATAAAGTGTTACATAAAATATAACCGTAGTTGAATAAAGTTGATAACTATTTCCATGAAAAAATTTCTTTGGCCTTATATCATGAATTTTTCATTTTAAAATATAAAAATTTGAAATTAATTGAACTATATTAGGCCCATAGAATAGCGGAAAAAGATATGGCTTGCGTGTTGTTGTCGGTTACAGGTCAGAAGTTTTTTTTTAATCTCTGGGGGAGGATACTCACATAATGGACCTGCGGAGTCCACTCGCCCGGATTTCCAGCCAAATTTGTTGAATAATTCCAGTCCCCAGGTTCAGAGCGAGTGGACTCGGCAGGTTCATTATGTGAGTACCCTCCTCCAGAGATTTAAAAAACTTCTGACCTGTAATCGACAACAACACGTACAATCGGTAATTCTATGGGCCTGTATATAATTTTCACATAAACATTACGTGCGATTATATCAACTTCATCGTTCTGTAACCGTACAGTTTTGGAATCAATTTCGGAGTTCGATTCGCCATATCTGGCCCCGCGGTGAAGGGAGTTATCTCATAACTGTCTTTCGATGAGAAATAGAACATGTTTTTTTTCACTGTAATTATATATGTTGATTTCTAAATTTTGCTTTTAAAATTTACATTTACATATTTTTTTGAGCGATTTTTATGAGCGATCATATGGACGTAGTTATTGTGTTTGCTGGAAATTATATACTTCTTCTTTTTATAAAAAGCGTTGTGTGATCGGAATTAGAAGATGTATGTATCACAACACATATAAATATCTTTTAGGACCGACCTAGATGATATATCTTATTAAATCTTTTTCTATTTTCAAATCTGAATATATCTATGTAATCAAAATTAGTCATAACATATTTTTCATACAAAACGAAAGTATTCACTTAATATGCTGCTATTCTTAAACTCTTTATTCGATTAAGCTCAAACCTTAGACAGTACCGAATTAAAAGAAATATTTGTAGGCGACTAAAATAGATACAGAAAAGAATCTCTTTAATAGGAAAAAAGCATCTTAATTTGCTGAAAACCCAACTGGTTCACTCAATTTCTTTAAAGCTGTTAATGCTGTCCAACGCAATTTTTGTAAGTCTTCTCTACCTCCTATTACTGATTGTGGTATGATATGCCTGTCGTTGGCCCAAAACAAAGCCAATCTTCGTGGATATTATTTTTCTAAAAATTCTACACTAAACGAACCCAATTTCTTACCTAAACCAATTACTAGAGTTTTTCATAAAATGATGCGTATAATTTTTCGTGAAAACATCATTCGGAAAATGCTTTTACAAATTAACACTAACAAAGCTTCTGGACCAGATCGTATTCCTCCGATTATTCTTAAAACATTTGCAAAAGAGCTAGCACCGCTAATTAGCACCGTTAAGCTATAGCACGTCAGGAGCTCTGCTATTGCTCTTGGGCGGTACCACAAATCATTCTTCGTCAGGTTAGTTGAATTTTCAGGACATATGAATATGTGGTCTACAACGTGCGGCGTGCCATCACATGGGGGGCACTTGTCAATAATTTCAGGATCAACTCTGCTCAAGTAGTTGTTTAGGTTGTGTGACCAACCGGATCTTAGTTAAGCAAGAATTAATCTGGTGCTACGGGGTAGTTGGACCTTTTCGGCTTTTGGTTGCTTTCTATTTAGAACTCGATCTGGAGTGTAGTTCCTTATAACGTTCTCAACAGCTTTAGTATGAAGTGTTTTTAAGCCTGTTCTATAAGTAACCTCGTCGATGTTACCTGTTACTTGGTGGTTTCTAACCTCATGCAGAAAGGATCTTGCTGTCTTCCTTACGTCTCTAGGTGGTTCAATTTTTGATAATGTATCATTACAAGGATGCTGCTCTTTGTGGCAGGCCAATAGATATTGTTTAGTTAGCATTTCATTATGTTCACGGACTGGCAGTATATTACATTCCTCGTTCAGGCGATCTCGGTGGGCCATCAAATGGCATCCGGTTGCGGTTCGCAAAGCTGCGTTTTGTGTTGTTTGTAACTTCTTCCAGTGCGTGTCAGCAACTTGGGGTGTCCATATGGGTGCAGCATAGTTTTAATAGGTCGACCTGTTGTTTTATACGTTGTAATTAATGTATTTTTATCGTTGTCCCATGAACTATTTGAAAAAGAAAGAAAGATGGCGCCGAGTGATGGTTTGATTAAAGTTTGTGAGAATGAAAATTGCAATAAACAAATTAAAAAAGATAAAACAAAATTTTTAATATGTGAATTAAGTTGTAGGAGAGTATTTTGCTTATATTGTACATGTTTACCAGTTAAAAAAGCAGAAGAATATTATACAAATAAGACCAAATGGAAATGCCCTACCTGCGTCAAAAATATCAGAACAATAATAGACAACGAAAACTCAAACATTTCTGGAAATTCAATGGACGTGATTAGTAATCTACCTTCAAATAGTGCAATTGTCCTACTTGAAAAATTAGTTAAAACAGTAGACATTATATGTACAGAACAACAAAATATAAACAAAAAATTAAGCGCTTTGAGTGTTGCCTTAACCTCAATACAAAATGAAAATATAAAATTGCGCGCAGATGTTGACAAGATAAAAAATGACAACAATAATACTAAAAATGAAATTGATGAATTACGAAAAGAAAATAATGATACTTATAAGTTAGCCTGCGACTTATTGAGTGAAAATAATATTCTAAAGCAATCTATCTTGAAGGAAAATTTGGAAATTCCAGGAATTCCTGTAACTACAAATGAAAATCTATCAGAAATTTTCACTAGTATCTGCGGAAAACTTGAAGTCAATATGAAGATTACTGATATCAAAAAAATCTACCGCGTTAAATCTAAAGAATATGTCAATGGAATGCCGTCACCTATTATTGTACAAATACCGATGCCAATTAAAGAAAAAATTATTAATAATAAAAAAAACGTCGAGATCAAAACTGACTTTCTTAATGCCGAGTATGCAAAGCAGAATTATATAAAAGATAAAAGAATACAAATATATTCTGAAAAGAGCAAAAGATCTACGAAAAGCGAATAAAGTACAGTATGCATGGTTTAAATTTGGTAAAATTTTCATTAAATAAAATCATAGCGGACCTACGATCCGCATAAAACAACTTGAAGATCTACATGGATACTACTGAACCAATTATTGAAATACCATGCCATGCTGTAAACTACTACATAAACGACCTTAATTCTCTCAAATTTCGAAATCATAAATCTCTAAAGATATTTTACTTAAATGCAAGAAGCTTAAATAACAAAATAGAAGATCTAGAACATTTAATCAACAAAACCAATACGAATATACATATGTTAGCTGTAACAGAAACATGGTACTCAGACAAGAAAACAAATAAACAAAATATAACTGGTTATAATCGAGTTAGTGCATATCGTCCTGATAGGATCGGTGGAGGTGTATCTATCTACATTAAGGAAGGATTATCATACAAAGAAAAAAACACCTGGAGCAACAATGATGATAGTGTCGTCCATATTGAAATTAACAACAAGAAAAAACTAGAAATTATCTGCTACTACAGAACTCCAGCCCCTGTAGAGCAAACTTATCAACAATTTTATGACAAACTGCAGGGAATACTAACAAGTTCAAGGAAAAAAACAATTGTGATAGGTGATTTCAATATAGATTTAAATAAAACTGAGACAAATACAAGTTTATATCTAGACCTAATATCTAGACCTAATACCTAATAGTTACACTATCTGCAACAAGTATGCTACAACTAGACATGTATCCAACACCAATATCGACCATGTGTTAACCAATAACTGTGGCATTAATCTCAAAATAACAAGTATGAATCACTATATCTCGGATCATGTACTGATGTTCATAGAAATTGCAGAAAACCTAAAAGAACTGAAATAGTAACAACTAAAAAAATTGATGAAAATATGATCACCAGTAAACTAAGAGATAATCCACCAGTCTACGATGTAAGATCGGATGTTGTTGATAATTACAATGATCTGATAACAAAATTAACAACGATTATCGATGAATGCACTGAACACAAGACTTTTCGGAGAAACAATCTAAGACACAAACCATGGATGGATAGAGAACTTGCTCAAACAATCGGGTCGATCCAGAATGAAAATAATTACATCAAAATCCTTTTGAGATATTTTTGAGAACAGAATAAACATTTTCTGTTGACACCAAAATATTTTTTCAAATATTTTGACAGTCTCATGTGTTAGTCAAAAGGGAAGAATATCACCATTTTGATTTAAAATATCATACAAAATATAAAATAAATATAATATCTCAAAATAGTTGTTTATTTTCATTCTGGATCGATGCGAATGGAAGCTACATTTTTTTGGTATAAAAAGTTAAAAATAGATAGAAATAATGAGAATCTAAAGAAAGAATATCTAACCTGGAAAGATAAACTGAAAGATATGAAGAATCAAAAATGGAAAGCATATAATAGTAAGCAAATAAATATGAATCTGGATGACCAACGTAAAACTTGAGCGTGCATCCAAACAAATATTTTTGAAAAGGGCAAAGAAAACAAAAAGATGACTATATAATTGGACAACCAAGTAATTGAAGATCCACTACTAGTAGCGAAAGCTTTCAACTCACATTTTACAACAATTGCAGCAAAACTGTCATCCAAATTACCAGTTGTAACTGAAGTGTTTCCCTAGACTGTGATTCCCACCAACCCGGAAAAAAATACTAAACGATACTAGTAAAGAAGAAATAACATTGATTGTAAAAAATATGAAGAACACAAAATCCACAGGATACGACGGAATTATGACCTCGATAATTAAAAACAATTTAGATATTTTATCGGGTACTATAACTAAAATTATTAATCAATCACTTCAAACTGGAATATGCCCTGATCCAGGGCCGGCGCTTCCTTGGAGCAGTACGAGCAGTTTGACGGGGCGCTAAAATTGGAGGGCGCCAAAACCCAATTAATAAAAATAAATTTAAAATAATAAAATAAATATTTTAATTACCGAAATTTATTACCAAAAATATTTTTTTCACTGTGTAAAAATTCTTAAATTTTTTTTTGGAAAATTTCTTTCAATGCAATCTTTGGCATTCAGGGGTGGGTCAGACAGGTTATACGACAAAAATAATGGTAATTTTTTGAAATTAGTAAAAGCAATTGCTGAATTTGACAATGTTCTTTCAGAACACCTACGACGGATAACTAATATTGAGACGCAAAACAAATATTTGTATAAAAGCATTCAGTCAGAATGAACTAATTTCAATCGTGTCTAAAGTTATTCAAAATAAAATCGATGATATGATAAAAGGTGCAAAATATTTTTCGATAATTGTTGATTGTACTCCAGATCAGAGCCGCAATGAACAATTATCACTTATTGTTAGAGTTGTTCATAGAAATCAAAACAAACATGAAATTAAGGAGCTTTTTATGGGTTTTTAAAAGCTACAGATACGACGTGTAAGGGCTTAACGAATTTAGTTTTAGTCCGACTAACTTCTCTAAAATTTTCAATTAGTGATTGCAGCCTTGCCTTCTGCATATGATAATGGCTCAAATATGAAGGTAAAAAACATTGGAATGCAAGCTCAAATTAAACAAATAGAACCCCGAGCATTTTTTGTGCCATGTGCATCACATTCAGCTAACCTAGTCCTTCTAAATTCAGTTCAATGTTCACTTCAAGCTGTAAATTTTTTTGATATTGTCCAATGTTTATATGTTTTTTTTACTAGTTCTGTTTCAAGATGGGATATTTTGAAACAGAATGTGAAAACATTAACTCTCAAACCACTCTGTACGACAAGATGGAAAAGCCGCATAGAAGCTTTAAAACCCTTAATGTGTAGTTTAGGTAATATTTATGACGCTTTAGTTCAAATAAGAAGTGACAAGGATAAGGACGGAATAACAAGAAATAACACGAATAGTTTATCTCTCAAAATTATTTATATTGAATTTATTTGTTCAATAATTATTTGATATAATATTCTTGATAAAATGAATATATTTAGCAAATATTTAAAGTCCTGATATTTGTTTAACGACGGCAGTACATTTGTTAGAGGGCACAAAAGAGTTTTTGACGAACTTACGAAATGAGGAAAAATTTCTGGGGTTTATCTTGCAAGCTAAAGAAATAGCTTTAAAATTAGATGTTCCACCAAATTTCCCGGATGCTCCAAGGCGCCCTAGTTGAAACCCTCGTACGAAGGTGGAGACAAAATTATATCAAATCCTGAACAAAAATTTGAAGTTAAATTTTATTTTCAAATCCTTGATCAGGCGATTCAATCTGTTAGCGAACGGTTTGATCAAATTTCGGAACACAATAATATTTTCAAATTTTTGCATAATATTTCTGTGGCTTCATTAAATGCTTCTGATCATTTAAATAATTGTCTTTCCCTAGAAAAGCATTTAAATTTCAATTCAAAGTCTGATATAGTAGGTTTAGATTTATGGGACAAAATTAAAACATTCCAAAGTATAATTTCAGGAACTTTAAGCCCTATAGAATCATTAGATTTTATATTTGAAAAGAAATTCGACCAGATATTACCAAATCTAGTTGTAGCTCTTAGAATTTTATTGACAATACCAGTCACAGTAGCTTCCGGTGAACGTAGCTTTTCTAAATTAAAAATTATTAAAAATTATTAAAAATTATTTACGTAGTACAATAGGACAAGAAAGACTGGTAGATTTAGCTAGAATATCTATAGAAAGTAAATTTCTGAGCAACTTGGATTATAGTGATTTGATAGACGACTTTGCAAGAATCAAAGCGCGTAAAATAAAATTTAATTAACTAATATATTTTACAATTTAAAAATACACGCTTGAATTTTAGTGCTATTTATCCAATTTTAATTCTTTGTTATTGAAATTCGTACGCTATATTAGTAAGTACGATAGCAATATTAAATCTTTATTTATTTTTAATATTAATTTTTTGTTATTGAAATTCGTACGCTGGATTAGAACGATAACAATATTTAATCTTTTATTTATTTTTTTAATGTTTATTTTTGAGGACTATACCTACGTGGGATACCTCGTTAAAAAAAATGCACTGCATATCCTACCTTTTGGGTGATGTGGAAACGGATTATTTACGACAAATAGATTTTTTTAGGGTGGCATTTTTGAAAACTGCACCAGGCGCCAAAATCGCTAGCGCCGGCGCTGCCCTGATCAAATAAAAATAAGTAAAGTAATTCCAATTCATAAGGCCGGAGATAAAATGGATGTATGTAACTATCGACCAATATCCCTACTACCAATACTGTCAAAAATATTTGAAGCTGTTGTGAAAAAACGCCTCTTAAACTATCTAGACAAACACAACATATAGACCGAGAGCCAGCGACAGCCAGACCTTCGTTATTTTATAAAAGCTGAAAGTTTTCCTGCGCATGACCCACACATTGGTAGGAACGATCCTCAATTATGAAGTTTGGATCATCGTGGCTTTGGCAGGTAGAAGGTAGCAAAGGTGCATAAAATGAATCCAAAGTTTCGTGAAAGTATAAAGTGTAATTTTTTTATATTTGCTTCAGGATAGTATTAGAAATCACGACGTCCATTGCCAGACACTTACTATAGTGGCAACCCCCTGCCAGACACCCTTTAACTTCAATAAGTTGTAATTAAACTTTCGTCATAGTATAAAAACTGAATTTTATATATGTTACTTGGGAAGCTATCAGAAGATATTTTCTTAGCAGCCAGACAGTTTCGATACTGTTTACATCTTACCAGACAAGTTGAAAGTGTGCCGTACTTCAAAAATGGTAATTAAACTTTCGTTAAAGTATAAAAGCTGAATTTTATATATGTTACTTGGGAAACTATCAGAAGATATTTTCTTAGCAGCCAGACAGTTTCGATACTGTTTGCAACTTGCCAGACCAGTTGAAAGTGTGCAATTGTTGATAGTTGCCTCAATGTTGATTGTAGATTTCAACAGGAATGTTTATAGTTTTAAAGATTTAGTGGACTGTATGTAAATTTTTCCCAATTTCAATAATTTTTCTTACACTTGTTTTATCACAAGAAAATCACACAAAACTACTGCATTAAAACAAATTTACTTAAATATTCAACAAAATTGACTTTAATTAACACAATAACCATAAAATTGATTTTAATATTAAAATAGATAGACACAGTTAACTTAATTATACTTGCATGAACACAAGAACTTAAGTAATCTAAATTATATAATAACATTTCATTTTTATATTTTAACATTAACAAGTTAGATGTCTGATGCGCCAATCACTGCAGTGACGGTTATTGGAGTTAATATGCAGATATGTATTTGGGAGGAAATATTAATGAATCAACATTCCGGCGGCCTTGAATCAGTGGATTCAATCAGTGGTAGTACTATTAATTTATTTGTTGCAATCTTGGTAAGCCCACCTTCTGTCTTCACTGTTGCTACTCTTATGATGCCATCACTACCTGGATATAGCTGAAGTATTTTTCCTAATGACCAGGTTGAAGGAGCCGATCTGTCATTTTTTATAATTACAATGTCATCAAGTTTCAGTTCCCGGTGACCGCTATGCCATTTTTTTCGATTTTGTAAGGTAGTGAGATATTCCAGATGCCAGCGCTTCCAGAAATGTTGCTTAATTTGTTGTACAGTCTGCCATCTACTAAGCCTCGATGTGGGTATTATTGTAAGATAATCTTCTGGAATTTGCGTAGCTGAATGCCCAATTAAGAAGTGTGATGGTGTCAAGGGATCAATTAAATCAGTTTCATCATTAACCATTGCACATAATGGTCTTGAGTTCAAGATTGCTTCGATTTCAGTAAGTAATGTTGATAATTCTTCTAGAGTTAAAATGGTGTTGCCAATAACTCGCCTTAAATGAAATTTTGTCGATTTAACTGCAGCCTCCCATATTCCACCAAAATGTGGAGTGCCTGGTGGAATAAAATGCCATGTAATTGTAAAGTGCCTTAAAAGAAAATTAGAAATTTCATCATTTTTATGTTTCAAGAATTCGTATAGTTCAGTCATTTGATTATTCGCTCCAACAAAGTTGGAACCATTATCGCTATATATGTCAGTGCAGATACCTCTGCGAGCCACGAAACGTTTGAGAGCTCCCATAAATGATTCGCTAGTGAGATCACTCACAAGTTCCAAATGCACTGCCTTAATGCTCAAGCAAATAAATATGCATATATATGCCTTGTAAACCTTCTGACCACGACCTTTTGTAAGATGTATTGATAATGGGCCAGCATAATCAACCCCTACCTTCAGGAAGGTTTTTTCGTATATGACTCGTGGTGCAGGTAGGTTTCCCATTATCTGATTCTGCATTTTTGAATTGTATCTAATACATCGTATACAAGAATTAATAATTCGTTTTACAGCCTGTTTGCCTCTGGTAATCCAAAAGTTTTGTTTCAATACATTATGCAGCAAAGATGAACCAGCATGTTTATGAAGGATATGATTTTCTTCAATAATTATTGAATTTTGATATTATAGACTTATGGGATAAAATGATTGGATGTCGAGCACCAAAAGGAATATTTGCTTCTGAAAGTCTACCTCCAACTCGGAGAACGCCATACTTATCGAGAAATGGATTCAATGACAAAAGTGGACTTGACTTGTGAATTTGAAATCCTTTCCGTAAATTTAAAATTTCTTGATGAAAATATACTAGCTGATCCCATTTGTAAACTTGATAAGTGGCTCTTAAAAATTTATCACGTGTTAAATTGACATCAACGTTTCTTTTATTCTTTTTTTGCGTGTTATTGATAAACCGAAGTATGAATGCAACGGATTTGGCAATTCTGTGAAAACTTGAGAATTTCTTAGTTAATTTATCCAGAGTATTGTTTTCTATCTGTATATGATGAACAGATATCATTGGTTTCTCCTCTTCAACAGTTAAAATTGGGTGTTTAGTCTGAACTGGCCAATCATTTCTGTTCAATCGTAACCATACAGGTCCCTGCCACCAGAGTTCAAAGTTCTTCAAATTTGCTACAAACATTCCTCTGGATGCACAGTCGGCAGGATTATCGCATGATGAGATATGGTTCCAGTGATGTAAACCATAGGCTTGTAAGATCTCAGAAGTTCTGTTTGCAACAAATGTATTCCATTTCCTCGGAATTGAGGACAACCAATCCAAAACTATTTTAGAATCAGTCCAAGCAAATATTTCACTCATTTTTTTTGTTGTAGTTTGCTCTACTATTTTTAATAACTTGACTAAAAGAACCGCTGCGCAAAGCTCCAACCGAGGAATGGACAGTTGTTTTAACGGAGCAACCTTTGTTTTAGAAGTGACTAACGTTGAATATATATTTCCATCACTGTTTTGAACCCGAAAATACACAGCTGCTGCATATGCGCATTCGCTAGCGTCGGCGAACCCATGCAATTGAATGTTACATGACGTAGAAGTTTTCAAAAATCTTGGGATAGTAAGTGTGCATGTTTACTAAATCTGTACGTAATGCTAACCACCTTGTTTGTATATCTGTTGGAAGATCATCATCCCAATCTACATGTAACATCCATAATTCTTGGAATAAAATTTTAATTTGAACTATGACAGGTGCCACCAACCCAAGTGGATCGTAAAGCCGACTAAATTCAGACAGAATCGTGCGTTTGGTAATTAACATAGTACTATCCAATTTGATTGAGAAGGTGAACACATCCTCCTTAGGTTTCCAATGAAGTCCTAAAATTTTGACTGAATATGGTTGTTCGCTTATTTCCCGGCTTGAATCTTCTCTATCTGTTTTTGGGACTCCTTGTAGTACCTTTTGTCTATTTGAAACCCATTTTCGAAGATGAAACCCATGTTTGCTTAAAATTTTAACTAGATTAGTTCGTAGTTCTATAGCTTGAACCTCTGTGTCCGCTCCAAACATTGCATCATCAACGTACACGTTTTGGGCCAATACTGAAGAGGCGGCTGGATACTCTATCATATGCCTATCAGATATTTCCTTTATTGTTCTGGTTGCCAAAAATGGAGCCGATGCCGTTCCATAAGTAACAGTTTTCAATGCAAAATATCGAATGGGTTTTCTAGGATCATCTCGCCACACGATCATTTGGTATCTTTGTTCGTCTTGTGCTACATGAATTTGGCGATACATTTTTTCAATATCCGCCGATAGAACGATTTTAAATTTACGGAATTTTAGCAGAATGTTGTATAAGGTTGGCTGAATCGTAGGTCCAACATGCAGGTAATCATTAAGACTTTTCCCGTTTGTGGATTTTGCTGACGCGTCGAAGACTACTCTTAATTTTGTAGTAGTTGAATCCTTAAGAATGCCATGATGAGTTAGAAAAAATGCGTTTTCAGGAATATGTTCCAAATTTATCTCCGACATATGACCCAGTGTCAAATATTCATTCATGAATTCACGATAGAGCTTACAAAACTTTGGACTTCTTTCGAATTTCCGCTCCATGGCTCTTAATCTGGTAATAGCCAGCCCTCGTGAATCCCCAAAAACAATCGGTATGTTTTTAAATGGAAGCCTTACGATAAATTTTTGGTTTTCTCCGACTCGAACATGTGTAGTGAAATGTTTTTCACAAAACTCTTCATCCTCCGAGTACATAGGAGCCTGCATAACTTCTTCCACTTCCCAAAATTTTTTCAGTGTACGATCTACGTTTATTATAGTATTAAAATTAAATGTTGACATATGGCCCAAAACTTCGCATGATTCAGAGTTGCCAGTAATGACCCAACCAAATATGGTTTTTTGTGCAACTACATTTCCATTGTCAGATTTAATTTTTCCATCTTCAATTATCTCCCAAAAACGATCTGCCCCAATTAAGATATCTATCCGACCAGACTTAAAAAATTCTGGATCGGCCATTTCTATATTCTCCAAAAAATTTAGTTGTTTAAATTTCAGATCGTGTTGTGGGATGTTTGTGGTAATTTTAGGTATCACTAACGCATCTATCAATATCGATTGATCTTCATTTAGAATTGATTGAACACATATGCTCAAAATCCCTTTGCTACAACCTGCATCAGTATTACCCACACCTGATATAACAATTCTTGAATTTCTTCTTGGAATTTGCAATTGGTTTGCCAAAGATTCCGTTACAAATGAAACTTGTGAGCCTGAATCAAGTAGTACTCTACATCGATATGTCTGCCCATGCTTATTCAGCACATTAACCATTGCGGTTGGTAGTATTGCATTCAATTTATTACTTAAGCTTGAACAAGAAGTACTTTCAGCCAAATCGGTATTACATGCAATCATTTTTGGCTGTTCCACTGGTATTTCAGACGCTTGTTGATGCAGCATGCTATGGTGTTTCCTTTGACAAATGCTGCATTTATTAAATGATTTACATTTGTACACAATATGATTATCGCGTAAGCAATTGAAACATCGATTTTGATCTTTGACCCATTGTCTTCTAGCTTCCACACTAGCCTCGCAAAACTTCGGACAGTTATTAATGTAGTGCTCTGAAGAATTGCAATACCCGCAATCTACCGTTGTAGCTGTTAGATGCCCCGTAACCATATTTGCTTTATAAGTTTTATGACGAGACGACGAAGGTCGCATTGTTTCCAATGCATCTGTGCGACGTTCCAAAAATTCAAAAAATTCTTCCAGTTTTGGAAAGTCCTTATCTGCAGATGATTGAGCCCATAATGTTCTAGTTTCATTATCAACCTTTTCTAATAACAAATAAATAAGCCAAGGATCGCGCCCTTCACCTTCAACCCCTAGTGCTTTTAACCCACGAATCGTTTCATCTGATATGTCTAACAGTTTCCGAACATTGTCGGCACTAGCTTGAATAGCTTTTGGTTGATTGAGAAATGTTCCTATAAATGCATTCACTATATGTTTCTTTCTATCATACCTATCACGAAGTTTTTTAAGGGCTTCTATATAATTTGCTTCTGTAACGTTAAGATGTTTAACTAGCACTGCCGCTTCTCCCCTTAAATAACCTTTTAAATAATGGAATTTTTGTGATGGTGGTAAGGAACTCTTATGAATTGTGGCACAAAATATGTTATAAAAGGATTGCCAGTCTTTATATTCGCCAGAAAATGGAGTGATATTTATTTTTGGAAGACGAACTTCAGATGGATTTGAATTAGATAGATTAAGTGAAGTATCATGCAGATTTGGTATTAGTCCTAATGATACACTTTTGTCTTGTATCATTGTATTTAATTTTGCCATGGCTGCATAATATTTTTCTTCGTATTGCATGTCTGTTTCTTCTGATGAATTGAGATTAAAAATTTTAGCTTCAATGGCGGTAAATTCATCCATCAATTTTTCAACCCGTTGTACACGAACCTTACATTCTTCTATCGTTGTATCTGTTACCGTTTGACACCAATTAATAATACCGGTTAATTTGCCCTTGTTGCTTGACCTTTGTTTTTTTAAAGACTCAATAGTCGACATATTCGATTCACAATATAGTAAATAATTAAAAAATGTTGAACGTATTTAAATTATAAGTTATTTTAACAAACGATATCAAAGTTTCAGATCAACGTTAAACTAAAATAATTATTTTTTCAATTTAATATTGTCAATTAGTTATTTCACTCAAGAATACACTCAAGAATACGAAATTACAAACCACAGTTTAACTATAAGTTTACTTTGTTCCTAATCAAAAATGTCTAAATGTCTATGCCATAAAGTTACTAAAATATATTAACATATATCAATATTACAACCAACATAATTTCAATTCACTTTATTTGATTGATTTTAAAATTCATATAATAATAAAAATAACTGTTCTATACTTATCGTAAGAACTGGGTTGTTGCTATAGATGAATATATTGATTTGCTGATCCGATTATTCTGATTATTCTCGAATCATAATAATTTGGCTTGAAGGTCCAAAAAATGTTGATAGTTGCCTCAATGTTGATTGTAGATTTCAACAGGAATGTTTATAGTTTTAAAGATTTAGTGGACTGTATGTAAATTTTTCCCAATTTCAATAATTTTTCTTACACTTGTTTTATCACAAGAAAATCACACAAAACTACTGCATTAAAACAAATTTACTTAAATATTCAACAAAATTGACTTTAATTAACACAATAACCATAAAATTGATTTTAATATTAAAATAGATAGACACAGTTAATTTAATTACACTTGCATGAACACAAGAACTTAAGTAATCTAAATTATATTGTTGAATTGGTAATTCTAACTTTAGTATTTGCAATTCTACAGTTGTACAACCTGAACATCTAGTACATATTATGTTACACCTATCTTATTCTAATCACCTAGGCTAATTGTCAAAATGTATTTCTGTAGTGTTAAAACTAATAATAATACTTTATAGTAAATAAAATATAAGTCTTTTTATTTACTTCATCCAATCTACAGAACATCAGGTTATGGGCGCATGCACCAAAGTGCAGTAAATTGCAGTGTTAATTTTTTCTGCATTTTTGGAGGTGTATATTGTGGTACGAAAATCTCTGGTATTAACCTCAAAATAAGTTCACGTGTGTCAGTGGCACAGAAAGTTTAAAAAAGTAATTTTTTTTCAAGAATATTTGAAAAATGGCAAGTTCGAGTCATGTGCCGCTTATTAAAAAGTTGAAAGGTGCTGATGATTATCAAAACTGGAGTTTTGCATGCAAAACATATTTGAAAGGTGAAGGACTGTGGAAGTGTGTGGAAGGTGATGAAGAAGCAACCAGTAATGAAGATAAAATGGCAAAAGCTGCTCAAAGAATAGTAATGAGTGTAGATGAAAGCCTTTTTTCACACATTATAGATGAAGACACTCCCAAGAAAATGTGGGACAACCTTAAAGCAGTTTGTGAGGATAAAGGTGTCAATAATCAAATGAGATTGATTAAAAAATTAATTAATACAAAATTAGATGATTGTTCTAGCACTGAGGTGTATGTTGAAAAAATTTTAAGTTTAGCTCAGCAACTGAATAAGCTTGGATTTACGGTTTCAGATGAGTGGACTGGCACATTGTTATTACTTGGCTTGCCAGACAAGTACGAGCCCATGGTTATGGGTTTACAAGCTAGCGGAACAAAAATTACGGCTGCAACAATGCGAACAAAAATTTTAGCCACCGTCCAAAAGGATAATATTGATTCAAATAAAAGCGATAACAATGAATCTGCTTTCCTTTTAAATAGGTCCTTAAAAGGTCATTTTAGTCAAAATAAGAGGTTCGGTCAAGGGAGTAAACAATATACAGTAAACAGTAAACAGTATAACTTTAATAAAGAACATATGCAGTGTTACAAGTGTGGAAAGTTTGGACATCTTAAGCACGAATGCAGAAGTAAAACCAAAGTCAAGGACCAAAGTCATCTCGCTCAAGATTCATCTGGAGATTCAGATGAAGATGCAGCCTGGATTTTATGCTTTTCAGCAAAAGAAATTTGTTTAGAGGACTGGTATTTGGATTCAGGGGCGACGCAACATATGTCGCCCGTAAAGAAAAATTTTGTTAATTTTCAACAAATTGATGATCGCAAAATAACAGTGGCAGACAACAATAAAATAACTGCAGTTGGAATTGGTGAGGTGCAACTTAATGTTAAAGTTTCTAATAAAACTAAAAATTTAACAGTAAAAGATGTGCTGTATGTACCGCAATTAGCTGCAAATTTGATTTCTATTAGCAAACTGAGCGAATTAGGCTTGATGATCACATTTAAAAATGACAATTGTACAATAAGCACCAAGTCAGGCAAGATTTTAGGTACGGCAAGAAAGTCAAAAGGAATGTATAAATTAGACATAGCTAAAAATAATGAAAAAGCTCTAGTTTCAGTAAATAAGCCAAAAGTTGAGATGAAGTGTGACACTCATATGTGGCACAAAAGGTTAGGTCACTTGAATGAGAAGTATATGATCCAGTTAAATGAATTAGTAGATGGGTATAAAGTTACAAAATCCATAAATGAAAAATGCCAAATATGTCTAGAAGGTAAACAGTCAAGAAAACCTTTCAAAAATTCAACGAGTATCACTAGTCGTCCTTTAGAATTGATACATACAGATCTAAATGGACCAATGAAGACTAAATCTATAAGTGGATGTAAATATTTCCTTATTTTTGTGGATGATTTTAGTCGATACACCATGATATATTTTCTCAAGAAGAAAAGTGAAGTTAAACATTTTTTTGAAGTTTATAAAAACTTAGTCGAAAATCAATTGGTGTTAAAAATCAAAGCGTTCCGAAGTGACAATGGAACCGAATATGTAAACAATGATGTCAAAAAATTTCTAGAATCTGCAGGAATTGAACTTCAAACAAGTTGTCCATACACTCCGGAGCAAAATGGAGTGGCAGAACGAAAGAATAGAAGTATAACTGAGAAAGCAAAATGTATGCTTTTTGAAGCCAATATGCCAAAAATTTTTTGGGCAGAGGCATCGGCAACTGCAACGTATCTATTAAACCGTTCTCCAACAGCATCAGTCGACAAGAAAACTCCAATTGAAGCCTGGTCTGGGGTAAGGCCGAATTTAAATTATCTAAAAGTTTTTGGATGCGAAGTAATGGTGGGTGTTCCAAAGCAAAAGCGCGAAAAATGGGACAAACATTCGATTAAGCATATATTTTTGGGATATTACCCAAAAAGTAAAAATTACAAGCTGTTTAACCCTCAAACAAACCAAATAGTCAAAAGCAGAGAATGCGAATTTTTCGAAAATAAGATGCATTTTAAAAGAAATGAAACTAAGAAGATTGAAGTAGCGGCTGAAGAAAATAGTCATGAAATAAGCTCAGATTTGATACCCTGCTTTAATACGGACTATGAACCAGAGCAAAATAGTATTTTAGAAGATAATATTCCAGAAAATCCAGTCGTAATTCCGACTAATGAAAGCTCAAGTTCTGGGAGCACTAGTAGCAGTACTGAATCGGAGAATATTAGCCAGGAAAATGCAACGAGTAGATCGAAAAGAAACACCAAACTGCCAGCTAAGTTCGATGACTACGTTATGTTTGTTGAGAGTGAAATCGAAGAGCAAGAGCCTTTAACTTGGCAAAGTGCCGTTGAAGGACCTTTTAGTAATCAGTGGAAACAAGCAATGAACTCTGAAATGATGTCATTAGAAAAAAACAAAACTTGGAGTTTAGTCGATCTACCAGAAGGCAAAAATGCAATCAGTCTAAAATGGGTCTTTAAGATTAAAAGAAATGAAAAAGGTGAAATTTCAAAGTTTAAGGCAAGACTGGTGGCAAGGGGGTTCATGCAGAAATATGGATCAGATTTCCAAGACACCTTTTCACCTGTCGTGAGATATTCAACAATTAGATTTTTGCTGGGCATAGCGCTGCGAGATGGCTTGCAGATTTTCCATTTTGACGTTGAAACAGCATTTTTGAATGGGGACTTGCAGGAAGACATTTACGTTCAACAGCCGGCCCCGTATAAATACATGAATCATAAAAACAAGGTTTTGAAATTGAGCAAAGCTTTGTATGGCTTGAAACAAAGTTCGAAGAATTGGAACGAGAAACTAACTAAACTCATATTGGATTTGGGCTTTAAACAATGTTCAACTGATATGTGCGTATTCATTTTTAGAAAAGAAGAGAATCTAATGTACGTCGCAGTCTATGTAGATGATTTGATAGTTTTGGCAAATTCAATTAAAGTGAAGAATCAATTCTTTAATTTTCTAAAAGAACACATCATAGTTAAAGATTTTGGAGAGTTGAAATACTTTCTCAACATTCAAATAAACCATAACAACAAAGAAGAAGAGATATATCTCCGGCAAAAAACATACATAAATCAGATTATTCAAAAATTCAACATGCAAGATTGTAATCCCTCGAATACTCCGTTGGATGCAAGTCAGAAATTATCAAGCTTTGTCGAAAATTCGGATTTGAATGAAACTCGAAGAGAAGCCCGTTTTCCGTATCAGGAATGCGTTGGAACCATTTTGTATTTGAGTCAAACTACGAGACCGGACATATGCTATGCTGCATGTGAATTATCTAGATATAATAACTATCCAGCTCAAGCGCATATAACAGCAGTCAAACGTGTTTTAAAATATTTAAAAGAAACTCAGAATTTAAGTCTTTGTTTTTCAAAACAACCAGAAAATGTCCTAATCGGCTATGTAGATGCAGATTGGGCCAATGATGAGCAAGACAGGAAATCCATCAGTGGTTATGTTTTCATGTTCATGGGTGCTCCGATATCCTGGAGTTCAAAAAAACAGAGAACAGTAGCTACATCATCATGCGAAGCTGAGTATATGGCTTTAGAAGCCGCATGCAAAGAAGCTGCTTGGCTAAAAAAACTTATACAAGAAATTGACCCGACACTTGTGCAAAAACCTACAAAAATTTATTGTGATAATTCAGCTGCTATTGAACTATCAAAAAATCCAGTGTATAAGTTCAATACTAAACATATTGATATTAAATATCACTACGTACGCGAAGTTATAAAAAATAAAGAAATTGTGTTAGAAAAAATTAACACGAAAGAAAACTTAGCGGACATCATGACTAAACCGTTGTTTGGTCCTTTACATAAAAAATTTACCAGTGGAATTGGTTTACACGACAAAAATTATTAAAATTTCAAGAATTCAAGATTACAAGTGTTTGAAGAACAACTTTATTATTTTCGATTGTTTATTTTTAAAATAAATTCATATTTCCAATGAAGTTAGAATTAAAGGGGCGTGTTGAATTGGTAATTCTAACTTTAGTATTTGCAATTCTACAGTTGTACAACCTGAACATCTAGTACATATTATGTTACACCTATCTTATTCTAATCACCTAGGCTAATTGTCAAAATGTATTTCTGTAGTGTTAAAACTAATAATAATACTTTATAGTAAATAAAATATAAGTCTTTTTATTTACTTCATCCAATCTACAGAACATCATATATAATAACATTTCATTTTTATATTTTAACATTAACAAGTTAGATGTCTGATGCGCCAATCACTGCAGTGACGGTTATTGGAGTTAATATGCAGATATGTATTTGGGAGGAAATATTCATGAATCAACAGCAATAAATTGTAATTAAACTTACGTTAAAGTATAAAAGCTGAATTTTATATATGTTACTTGGGAAGCTATCAGAAGATATTTTCTTAGCAGCCAGACAGCTTCGATACTGTTTACATCTTACCAGACAAGTTGAAAGTGTGCCGTACTTCAATAAATTGTAACTAAACTTACGTTAAAGTATAAAAGCTGAATTTTATATATGTTACTTGGGAAACTATCAGAAGATATTTTCTTAGCAGCCAGACAGTTTCGATACTGTTTACATCTTGCCAGACAAGTTGAAAGTGTGCCGTACTTCAAAAATGGTAATTAAACTTACGTTAAAGTATAAAAGTTGAATTTTATGTATGTTACTTGGGAAACTATCAGAAGATATTTTCTTAGCAGCCAGACAGTTTCGATACTGTTTACATCTTGCCAGACCAGTTAAAAGTGTGCAATAAATTGTAATTAAACTTACGTTAAAGTATAAAAGCTGAATTTTATATATGTTACTTGGGAAGCTATCAGAAGATATTTTCTTAACAGCCAGACAGTTTCGATACTGTTTACATCTTGCCAGACAAGTTGAAAGTGTGCAATAAATTGTAATTAAACTTACGTCATAGTATAAAAGCTGAACTTTATATATGTTACTTTTTTTTTTTTTTTTAATAAATTGTGATGTGTAGTAGGCATTACAATATGTGTCACAACAACACATAAAAACCTTTTAAGACCAAGGTCCCACAACAACATGCGTTCTAAGGATGTTAATGGACGCAAATCTGTTTTTTTTTGTTTTTTTAATATTTTTTGTTAAATAATGGACAACTAAACTGTAAATCCTATCACATATAAAATATGACATAGGCCAATATTTCGTGATAGGATAGGGAAAATAAAAATAAAATAAGAGATAAAAAGCAAATTTGTTTTAAAAATTTGCAGGAACAAAACTAAAATTGGTTTGCCAATAGTCCAGCTAATGGCATAATCCTTGATTATGGGACGCATCAGCATCAAGAAATATTCATTAGCTAAGATTGAGAGTGCTACCGTTGACTGAATACAGTTCATCCGCCAGCACCCCTAAGATATCACCTTGGCTAGTGATATCTCACTGCTATTGGCAGTGGTATGTGATATCTCCCGTTAACTCATGTGCCAATAACAGGGACTGGAGTGCGCGGGGTTGTCACACCCGTGGATCAAAAAATAGAAAAAAATTTACAAATTAATAAAAACTGATCCCTCCATGCGTACTATCAGAAGATATTTTCTTGGCAGCCAGACAGTTTGGATACTGTTTACGAAAAGCGTTCATGAAGTTTGGTGGGAGCGAATTATTTGAACATAATGATGAACAACAAAACATTTTTCATATTATAGAGAGATTTATATGCAAGGTATACAATTCTGGTGAGATGTATGCTGATGCTGCTCGAGTTCAAATGTTCATCGATTCGTATACGGTCTCAGATGTGAACGAAGCTTTTAGCCGAAAAAACTTGCGAAATTTCGATGCTAGTACTCTACCACCTTGTAGAGCGAGCTTTTACAACAATTTCAGCGAACAAATTATATATGTTCTATTTGGAATAATGCCCACTTGAAAAATCCCACCACATTTCAACCAGAAAGTAATGGTTGGGTACAGGAAAATAATCAATTCCGTTTTAAATGGTTTCAAGGGGATCAATCGCCAAATTTTGTTAGTGATTCTCTAAAAGCTCCATCAGGTATGCAATTATGACTTTAAATTATTATACATAAATTTGAAACTATTAATCATTGTATTAGTTTGGTTAAATTTTTACAGAAACTGACGGAGAAGGCGATATGGAAAACAATCAGACCACGGACTGGAGTAGTAGTGACGAAGATATCAGCAACAACGATGAAGACTATTAAAATCATTAACTATTTTTTAAATAATGCATTTAATAAAACCATATTTTTTTATTTTGTGTACGATGGCTATGCTATATGCATATAATAAAACTATTTTTTTTATTGGACTTCTGAACTCTAAAACAATTGTTTAAAATATCGTGAATTATACTAAATTTTAAAAACAAAGTTTATAAAGCTATAAAACATTATTTATTGAATTATTAGTTTTACTTTTTATTGATTTATTAACATGAAAGTTATAATATTATAAACTATCTCTCTCGCATCAGCTTGTATGTGTATTGCCTCGCGCTAGCCCCAAGAGCACACTTTCAACTGGTCTGGCAAAATTTAAACAGTATCGAAACTGTCTGGCTGCTAAGAAAATATCTTCTGATAGTTTCCCAAGTAACATATATAAAATTCAGCTTTTATACTTTAACGTTAGTTTAATTACAATTTATTGCACACTTTCAACTGGTCTGGCAAGTTGAAAACAGTATCGAAACTGTCTGGCTGCTAAGAAAATATCTTCAGATCGTTTTCCAAGTAACATATATAAAATTCAGTTTTTATATTTTAAAATAAGTTTAATTACAATTTATTGAAGTACGGCACACTTTCAACTGGCCTGGCAAGATGTAAACAGTATCGAAACTGTCTGGCTGCTAAGAAAATATCTTCTGATAGTTTCCCAAGTAACATACATAAAATTCAGCTTTTATACTATGACGAAAGTTTAATTACAATTTATTGCACACTTTCAACTTGACTGGCAAGTTGTAAGCAGTATCGAAACTGTCTGGCTGCTAAGAAAATATCTTCTGATAGCTTCCCAAGTAACATATATAAAATTCAGCTTTTATACTTTAACGTAAGTTTAATTACAATTTATTGCACACTTTCAACTGGTCTGGCAAGATGTAAACAGTATCGAAACTGTCTGGCTGCTAAGAAAATATCTTCTGATAGCTTCCCAAGTAACATATATAAAATTCAGCTTTTATACTTTAACGTAAGTTTAATTACAATTTATTGCACACTTTCAACTTGTCTAGCAAGTTGTAAACAGTATCGAAACTGTCTGGCTGCTAAGAAAATATCTTCTGATAGCTTCTCAAGTAACATATATAAAATTCAGCTTTTATACTTTAACGTAAGTTTAATTACAATTTATTGCACACTTTCAACTGGTCTGGCAAGATGTAAACAGTATCAAAACTGTCTGGCTGCAAAGCAAATATCTTCTGATAGTTTCCCAAGTAACATATATAAAATTCAGCTTCTTTACTTTAACGTAAGTTTAATTACCATTTTTGAAGTACGGCACACTTTCAACTTGTCTGGCAAGATGTAAACAGTATCGAAACTGTCTGGCTGCAAAGAAAATATCTTCTGATAGCTGCCCAAGTAACATATATAAAATTCAGCTTTTATACTTTAACGTAAGTTTAATTACAATTTATTGCACACTTTCAACTTGTCTGGCAAGTTGTAAACAGTATCGAAACTGTCTGGCTGCAAAGAAAATATCTTCTGATAGCTTCCCAAGTAACATATATAAAATTCAGCTTTTATACTTTAACGTAAGTTTAATTACAATTTATTGCACACTTTCAACTGGTCTGGCAAGATGTAAACAGTATCGAAACTGTCTGGCTGCTAAGAAAATATTTTCTGATAGCTTCCCAAGTAACATATATAAAATTCAGCTTTTATACTTTAACGTAAGTTTAATTACAATTTATTGCACACTTTCAACTGGTCTGGCAATATGTAAACAGTATCGAAACTGTCTAGCTGCTAAGAAAATATCTTCTGATAGTTTCCCAAGTAACATATATAAAATTCAGCTTTTATACTTTAACGTAAGTTTAATTACCATTTTTGAAGTACGGCACACTTTCAACTTGTCTGGCAAGATGTAAACAGTATCGAAACTGTCTGGCTGCTAAGAAAATGTCTTCTGATAGCTTCCCAAGTAACATATATAAAATTCAGCTTTTATACTTTAACGAAAGTTTAATTACAATTTATTGAAGTTAAAGGGTTTCTGGCAGGGGGTTGCCACTATAGTAAGTGTCTGGCAATGGACGTCGTGATTTCTAATACTATCCTGAAGCAAATATAAAAAAATTACACTTTATACTTTCACGAAACTTTGGATTCATTTTATGCACCTTTGCTACCTTCTACCTGCCAAAGCCACGATGATCCAAACTTCATAGTTGAGGATCGTTCCTTCCTATGTATGGGTCATGTGCAGGAAAACTTTCAGCTTTTATAAAATAACGAAGGTCTGGCTGTCGCTGGCTCTTAGTCTAATATTAAGTCCAAAATCAAACACTGAAACGGCACTTTTTGATCTAGTTCACAAAATTCAATAATTCTGGCAACAAAAGAAGAAAGCCGACTTAGTGTTCTACGACCTAAAGGAAGCTTTTACTACAGTAGTTATAAACAAGCTAACAACTATACTAGGAAACATTGGTATTGGTAACACTGATCTTCAATGGTTTAAGAGTTACCTTGACCACCGGAAACAATTTGTAGAAATTAATAAAATTCGAAGTTCTCAACAACCAATAACTAGTTCTGTGCCACAAGGCAGCATCCTGGAACGCATCCTATTCCTAATATATATTAACGATATCATGCACCTCAAACTTCAGGGCATACCTTTCATGTATGCTGATGATATTGCAATTCTGAAGAAGTTACTGAACTAAAATACCAAATGGAAGAAGATCTGGAAACTTTAAGTAAATGGACAGCTTCAAGAATGCTAACTATAAACGCTAAAAAAACTAAAGCATTGTTTCTCAAGCATGACATACGCCAAACACCTGTAATCACAATCAACAACAGCAATATAGAAACAGTAAGCTGCCATAAATATCTAGGGGTATATCTAGACAGCAACCTTAGTTTCACAAATCATGTAGATTATATAAGACAAAAAACTGCAAAAATAGCTGGTATTTTTAAAAAATTGAGCTACGTTCTACCACAAAATATGAAAAAAAATCTGTTCCATGCATTTTTCCATAGCCACATATTGTACTGTTTAAATATTTATGGACCTACGTTCAATTATAAAATCGATCAGATGCAAATACTGCAAAATAAGGCTATTAAAAACCTGATTGGATTCAACTGGCTAGAACCAACACACAGCATCCATAGAGAAGCGAAGGTCCTACCAATTCGTCATACTTATATCAATAAAATAGTTATCCTAATACATAATGTTAAAAACAACTTTATACATACTAATACTAAACTGAGGGAAAATAACTCATTTCACAACCATAATACAAGAAACAGAAATGAAATCAGAAATTAAACTTTTAATTATACAGGGTGTCGCACCAAACCGCTTCTTTTTACCTATGTGAAAATATACAACGCCCTCAGAAACGATTATAAACTATGTGATAAAAAAACTTTTAAAAAAGTGACTGAAAAGTTAATACATATAAAATATTTCATTGAGATGGACAAACAAATAGAAAACCTATTCTCCGATTAAATATTCTATCTTTAAAAAAAAAA
This sequence comes from Diogma glabrata, assembly GCA_963693315.1. Classification (NCBI taxonomy): domain Eukaryota; kingdom Metazoa; phylum Arthropoda; class Insecta; order Diptera; family Cylindrotomidae; genus Diogma; species Diogma glabrata. The sequence goes on from OY856188.1 coordinate 199,685,674, forward strand.
ACTAAGCTTTTAAAAACATAATTTAAACTATGTAAATAAATAATTTTAACTTTAATTAAATCCTTAATAACTTAAGTTGTCTTTCTTTAAATTTTTAATTTAAAACTATAAATAAATTTTATTTTTATTTTTGTTTACTTTGTGTATAGCTCTTAAAACAAATTTTGTATTGAGCATAATAAAGAAATCAATAAAAAAAAAAAAAAACTACCCGCTATAGTGCTTTGAATGCATTATTCCTGTTCTTCAGTCTAGAGTTCACTTGTTGCGCATGAGCATTAAATTTAAGCAGTGGGTCGAATGTTACCCCCAACAGTCTCGGATTTTTACTATAGGAAAGAGTATGTTGTCAATGCAGATGCTTATTGTTGTGTACACCTCCTTCGTCCATGTGGTGAAAAGTGCAAAAGTGGGTTTTTCAGTGGAAAGTTTTAATCTCCTTGTTTTGAACCAATCATTGAGGATGTTAAGGTAGGTGTTTAAGATATTGGTGAGTTGTTCTAGGTTGTTACCTGTTGCAAGCATGGTGCAATCATCTGCATATGACGTGATGGGTATTCCTTCTGGTGGGCAGGTATGCTGCCTAAGTAGAGATTAAATAATGAAGGTGAGAGAACTACGCCCTTGTGGAACTCCTTTTCGTAGTACTCTCATCTTGGACTTACAGTTACGAAACTCGACGAATGTTTGACGACCTCTAAGATAGTTGCACAAGCACAACCAACGCTTTATTAGATCTGGCAAATTAGTCTTTAGGATGTCATTTAGTAGTGCATCGTGCGACACTGTGTCGAATGCTATTGATAGGTCAAGTACAACTTAAACTGTTCTAGCACAGGGTTGTTTTTGGTTCAGACCATGACTGATCTGGTTTTGTATTCTGTGAAGAGCGGTGGTTGTATTACGTGCTGTCCTAAAGCCATGTTGGTGTGACGCTAAATTGCAGGATCTGGTCAACCGAGGTAAGAAGCGCTTCTATCAGTTTTGCGACCGATGAAAGCATGGAGATCAGTCGGTAAGATTCTCCCTTGCCTTTTCTTCGGGTTTTCCAGGCTTCAAGATGGGGCTTATTCTTGCCGTTTTCCAGATATTTGGTATCTGTAGGGTATTTAGCGATGTGTTGAGCGTGGTAGTGAAATATTTCAGTCCTTTGAGTCCAATATGTTTTAGCATGATGGCTGAGATACCGTCTGGTCCAATAGATTTGGATGGCTTAATTTTCTTTATGGTATTCTCAATCTTTTCTTCACAAAATGTGATTTTCTCTAAATGTTCAGTATTGAGTTTGCGCAGATGTCTCAATACTGACCTAGTTTAGTTTTCATGTTTACGTAGCTATTCTGTAAACTGTGAATTGTATTTTGTTGCGCATTTCTGTGGTTTTCAGTTGGGATATCAACGAAGGAGATCATGCAATTATTACCTGGTTGTCGAGGATGGGTTAAGCCTTTTATGACCTTTCAGAGACTTTTACTTGTGCCAAAGCTTAAATCACTCGCTAGCTCTCTCCATTTATTACGTTTGTGTTCCGTAACTAACTTATTGTTTTCTAATTAAGGTCTGTAACTCTAGGATCCGCTGGATCTGCCTTGCGGATGTCATCTCTTTAAGTGGAGAGTACACAAGCTTGCTGTTGAAAGTTTGGTTTCACCTTTTGTATTCTACCGTATGGAATGTAGCGAGATCTGGCTGTATTGAAAATTTTTCTGAATTTTTTTCCCCATGAGAGGGCGTCAAGTGGTAAAAATTAACAAAATTTGTCCCGTCTGCTTTGTTAAAATTAATAAATGTTTTCGTCTCGGATTTTATTATATTTATGGAACGGCTTAAGGTGATTATGATCGGCACTTGGTCTGATCCTAATGCAATATCAGTTCTCCATTCAGTAATTGGCATTAGTGACATGCATTTACAAGGCAAGGGAAACAAACATCATCAGGGAAACATCTGGAGAAGAATACGAGTTATTTGTAACGCTTGTTGTCTGTGGTTCGTTGAGGACTCCAAAATTGCAGCCGTCAATTTGATCAGCAATTTTTTCACCTCGTGAATCGTTTTTAGGTGTGTGTACCATAGATCATGATGAGCATTGTCATCTCCGAGAATTAGACAGTCTTTGGTGTAAAATAAACGTCCTATGGACAGTTCATAACCTGTATCACAGCTGCTTACTGGTGGAATATAGATATTGACTAGAGTTATCTTCGTGATGCCGGATTTTATTATAATGGCTAATTAGGTTCTAGGTGTTCATCAGTTCCCGGTACTGCAGTTAATGTGGTTGTACGGTAGGTAACGGTTTTGTGAATGATAAAGGTTCTTCCCTCTATCCAGCCTTATAATTTTGTAATCACAGTAATTATCTCTAGGCTTAGATCTAACATTTGGTTTCTTGGAGTACCGGTGACTAAAATATTGTTATTGCACATATAATTTATAATATCATCGATCTTGTTAGAAAGACAGTTGCAATTCAGTTGCATAATTTTCACATCACTCGGAGTTTCCGGACGCGTGTTTATTCGCATTGTGTTTTGCTGCGAGCTGGTGTTGGTATGTTCACTAGATAATTTATAGAATTGCGCTATGTTGTTATGGAGCCACTATTAACCATAACCATGGAGTCACTGTAAGCAAATTACAATTAATTAAACTGAATTGTAATATTTGTTATATCCAATTATTTAAAGGAAAACAAATATTACGTTACAGTTTAAAAATTTCAATGAATATAACATTTAAAAGGAAACTCAAATTCTGTTGACATTTTTCGCAAACTATGCAATTAATTAAAAGTGTGTAAAATGTTAACAGAAAGTAAAAACAAGTAGTCTAGCAGAAGCGTTGCGGTGCTGAACATCAGGGAATATAATTATTAACATAATATTTAATTAGTTAAATAATTTCATAATAATTATATTATAATGATCAAGTTGAATAATGTAATAATGTAATAATAATAAAATATTGATTACAAAATATAAATAAAATATACAAAAAAATCAATTAAAAAAAGTCAAAGTGTTTTCTTTATAATTAAAAGTAAAAACGCGGTTTCAAGCCAATTAAAAAAATCATTAAGATTAAGAAAATCAGAACATAAATTGGTGACACCGGTGGAATTCTGAGGATAAAGCATCTGCCTCAGTATCCAGAATTCAAACACTCCAACATCCAATAAGAAAAGGGAATAAACAAAAATCAATACAAAATTTTTGTCAAAAACCAAAATACTGCAATCCATCACTTCTACATCCAGTTTTCAATATTTCATCAGTTTCAACAGCGAATTTCAAAATTCAAAATCAACCAATTCAAAATTAACAAAGTAAATTCCAAACATCAAGACCATCAATACAACATGTTCAAACTGTAAGTTATTCAATTCTGTGTAATGTGTAATGTGTAAGTAAACTAATTTAAATTAAAAAAAAAACTAATTTCATTTTATTCCAATTTTTAAATAAAATTATTATAAAAAAAAATAAAGAAATATGATTCTTTAATCGAATAATTAATATAATTTTTTTATATTCTGTTTTTGCCTTCCGTAAAATTTTTAATTGCAAACTAAAACAAAATTTAATACCTTCAATGGAATTTTTTTTTCTTTCGCAAATTAATTTTTTTTCCATACGCCGCAAATAAATTAGTAAATTAATAAAATAAAACAAAATTTGTATACTAACTAACATAATAAGTTTTTTTATGATTGTCGAATTTTTTTTCTCGTTGTTTCTTGTTCTTAATATCACCAAAAATATAATTAAAGTTTTTAAATCATGATAAACCTGTGTCGGTTAAAATGGCTACTTTTGATATGTCACAGGCTATCAAGTTGATTCCAGAATTTAATGGAAATTCAATGGAATTACATAGATTCTTGCAAATAGCAGACATACAATACAATATACAAAAAAGCGAAAACGGCACCGGAAAAATTAGACTTTTTAGACGTTATAACATCCAAACTAGTTTTGTAGAGCCTATAACTTAATCTTAAGGTACCACACATACGATTGTTGGGAAACACTTAAGAAAGCAATAGAACTAAACTTTTCTAAGCTCTGTGCGGTACAATTAATTATGGTTGATATATTCACACTGTCTCAAGGGGTTAGGGAAAACGTTAATCAATATGCTGCTAGAACTGAAAAATTGTTCGATGAACTAAATATGGCGTGCTCTACAACGTTGGATTCTGACTCACAAGGAACTAGAAAACTAAACGAAACCACGGTATTAAATGGTTTTATCAATGGTTTGCGTCTTATATTACGTGCTGCTAGACTCAATGCACTTTCCGCGGTCATAGATTTAGCTTCTCAAGAAAAAAAACTTAACCAAATTCAAATTCGGACGGATTCCAATAAATTATATTGAACAAATTACAAAACTACTAAGCACAATACAAAAACTTGTCGTAGACGTAGTTTCAACAATAATGAATCCAGTCAGATTGTCAATAGATGTCCTCGTTTCAATAACTATATCAAGCCACAAATACAAGTTATACAAGAAGTACCAAAAATTTGTAATTATTGCAAAAAAAAAGGCCGTACAATAGACGTTTGTAGAAAACAGTTTTAGGGTCATTCCAAAGTGACTAACGTAACATTTATACCGAAATTCACAACTTTGTCCCCATATAACTAAAATAGTAAAGATTATTTAAAGCACTTGTTGACTTTTTAAAATGTAAATCGAGTTTATTTATCTAAATCAGTAAGCTTTTTTATTTAAATTAAAATTTTTAGATATTTTTTAAATAAAAATTTAAATGTGACTAACGTAACATTTTTTATACTATTAAATTAACACCTAAATTATGAACCAAAATTCTCTAGGTGTTGAAAATGTACATAAAATTTATTGATAAGTTTCTTCAATGCAATTAATGTATTTTTTAAAAAAGCCAATAACTTTTTAAAAAATATGTTAGTTTTTCATAAATTGACGCTTTTGATTAAAATGATGTGTGACTAACGTAACGTGACTAACGTAACACAAAAGAATTCATTTATTTAGAATGCTTACCTCATTTATTTGGAAAGCAAAGTAGTCCAATTCAGACACCCCAAACTTTAGCTTTCAGAAAATAAAAAGTTTAAAACAATTCAGTTTATTATATTTGTGCTATGCTATATTCTTTTTAGATATATTTTCATTCGTATATTAAGCCTTCTTCACAACCATGCGCTTAATTGCATTCTAAACAAAATAACTATATTGGAATTTTCACAATTGTTGCCATATCTTATAGTAAAATATATGAAAAAAAAAAATTAAAGGCCACAGTTACAGTTTTGTGAAGAAAAACAATTTAGCTTGAAGGTTGACTTTAAAATGGAATGACCCTCTACAACAATAATAGAACAAATAATCTCCAGGGAAACTCTCAAGTGCTTGCTTCGACCAGCACACCGATGCAGGCACAAGACCTACAACAAAGTGCATCATAAATCCAGAACCTATAAAACAAATCTCAGAATCTCAAATACAAAATTCAGAACCTCTAATACAAAATCCAGAACCTCTAAAACAAATCTCAGAACCTCCTACTCATAGCTCAGAATCTCTAATACAATATACAGAAGCTCTAATACAAAATCCAGAATCTCTAAAACAAATCTCAGAACCTCCTACTCAAAGCTCAGAATATCAAATACAAAATCCAGAAAATCTAACACAAAATTCAAATACCATAATAATATAATATCGAAACCTGAACAATATATAAATATTAGCAACACTGAGAATAAAACATTCTCTTGTGTTTTAGCGCTTGAAATTACTGGGACAAAAAGTGTCTACACAAAATTCTTAATAGACTCTGGTGCAAGTGTTTGCTTAATAAAACTAGATACTATAAGTCCTAATACCATTGTGGAGAAGACTTCAATAAAATTAAATGGAATCGGTCCAGTACCATTATACACATTGGGTACTACCACATTAAATTTTCACATTTGAACATTTATTATCCTATTAAGTTTCACATCATCGGCTCAGATTTTTCAATTAGCCAAGATGGAATAATCGTGGAAGATTTTCTAAATCAAACAAACTCCATAATAGACTTCGGTAAAAGTTTTATCAAATTGAAACTAGATGAAAAATTTATTTCCATTCCCTTTGAAACTCACAAATCAAAAATAGTTATTCCAGCTAGATCTGAAAAAATTATCAAATATGGACCAGTGAATTTTAATGGAGATGCATTAATTATATCTCAAAACTTGCAAGACAATGGAATAATTAGATCCAATACGTTAGTAAGTCCACACAATGGGTATGTTTTTCTATGTATACTTAACCCAACAAACGAAACAATAGAAATTAGTGACAAATTAGAAATACAATTTGAGTCAACAAAAGATTACGAAATTTTTCATAAGCAAACAAATTATAATCAAAATACAATAGATGGAAGACTTCGTATTCTAAAAGAAACTTTAAAACTAAATCATTTGAATCTAAATCTAAAGGAACGAAACTCAATTTTAAACATATGTAGGAAGTTCAATCACCTTTTCTTTATCGAAGGTGATAAGTTAACAGCAACCACAGCAACAACGCACGAAATAAACACAGATCCTATGTCGATTCCTAAAAATAGAAGACCCTATCGTTTAGCCGAAATCCATAAAAATGAAATAAACTCGTAAGCTAAGGATATGCTTGATAAAGGAGTAGTGCGTCATAGCCATGCCCATAGTCCTTGGAACGCTCCACTCCTTGTTGTGCCAAAACGTCCTAGCACCCTTGATAAGGAAAAGAAGAGGTGGCGCATTGTCGTAGATTTTCGAAAACTGAACGAAATTACCATACCAGATGCTTATCCGCTTCCTAATATCGAAGATATTTTGGGACAACTAGGTAATTCAAGGTACTTTAACACATTGGACCTAGCAAGCGGCTTTCATCAAATTGAAGTTAATGAAGCTGGTAAACCAAAAACTGCATTTAGCACCAGCAATGGTCATTTTGAATTCAATCGTATGTCATTTGGTCTAAGAAATGCACCTCCAACATTTCAACGGTTAATGAACGTTGTCCAAACCGGTCTACAAGGGAAGGAGATGGGGGAAACACACCATTTAAAAGCCAGCCATGTGAGATATCATATTGAACGAGCACTTAATTCAAGAAACTATTTTTAAAATTATTTTTAGAATTTTGCAGTGCACAGTTTTTGAATTATTGTCAAACAAGTGCAACAACAAGTTGGTCCCACACCTTGGGTTTCGAGCTTAATTGACAGAAAAATTTGAAAAAATTCACAGAGAAAGGAAGTTTGATAAATTCTGAACGAAAACTATAGTGAAGTGTCACATAATTATTTTTCTATTTTTTGAGGGAGTAAGATTGGGGAAGGGTGATAAAAATCTTGTTTGACCCTAACAACTGGAGTGTCATATAAAAGAGCACTTAATTTAAAAAACTATTTTTTTTTAGAATTTTACGGTGCACAGGTTTTGAATCATTGTCAAAAAAGTGCAACTGAAAGTTGGTCCTCCCTCCCTACATTTGGACCCCAGCCAGCACACTTCGTGAAATTTAGGTGAACCATTTCGGGATTTGGTTAAATTTAAGTAAAAGTTTGGTTAAATATGTGAAAGGTGTAATGGATAGCCTGGATTAATGTCAGAACGTAGTGTGTTACAGTCGCAGTTTCCTTGGTTGTTGTTCCTTATATTAATCTGTAACGCTTGTAATAGATTCTCATCCCTTCATCATCAATAGTCATATTTCGTGTAGTTTCCTTAACCCATAGTTTCCTTATGTTTCTTAAAATCTACTAGATCTGCAATGGCCGGACAAATGTATAGGAGAAAGAAAATTGCACTAATTACCTTGATTTATCTATTCATTAATATAACATAATATTGGTTAATTTGAATTAATTAATAATTTTCATTAATCATCTTCCGTATAACCACTAAAAAGTAATCAGAATTTAATCTTGCAACGCACTATAATTGACGCGCGTTGTACTTCCATTCGATTGGTCTCGCCTTACTACTTGAGTTTGAACTTTTTTTAAACACAAACCGTAATGAAACAACGAAATTCTCAAAACCTCATAACAGCTACGTGTATTTTGTTTCCAATCGTCAACATACAAAGAATTACTATTTTTGCTTTGGTTGAACATTTGATTTGTCTTTATATGAGTATTTTGCTTTAAACAATCCTTCCGTTGTTGTACTGAACTTCACTGTGCTGATATAGTGGATTGTAGTTTAATAAATGTCCAAACATCATATCATTGATCGAATCTGCATCTAGTTCATTTTGAATTCAATTATAAATATTATGGATGTGTCGGAAATATTCTGTGTCCAAACCTTATTTTTGTACAATATTATCAAATAGCAAACGGTTTTGTGACCTATAATAAGTTCCCAATAATTTGAAAATCTGATGTAAATAATTTATATTACATCTAAAACACTGTATTCGAGTTATTTCGAGGAAAAAATTTGGCTATATAATAAGCCACTGTAAATGGTTCCCTCTCTTATTATTCTATTACATTTGAATAGAGTGGTGTGACGTCTCTTATGTCTACACATATATATTGTGGATGTCAAACACGGAATGTTTGATTGCACGTGTTTTATTTTTATTTAAAATCGAATTCCGGATTAAGTAGTGAAGTTTATTTTAATCAATGTTATAACTTAGTTTTTTTTTCTCAATTAGTATAATTTGTTTTCGAATACGGTTAAATAGTCGTGATTTGGTATAAGTTTAACGTTAAACGGGGATAATACTTAACCAAAACAAAAAAATATTGTTTGTGTATCTGTCCTTGTTATTTGTAGTACATATAGTTACAACGTAAAACTTGTTCTTTCGTGAATGTTAGCTTTATCTAGTCATAAATTTGCAATAAAATATACAAAAAATTTGTTAATATGAAAAGAATCTAAATATTAAAATAGTTAAATATTACTGTGAACTAACTGTTTATGCATTCTGTGATGCACCAAAAAAAATTATAATAAATCAAATTGTGAATAAATTATTTGTACATATGTATATAATCTGTAGTCGTGGTCATTATAGGAAGTAATGATAATATAAAACGGATTCAATACCGTTGTCTGTACCACAAATTATGACGTGCTCGGCTGAATGAGATCCAAAAATTGTGAACAAGGTAATGCAATCACCAACCGGTCATTGACCTACATCAACTGTTTATTTAGTTTTTTTTAACTGCATAAACTAAAACAAAAAGCCGTAAGTTTCTTTTGCTCGTTACTTTATCATTGTGTTTACGTGTGTGTACTAACTAAATAAAACATTAATTTATTGGGGATAAATTTTTATTGAAATATGAAAACATACAGTGCTAGCATGGTAATCTACGTGTCGTAATTTTTAATATGAGGAAGCGAAATTTAACAATGTTTGAGTGTTAGAACTAAAACGATAATTAAAGTCATTAACGTAGTTTCATTTTTGGTAATTTGTGTAAGAAAACAAAAAATCCATGACCTGCCTTATTTTTTTGGTGGTTAATCTAAAATACAAAAAAAAATAAATTTTTTTTCGGACTAAAATAAATTAAAATAATTTAAAATACTTTACAAATCGAGCGCTTAAGCATCAAAATAACAAAAGAAACCAATTGAGTGTGCTTCTAAATGTTATTAAAAAGGTAATCTAGTCTCGACGAAGATTAACAAAAAAGGGAGCGCAACAGTTTTATATAATTTGGGATATTGCTGCCGTATAGTATTTCGCCGCCTCGTCTTATATCAAAGTTGTACTATTACCACTGTATACTTGGGTCATAGCACTACTCAACGTTTATGTCACGTTATGCAGATGCTACCACCAACTGCAACTCATCATTTGTAAATCATTTTTGCTGTTACCACCCAACATTTATCTCAAAAGTTGGTTGTTGCTGTCGTGGGTTGTGGCTTACATACTACGACGTCACTTTGATATTGAGTTTTTTTTTGCTGTCATCAAATCTACAGTGTTATCAAATCATCTATTATATTACTGTTACCTCAACATCGATTTCCAATCTGTGCTATTGCTGCGGTGTATTATACCGGCTTCTATACAGCATTGGTGTCAAAATTCTGCATTTGCGGCCATATACTGTGCATATTGAAACGCAGCATAATTCTCAAGTTTCTTTTTTTTTGGTTGTCGCCACACCTTACCAACCATCATTCACATCGAAGTCATACGATTGCTGACATATATTGGACATCTTTCTAGCCATCCTTGATGTCAACATTTTGGCCATTACTATCATCGAGTTGGCTTATTTCAGATCTACAACGATTTCAATTTATCTGAATTATTCACCGGCAATTATTGATGTTATTCAACGAAGGTGCTCTACAATTATCTGTCTGATTATATAACTACAATTATACCGATTAGTCTACGATTTCAATGCATCCGATTTATTCAACTGTCATCATAGATGTTATTCAACGAGGGTTCACTACAATTATTTCTTTGATTAATCAACGATAAGTACACCAGTTCTCTAAATTATTCAACGAAATTTTACAAGTTTATACAACGTTTCTACTTATTATTTTGATTCAACAAAACTGTACATTGACTGCAAATTGATATAACGTTTCTGCGTATCATTTTTTTTTTTTGATTCCACGGAGTTTTACAAATTTATATAACGTCTCTGCTTATCATTTTTGATTCAACAAAATCTTACATCAATTACATCATTTTTGATTCAATGAAATTTTGCATCAATTACAACATTTTCTGATTCAACAAAATTTTACAAACTTTATATAAAGTTTCTACCTATCATTCTTGATTCAACCATATTTTACATCAATTACAACATTTTTTTGGCTCAACAAAATTTTACAAAATTTATAAAACGTTTCTGCTTGTCATTTTTGATTCAACAATATTTTACATCAATTACCTCATTTTTGATTCAATGAAATTTTGCGTCAATTACAACATTTTTTTGATTCAGCAAAAGTTTACAAATTTATATAACGTTGCTACATGTCATTTTTGATTCAACGATATTTTGCATCAATTACAACATTTTCTGACTCAACAACATTTTACAAAATTTATAAAACGTTTCTACTTGTCACTTTTGATTCAACAATGTTTTACATCAATTACATCGTTTTTGATCCAACAAAATTTTACAAGTTTATATAACGTTTCTTCTTATCATTTTGATTCAACAAAAGTATACAAGCATATATAACGATTCTACTTATCATTTTTGATTCAACAACGCTTTACATCAATTACAATATTTTTTTGATTCAACAAAATTATACAGTCAACAATATTTTACATCAATTAACATCATTTTTGATTCAACAATATTTCTCACCAATTACATCATTTTTGATTCAACAAAATTTTACAAGTTTATATACGTTTCTTCTTATCATTTTGATTCAACAAAAGTATACCAGTTTATATAACGTTTCTACTTACCGTTTTGATTCAACAAAGTATTCAACGATTGCTAGTTTATTGAACGTTTCTACCTAACAGTTTGATACAACGTTCGTACGTGCAACGTCATTCAACATTTTTTTATATCAAGTAATTTTGAGGTATTTCAAACATGAACAACGTGCTGATGGAGGGCTGATGGAATCCGAATAGGAGGACGGGGTTTAATCATGGGGTGAGTAAATTTATTTCATTACTTCAGTCATAATGATAAAGGGGTGTGAATGTGTGTGTGTGTGGGCGTATGTGAGTGAACGTGGGGGCTGGACGTGTTGATCGTGGGTCTTTCGCAACAGGGGTCGCCAGAGTCTTCGTTTTTCCACTTGTATTTCTTTCCATTTCTGCAAACTTTCGTGAATAGCGTACATGTCTGTATTTGTGCTGAAGTAGCAGGGTTACTTTATCGTTCCCATGGGCTGAAGCTAGTTTGGGGCTTGAAAATCAATCTCGCTAGGTACGCTTCCTGCTATGTCCTTCTCATTGGTTCGCCAATGAGAAAGCGCTTCATTACAAATTGGCGCCCAACGTGGGGCTTCTCTAAGGGTCCCTACAGCAATGTAGGACTCTGGAGGAGTCCCTCCATATTTTCAAAAATTTTGAAAAATTTTTTTTTTTCAAAAATTTTTTTTCTTCAAATTAATTTTAATTTCCACCAGCAATAGCTAAAAGACTCTGGCGGCGTAGAAGCAATTCCCTGCTTCACACGCGCAGGAGCGGAGTTAGTCTGAGATCTCTCAGATTGACTTCGATGGGGTTTTGCGTCCCCACGCCTCCAGCTGTAACTCCTTTTGATTTTTCTATATAACGCAAGGGTGAGAATAATTCTTCGGAATTATTCTCAATGGGGGTTACAATCCCACGTACCCTAGTAACGGATGGGTTGCTTGTTGGCACGGGGAATGCCAGAGGTAACCAGGTGCCAAGCTTAGATATTTGTGAATTGGTGTATACACCTATCACATCCAGCCTGGTCATCTGGTTATGCTCTGGGTTCGCTGTGGCATCAGGTGGCTCATTCGGCTAACCATTGTCTAAATGTTAGAGACCCCTCCCGGCAATGTTAGCTCCCTGTGGCTTAGGTGGGCTGGTTGTCGTCGGATGATACCGAGGAAGTTCCTCTAAGACAGCTTGGCCAGCTGTCGAGAGAAGATTTCGCTCGGCCTTCATGCTGACGAGCAACTGGTTCTTCTTTGCTACAGCGCCTTTCCGTATGTGTTGGTGGCGTGGATCGCAGTTGGCGAGTGTTGATTGATTGAATGATGGTTCAGAGGATTTATCTTCTGACCATCCCATCAGCACTCGTCCACTGGGTGAGACACCATCAGCACATACCCCACCTTAATCCTTTCCCACCTTACCTTTTTCCATCCCTATACATCCTATCTTGCTCCTGTTCCTTTTCCTTTCCCATCCCTTAAAGTAGTTCAATTTAAATTTTTCTTTGGTCCCAAAATTTAAATCAACTTAATAATGAAAGACCGGCGATTACCCCTTCCAACCCCATGTGTGGTGAACCCACCCCGTGGTTGGTCCGTCTGTCCTTCGTCCGTCAATAAATAGATAAATAAATAAATAAATAAATAAGTATTTATTAAATAAATATTTAATAAATACATAAGACAACAAAACAGCTGATAATATTGGGAACTAATTTGTTTTTCAATATATTTTAGGTGTCAGCACAAAATAAATAGTAAACAAATAAATTATTACATCAAGAAAAATATACTTACATCAACAAATATATGAATGAAACTATTATTACATCAAGAAACATATATTACATATGAACCAATAATTTAATTAATCAAGAAACCTATATTTGCAACAAGAAAAAAAAATATAAACCAGTACCTGGAGGAGTAGTAATAAGTATTTATTTTTAAATTTAAGTTAATTTATTCAAATTTACAATTTTCTTAATGCATGTTAATTTTAAGTATATAGAGTTCTAAATTTTGTCTGTTGCTCAAGGTTGAAATTATAAATTTCTCCTGCCCACCGGAGGGTAAAATCCGCACTTTATTACTAGTGACTTTCATAATTGAATCAGAAAGATTTATGGTTTTCTTTTCCACCGCTTTGTAATAGTGTAGATTGCCGATTTACTCTCAGCTTCCTCAAATTTTTTTTTTGTAATTTGTGACTTTTAGTCCCGGGAACCGTCAGACCTGCCCGGAATTGGGTCTGTAAATTTTCTTTTGTTCACATCTTCTGCCATAGTTATAGTATACTTATTTTCTCTCAAATCTCACCGTTTATTTGTGTTCTGTTCATATATCAGCACCTTGGAAAACAATTGTAAATAGTAGTAAAATAATATCAAGACAATAAGAAATCTTATTTAATATAATTGACGAATTGGTCAGACATCGCGCAGCTGTTTGAGGTTTGAATCACTAAATTTCCATTCTGCTTTAAAATACTCAAAGTAATCAAATATTGGAATAAAATAATCCTTTCTGTTAATAATTAAATTGTTTATTTGGATTCAACGTTCACATCGATAGTGTAACAATTTTCGTTTCGCTCTCCATATACGTGCATTTATTGATCTGGTCTTGTGCGGCGGTTTGAGTATTCATAATGTCTGCCACTGATAAGATTGACGTTCTGGATAGGTCCAGCTCTTGTGCTGTTTGTCAACACGAAATAGTGCCGGCCGACGTAAAACTTCTCACTCGTTGTAACCATCTCTTTCATGACATCTGCCTCAACGACTGGTTGTTGCAGAATCGCACCTGCCCAATTTGTCGAGCCGCTTGTGAGCGTGCAGAATTACAGAGGTTGCCTCGAGGGATAGATAAAAATAATTATACAATAGTGCCACCCCCACCGCGACCTGTGACTCGATCTGTTACCGCAGGTTGGCAACGTCGTTCCAGTACCGGAAATCAGCCCTCGTCCACGCCTTTGGCAAACCGTCTTCCACCATCTCGACTCGCCGACGAAGTGCGAGTGAATATAGCTCAACGATCTCCCATATATGGTGCCGCTGCAGCGGAAGATCAAGGTTTTCAGGAAGCAGTAAATGCTCACATCGATCAGGAAATTTCGAGAATTAATCACTCAATGATGCAATCACGTGCTCCGGCACCTGAAGTGTTACTACCCCTAGCGCATAATGTAATCTCGCCCACCACCCCGAGACATCAATCGGTTCATTCCGGAAATTATACACCAGTAAATGCGTATGTACGGAATAACGTACCGGTACCACCAATGTTTGCTGAACCTCCTCCTGCTCTTGCTCCGGCTAGATTACGAACACATCTCGATCAGCACTCTACCACAGTTAGAAATTGGAACGTTACGTTCTCAGGCAGACCCGATGGTCTGGATGTTGAAGCGTTCATCTTCAGAATAGAGCGGCTGACAGAGATGTGTTTAAATAGCGATTTTAATATTGTCACCCGTTGTCTGTACCTGTTATTCACAGATCGAGCAGCTGATTGGTTCTGGAGATATTTTCGCCAGAACCGACAGCTTATTTGGACTGACTTATGTCATGCTCTTCGAATAGAATTTCAGGACAGGCAGACGGACGAAGAGGTAAAGGAGCGGATGAGGGCCAGGAAACAGCGGCCCACCGAATTGTTTGATGAATTCTTACAATCAATTTATCGACTAGGCGATAAACTACGAGTACCGATGCCGGATGTGGAGTTGTTCTCCTTGATTCGCAACAACTTACGATTGGAAATTAGAAGGGAGCTACTTTATGTCACCATCTATGGACTGGAACATCTGCGCCAGCTCTGCCGTGACCGCGAAAAATTATGGGCCGAGTCAATAACCAGACCGCGCGATTATAACATTAGACCATCGAGACCGGTGTCTGAGGTGGATTTAGATCGTGAATTTTCACAAATACAAATTAGCGAATTGCCAACTGAATCGTTACCAAGTACATCCAACGAACTTGCGGCAATCCAGCCTGCTCCTAATATGAAACGAATAACCAGTTCAACGATTTGTTGGAATTGTAAACGACCAGGTCATCGGTGGCACGATTGTCGTGAATCACAGCGATTGTTTTGTTGGGGATGTGGAAATTACGATGTGTTGTGTCCTAATTGTGAAAATTGTCAGGGAAACCGAAGGGGGAGCCAGAATCCCAACACCTTTTCTCGCTCCCAAGACCTGTCTTAGATTCATCTAAGACCAAATTTAATTTGCCTCCTGATCCTTCAGATATTTCTTCTACCAATCCCAATAATTTACTGGTACACGACACACCATTGAGCCGAGCTTCAACATCCACTCTTATAGAACACCCGTTGAATACTGCTTCTGATACACTGGTATCCACCCATGATATTAATGTAACATTATTGAAACGAACCCCCGCTCATACTGAACCACCCCCATTATGGACCAAAATTAAATCGTTTCAACAACGATTAAAAGAATACTTGAAAATACGCTCAAACATATTAGTCGATTCATTATCTTACCCAAAACCTACAACACGTTCTGCACTCCGTTCTCGCATTTATTGGCAACAACGACATTTGTTTAAATCCAAAACCATTTCCTCCATTGTGAAATTGGCCAACGATGTGAGATCTTATGCCACCGTGTTAATATTGGGTAAACCACATACTGGACTGTTGGATAGTGGAGCGTCTTTGACTGTAATTGGTGGTGATTTCGCTAAAGAGATCGTGCAAATTCCAGACCTTTTGACTTACTCATCTGCAGTAGTTCGTACTGCCGATGGCCAAAGGCAGAAGATTTTGGGATTTGTAAAAACAAAGATTTCATTTATGAACCAAGTCAGAACCCTGGACGTCTTCATTATCCCGTCTTTAACTCAAAATCTATATCTAGGTATAGATTTCTTTAACGCTTTTGGTTTGTTTAACCCGATATTTAACTTACCTACATTTTCGACTACGGAGTCGGGAATTTCAGAATTGTCTATGGACGATCAAGCACGTCTACAAAACACTATTCAGCTTCTACCATCATTTTCAAAAATGGGTCTGGGTCGAACACATTTGCTAGAACATGTGATTGATGTGGGGACGGCCGCTCCCATCAAACAACGTCACTACCCAATTTCGCCCGCCATTGAGAAACTGATGGGAGAAGAACTGGATAGGATGTTATCTCTGGGTATTATAGAGGTTTCTAACAGTCCTTGGTCGAGCCCCGTGGTCTTAATTCGCAAACCTGGGAAGAATCGTCTTTGTTTGGATAGTAGAAAGGTCAATACAGTTACTAAAAAGGATGCGTACCCCCTTCCACAGATAGATGGGATCTTGAGTCGTCTGCCACAAAGTAATTTCATTTCCAGTTTGGATCTGAAAGACGCTTTCTGGCAGATACCGCTAGAGAAACACTCCCGAGAGAAAACTGCTTTTACGGTCCCAGGGCGGCCATTGTATCAGTTCGTAAGAATGCCTTTCGGACTGTGCAATGCGCCGCAAACAATGACCAAATTGATGGACCAAGTAATTCCTCCACATCTCAAGTCGTGCGTCTTCGTATACTTGGATGATCTTCTAATAGTTACAGATACCTTCGAGGCCCATCTGAAACTGTTAGAAGATATCTCCCAGTGTCTTAGACGTGCGAACTTGACGATAAACGTGGAAAAAAGTAAGTTTCTCTTGCCGGAGGTAAAATATTTGGGATATGTTGTGGGAGGTGGTACGTTGAAAATCGATCCTGATAAAACTCAGGCCATTTCTGAATTTCCTACACCGCGTACGTCCAAACAGATTCGACGTTTCCTGGGTATGGCGGGTTATTATCGCCGTTTTATATCTGATTTCTCTGCTATGTCCTCTCCGATATCAGATTTGTTGAAGAAAAATTCTACTAAATTCGTATGGACCCCAGAAGCTGAAACAGCATTTGTAAATCTCAAAAATGCTCTCATATCAGCACCAGTTCTCATAAATCCCGACTACACTAAACCCTTTACTCTCCAGTGCGACGCTAGCAATGACGGTATAGGTTGTGTATTACTACAGTGTGACATGGACGGTATGGAACATCCCATAGCGTACATGTCCAAGAAACTAAATTCTGCGCAACGCAATTACTCCACTAGTGAGAAAGAGTGTCTAGCCGCCGTACTGGGAGTAAAGAAATTTAGAGCGTATGTCGAGGGCCAGGCCTTTAAGATCATAACTGACCATGCTTCATTAAAATGGTTAATGCAACAAAAAGACCTTTCTGGTCGATTGGCTCGTTGGAGCTTGAAATTGCAGGGTTATGTCTTTGATATTGAGTACCGAAAAGGAAATTTAAACATAGTTCCAGACACTCTATCAAGACGTGACTCTGTGGACGTCATTTCTGAATTATGTCCAGTGCCTGAATTAGATCTTAATTCCCCTTTCTTCAACACTTCTCGATATTTGGAGTTGGTAAATCTGGTTACCGAAGCAGACGGTACATTAGTACAAAGTAATTTCTGGTCGGGTTTATAAACGATTGGCTTGTCTAGATCTTGATATTTCTTCAGAGGGTGAGGTTTGGAAATTGTGGTTACCTGAGGAATGCACTGACGAGTGTATTGCAAGGGCCCACAATCCTCCTACCTCATCCCATGGAGGTCTAGCAAGAACCTTGTTTAATATTCGTAAATTTTACTATTGGCCTCGTATGTATACCCAGGTTAAATCGTACGTAGGAGATTGTAAGACCTGCAAAGAAATTAAAGCAACTAATGTTCCACTTCGTGCTCCCATGGTTTCTCGGATGAAAACAGAACGAATTGGTCAGCGATTGTATATCGATATTCTTGGCCCTTATCCTCGTTCAAAGGCCGGGAATGTCGCTATTCTTGTAGTATTGGATCATGTTACGAAATATCCTTTTTTGTTTCCTTTGCGGAAACTAACTGCTGAACCAATTTGTCATCTATTGGCTACCAATGTCTTCCACGTATTTGGTTGTCCCGAAGTTATTGTGTCCGATAATGGGACGCAGTTTAAGTCTAAACTATATGAAGATTTCTTGGCGAAGCACGGAGTGAAACATTCATTACTAGCGTTATATTCACCTCAAGCTAACGCTTCTGAACGGGTGAATAGAAGTGTTTTATCTGGTATTAGAGCCTATTTAAAGGAGGAGCATTCTAAATGGGATCTGCACTTGAGCGAGATCGCTTGTGCACTACGTTGTTCCCTGCATCAAACACTTCAATGTTCCCCTTATTACGCAATGTTTGGAATACCTATGGTGACTCATGGTTCGTCATATGAACTGCTGAGACGACTGAATAGTCTTCTTGAGCCAGGTGAAACGATTCTGCGACCGGATTATCTTAATAAGATTCGAATTCGAATTCTTGATTTAACTGCCGAAGCATTTGTCAAAAGTGCCGAAAGATACAATTTACGAGCTCGGTTAACCTTGTTTAAACCAGGTGATACGGTGTTCCGAAGGAACTTTATTTTGAGTGACGCCGGTAAGAAATTATCGGCTAAACTTGCACAGAAGTTTATTGAAGCCAGAGTAATAAGGTTGGTAGGTAGCGCTGCTTACGAACTGGAAGACCTGGCTTCTAAACGTAGAGGTGTTTACCATTCCAAGGACATTCGTGCCTAATATCGGTGATAATTTCTTTTGTCCCTATGTTAGTAACTTTCGCTTGTGTCTTACCGCCATTGTAAGTCAAGATTATCGACGACCATATGAGGGTAGTTTCGTCTTGAATTCACAGTTCAGTAAGCGTGTATCAGCTGTGGTGTTCGGGTCTTGTTACAAAAATTTTTTTTTTGACTATTTATAAGTGAAAATTCCGAGATTGCACGTATTGAATTTGGTTCAATTAGTTACTTTGAAACTATGTGAACAGTTTACTTTTTGTCAGCCTTCAGAGTCACTTGGACGGAAGCGTACAACAGTGTGGCCCGGCTAGCTCAGTCGGTAGAGCATGAGACTCGTGTTAGTTCAGGTGTGGGTTGCGAGCCTGCATAACGTAAGAACGGAGTTGTGTCGGATGTTTCATTAAAGAAGTCGGTCCTACGGTGTTTTTCCTTTCGATCTGTAGCAGATTGAATCAATTTTTTTTTGTGACTTTAGAGTCTCGGGAACCCCCAGATCTGCCCGAAATTGGGTCTGGAAGATTTTAGTTATCCACCGCTTGCAATAGAGTAGAATACTGATTTTATCGATACCCCTCCCGAAAGTTTTTTTTGTATATTCATAGATACTTTGTTACTTTGTTTCTGCTAAGACTGAGTTTGTAATACCGATCGCATTGATTGCTAATCTGTGGTACGTCGAGGTGCTTCACCATACTAATATGTATATACAAGGTCTATTGGCGACCAGCCTATACCTGTTTCAACTTCTTTTTGGTCGTAAGTGTTCGTCCAAAAAGCACTTGTTCTGTAATGGATAGCCTGGATTAATGTCAGAACGTAGTGTGTTACAGTCGCAGTTTCCTTGGTTGTTGTTCCTTATATTAATCTGTAACGCTTGTAATAGATTCTCATCCCTTCATCATCAATAGTCATATTTCGTGTAGTTTCCTTAACCCATAGTTTCCTTATGTTTCTTAAAATCTACTAGATCTGCAATGGCCGGACAAATGTATAGGAGAAAGAAAATTGCACTAATTACCTTGATTTATCTATTCATTAATATAACATAATATTGGTTAATTTGAATTAATTAATAGTTTTCATTAATCATCTTCCGTATAACCACTAAAAAGTAATCAGAATTTAATCTTGCAACGCACTATAATTGACGCGCGTTGTACTTCCATTCGATTGGTCTCGCCTTACTACTTGAGTTTGAACTTTTTTTAAACACAAACCGTAATGAAACAACGAAATTCTCAAAACCTCATAACAGCTACGTGTATTTTGTTTCCAATCGTCAACATACAAAGAATTACTATTTTTGCTTTGGTTGAACATTTGATTTGTCTTTATATGAGTATTTTGCTTTAAACAATCCTTCCGTTGTTGTACTGAACTTCACTGTGCTGATATAGTGGATTGTAGTTTAATAAATGTCCAAACATCATATCATTGATCGAATCTGCATCTAGTTCATTTTGAATTCAATTATAAATATTATGGATGTGTCGGAAATATTCTGTGTCCAAACCTTATTTTTGTACAATATTATCAAATAGCAAACGGTTTTGTGACCTATAATAAGTTCCCAATAATTTGAAAATCTGATGTAAATTAATTATATTACATCTAAAACACTGTATTCGAGTTATTTCGAGGAAAAAATTTGGCTATATAATAAGCCACTGTAAATGGTTCCCTCTCTTATTATTCTATTACATTTGAATAGAGTGGTGTGACGTCTCTTATGTCTACACATATATATTGTGGATGTCAAACACGGAATGTTTGATTGCACGTGTTTTATTTTTATTTAAAATCGAATTCGGGATTAAGTAGTGAAGTTTATTTTAATCAATGTTATAACTTAGTTTTTTTTTCTCAATTAGTATAATTTGTTTTCGAATACGGTTAAATAGTCGTGATTTGGTATAAGTTTAACGTTAAACGGGGATAATACTTAACCAAAACAAAAAAATATTGTTTGTGTATCTGTCCTTGTTATTTGTAGTACATATAGTTACAACGTAAAACTTGTTCTTTCGTGAATGTTAGCTTTATCTAGTCATAAATTTGCAATAAAATATACAAAAAATTTGTTAATATGAAAAGAATCTAAATATTAAAATAGTTAAATATTACTGTGAACTAACTGTTTATGCATTCTGTGATGCACCAAAAAAAAATTATAATAAATCAAATTGTGAATAAATTATTTGTACATATGTATATAATCTGTAGTCGTGGTCATTATAGGAAGTAATGATAATATAAAACGGATTCAATACCGTTGTCTGTACCACAAATTATGACGTGCTCGGCTGAATGAGATCCAAAAATTGTGAACAAGGTAATGCAATCACCAACCGGTCATTGACCTACATCAACTGTTTATTTAGTTTTTTTTAACTGCATAAACTAAAACAAAAAGCCGTAAGTTTCTTTTGCTCGTTACTTTATCATTGTGTTTACGTGTGTGTACTAACTAAATAAAACATTAATTTATTGGGGATAAATTTTTATTGAAATATCAAAACATACAGTGCTATTGAAATATCAAAACATACATGGTAATCTACGTGTCGTAATTTTTAATATGAGGAAGCGAAATTTAACAATGTTTGAGTGTTAGAACTAAAACGATAATTAAAGTCATTAACGTAGTTTCATTTTTGGTAATTTGTGTAAGAAAACTAAAAATCCATGACCTGCCTTATTTTTTTGGTGGTTAATCTAAAATACAAAAAAAAATAAATTTTTTTTCGGACTAAAATAAATTAAAATAATTTAAAATACTTTACAAATCGAGCGCTTAAGCATCAAAATAACAAAAGAAACCAATTGAGTGTGCTTCTAAATGTTATTAAAAAGGTAATCTAGTCTCGACGAAGATTAACAAAAAAGGGAGCGCAACAGTTTTATATAATTTGGGATATTGCTGCCGTATAGTATTTCGCCGCCTCGTCTTATATCAAAGTTGTACTATTACCACTGTATACTTGGGTCATAGCACTACTCAACGTTTATGTCACGTTATGCAGATGCTACCACCAACTGCAACTCATCATTTGTAAATCATTTTTGCTGTTACCACCCAACATTTATCTCAAAAGTTGGTTGTTGCTGTCGTGGGTTGTGGCTTACATACTACGACGTCACTTTGATATTGAGTTTTTTTTTGCTGTCATCAAATCTACAGTGTTATCAAATCATCTATTATATTACTGTTACCTCAACATCGATTTCCAATCTGTGCTATTGCTGCGGTGTATTATACCGGCTTCTATACAGCATTGGTGTCAAAATTCTGCATTTGCGGCCATATACTGTGCATATTGAAACGCAGCATAATTCTCAAGTTTCTTTTTTTTTGGTTGTCGCCACACCTTACCAACCATCATTCACATCGAAGTCATACGATTGCTGACATATATTGGACATCTTTCTAGCCATCCTTGATGTCAACATTTTGGCCATTACTATCATCGAGTTGGCTTATTTCAGATCTACAACGATTTCAATTTATCTGAATTATTCACCGGCAATTATTGATGTTATTCAACGAAGGTGCTCTACAATTATCTGTCTGATTATATAACTACAATTATACCGATTAGTCTACGATTTCAATGCATCCGATTTATTCAACTGTCATCATAGATGTTATTCAACGAGGGTTCACTACAATTATTTCTTTGATTAATCAACGATAAGTACACCAGTTATCTAAATTATTCAACGAAATTTTACAAGTTTATACAACGTTTCTACTTATTATTTTGATTCAACAAAACTGTACATTGACTGCAAATTGATATAACGTTTCTGCGTATCATTTTTTTTTTTTGATTCCACGGAGTTTTACAAATTTATATAACGTCTCTGCTTATCATTTTTGATTCAACAAAATCTTACATCAATTACATCATTTTTGATTCAATGAAATTTTGCATCAATTACAACATTTTCTGATTCAACAAAATTTTACAAACTTTATATAAAGTTTCTACCTATCATTCTTGATTCAACCATATTTTACATCAATTACAACATTTTTTTGACTCAACAAAATTTTACAAAATTTATAAAACGTTTCTGCTTGTCATTTTTGATTCAACAATATTTTACATCAATTACCTCATTTTTGATTCAATGAAATTTTGCGTCAATTACAACATTTTTTTGATTCAGCAAAAGTTTACAAATTTATATAACGTTGCTACATGTCATTTTTGATTCAACGATATTTTGCATCAATTACAACATTTTCTGACTCAACAACATTTTACAAAATTTATAAAACGTTTCTACTTGTCACTTTTGATTCAACAATGTTTTACATCAATTACATCGTTTTTGATCCAACAAAATTTTACAAGTTTATATAACGTTTCTTCTTATCATTTTGATTCAACAAAAGTATACAAGCATATATAACGATTCTACTTATCATTTTTGATTCAACAACGCTTTACATCAATTACAATATTTTTTTGATTCAACAAAATTATACAGTCAACAATATTTTACATCAATTAACATCATTTTTGATTCAACAATATTTCTCACCAATTACATCATTTTTGATTCAACAAAATTTTACAAGTTTATATACGTTTCTTCTTATCATTTTGATTCAACAAAAGTATACCAGTTTATATAACGTTTCTACTTACCGTTTTGATTCAACAAAGTATTCAACGATTGCTAGTTTATTGAACGTTTCTACCTAACAGTTTGATACAACGTTCGTACGTGCAACGTCATTCAACATTTTTTTATATCAAGTAATTTTGAGGTATTTCAAACATGAACAACGTGCTGATGGAGGGCTGATGGAATCCGAATAGGAGGACGGGGTTTAATCATGGGGTGAGTAAATTTATTTCATTACTTCAGTCATAATGATAAAGGGGTGTGAATGTGTGTGTGTGTGTGGGCGTATGTGAGTAAACGTGGGGGCTGGACGTGTTGATCGTGGGTCTTTCGCAACAGGGGTCGCCAGAGTCTTCGTTTTTCCACTTGTATTTCTTTCCATTTCTGCAAACTTTCGTGAATAGCGTACATGTCTGTATTTGTGCTGAAGTAGCAGGGTTACTTTATCGTTCCCATGGGCTGAAGCTAGTTTGGGGCTTGAAAATCAATCTCGCTAGGTACGCTTCCTGCTATGTCCTTCTCATTGGTTCGCCAATGAGAAAGCGCTTCATTACAAAGGTAATGAAAAAGGTAATAGATGACTGTTTCAGCTAATTAGTGTACATGTATTTCTAGTCGAAAATTATAGTTAATATGTTTTTGGTGTTAAAAAATAAGTTAATAGGTAAATTTAACATATTAAGTATACAAGTTTAAGTAAAAAAAAATCATGTAATACAGATAGTACATGTATTTCATGTATTAAGTGACAATTTAAGTTACAAAAGTGTATCTAATACATGTATTTAACTTATTACCTGTTGTTTAGCTAGCGGTAATTTAGCTGACATTGCAACAGTTATTTCATGAAATAAGTTAAATAGCCTAAAATTAACATAACTACGGAACATTGAAACTTAAAAAAAATTGTCAGACTGCTGTTAAGTTAAATAGGTCGAGTTTTACATGTAATATTGCATTTAATTTGGTTTAGTGAACGAATGTTAACTAAAGTTTTGCTGTCTTTTTCATATAATACATATAATAAGTATATGTGTTTATAAGATCCATAATATCCATAAAGATTTATAGCAAATCTCGTTTTCCGATGACAATTATTATTAGTGCGCAGTATATTGATCAAATCGCTCGGATACAGTCTTTATTATATATTTCTCTCACTAACGTTGTTTTAAATAGTAAAAATGCCCCTGAAAAAGAAAGTTAAGAAAAACGGTCGATACTACATAATGCGGCAGAAGAGAGCGGCCGAATTCGAAGCACGATTTGATGCATCAAATGTGTCAAGGGATGAAGAAATGGATCGGCCACCACCACACCCTGGTTAAACATTCCAATTGAAACCAATTGAAAAAAACTAATTGGATTTATCGGAATTCTGCATTGGGAATTTTCAATTAATTCCTATTCAAAAAATCTATTTCCAATACAATCCTATTCATTCCTGTTAAATATCTCTATTTTATTTTTCAACCGGAATCTATAGGAAATGTATATAAATAGGAATTAATTGGAAATTTCCATTGCAGAATTCCGATTAATCCTATTCATTCCTATTAAATCTTTTCCAATTAAATCCTGTTAAATTTATAAGATTGTTTAATTTTTTTCTAAGTTCCTTTTTCCTATTGAATCTCTTGATTTCCGATTGAAATTCAATGGGAAATTTCCTTTAGAATCCTACAGAACCTCTTTTCCTGTTAAATCCCATTCATTCCGATTGAATTTTCATTTCAATAGGTTTGAATTGGAATGTTTAACCAGGGCAACAACTGAATGCCATTTTTGAAAATAATTTGCCAGCAGAAAATGCTATGATCGAAAATACCATCCTGGTTAGTGTTACTTGTGATGAAAATGTAGAGTGTGACGATGATATGCCAGATGATTGTACATCCCAAGTTGGTGAAACTGCTGAATTTTTATTATCAGAAGCAGATATTGCTTAGGAATTGATGCGCGAACACCTGGAATATGAGCATAACGCTCAAACTAAAATAGATCTGTTGAACGAACTAAGGCAATGGGCTTTGCAAAACAAAATTTCATTAACAGCGTTGTTATATTTTTTTAAAAGAATGTTAAATTAAAAATATCACATTTATCGTGACTCAGTTTGAAATGAATCATCTTTAGAGGAGCTTTTAAAACAGTTTATTGAGGAATTCAACATTTATTTATTATTCTTGTTTACTATTCTTGTTTTATTATTTTTTATTTTTATTATTTACGAATTTCGAAAGCTATGCTTTCATCACCTGAAGTATATAAAAAATAAATTTTAAAGATACATTCCATTATATACATATCGGTGGTTTAATAAAACCCAATTTCAAAAAATAAAAAATCTAACTACTGAAAAATATAAAGCAAAAAGAACGGATCTAATAAAACAATAAAATAATTAAACCATTAGATAAAATTAAAAAAAATTAAAAAAATAAAAATGAATTGACAAAAGAAGTGAACCTAAATAATAACAGTTTTATGGGGTGTCCCAAATGAGTGGATATCCTTCAGTCATAAATATAGTTTAGGTGATTTATTTATTATAAATGTTGTTCGGCGGTCTTTTAATTATTAGGTTAAATAAATTAGATTTTATGTTTCCTTCTTTATTGTTCATCAGGATACCGGGGTTTAATTGATTCTCTTTTTCAATGAAAAAAAAAATTCGTACGCTTCTAGGTGTTTTAGATTATTAATCTCTTTTATAAGCTCTAAATTTGATGGTGACCTGTTGTTGAGTAGTATATGAGCGGCAACGCTAGAATTCTCAGCCCTTTTGTATTTTATTTCTGTAAGGTGTTCTTTCTGGCGTTGTCCTATTTTGCGTTGAGAAAGACCTACATAAAATTTTTCACAGTCGTTGTAGGATATTTTATAAATACCTGGTTTCTCATTTGGCTCAGTTTTGATTTTTGGTTTATAGCACACACCACGGACACACACCTTACACACCACGGACACACAATAAAACTGTTGTTATTTCGGTTTACTTCTTTTGTCAAATTCATTTTTATTTTTTGTAATTTTCTCTAATGGTTTGATTGTTTTATTAGATTTATTCATTTTGCTTTATATTTTATATTTTTCTGTAGTTTGATTATTAATTTTTTAAAATTGGTTTTTATTAAACCACCGGTATATAATGAAAATATGGAATGTATCTTACTTTACAATTTAGCTTTCGAAATACGTAAACATATAGTAAAAACTAATAAAACTCAGGAAACAAGAATAAGGTGCTTTTTCAAGCATTTTTAAAAAATTTTGTTTCTTATAATATTATTTTTTAGCTTTTTTTATGGTAGAATGACAGCCCGATAATAAAATAAGGTTAAAGAAAAATGGATGGTTCAATTACATGTAATTCTCATGAAAAAAACATGTAATAACTACAATATTCGACTTTGGTACATTAAAATTACATATAATTTGCACTTGCTTAGTTTTGTATTCAGCTGTTACATGAAATATACATGAATTTACTCTGCCAAATTAAGATATTGTAGCTATTAAATGTATTCTAGATAAGAATTATATGATCAATTTTCCACGTAATAGCTAGATAATTTACATGTATTAAATAAAATACGTGAAAAAATTTAGGATAAATTTAAGTTATTTCATGAAACACCTGACAAAGTTTAACTTAAATAACAGGTAAATAATTTTATGGCTAGGAATTATGGATACGATATTATCTATCTCCCAAACTAATGCATTTAAGGACAAAATAGGTTTTTATGACAATTTCTAAACCGACTTCAAATAAACATTTTTATGCATAATTTGGAGCGTATTTTTGAATGGATTTAAATGTTCATGTATAAAGAAAGGTTCGATCTTGCTTATACATAAAACAAAAACAGGAAAAAATAATGAGAACAACCCTTAAAAATACAATTAAATATTTATTTTTTTTTAAACTGAATACTTTAATTTTCAATTTTCTTTTCGGTACCCGATAAAAAACATTAATTATTGAAAATATAATAATAGTTTGTAGTATACTATAAAGTAAACTTATGTGATCATTAGGGGAGAATTTTGGAGCATACATTTTGTGGTTTGCATGTGTAACAAACAAGTTAAATTTAACTAATAATTAGCTAAAATATAACATAACATTTGCACTTATTTAACTTAAAATTTGGTTAAATTATAGTTAAACTTAATCACATATTAGCCAGCATATTACATAAAAATTACATGAAAATTTAACCAATATTTTTATGGAAAAAGTACGACACTTAGGTTAAATTTAATCTTTTATTATACATAAATTTAGGTTAAAAGAGAATGTTCACTAATATTTTGTACAGATAATATCAAACTATATTTAAGCTAAAATCCACCTATGGTGCTAGCTGGGACGTTGATTGACAGATAAATTTCAAAAAACAGACAGAGATAGGAATTGATAAACCCTGAACTAAAACTATAGCGAAGTATCAAATATTTATTTTTCTGTATTTTGAGGGGGTGAGATTGAGGAAGAGTGAAAAAAATCATTTTTGATCCTAACAAGTGTCGGATGTCATAGGAAAGAGCACTTAATTTTAGAAACATTGTAAGTTTTTTTAGAATTTTGCGGTGCATTATCGGTGAATTATCGTCAATTATTATTGAATTGTTATTTGAATTAATATATTGTATATTTTCCAATTTAAACCATTTACAAGTTGGTGTAATGGCATCTCTCCTTAGTTACCCTAAACTACTTTTGCTAATATTTAACGAGATTTAACATTTTGTGTATAATAAGGACCAATTTTCAATTGACATTGCTATTGACTTTTACCAGGAAAAAATCGTTTTATGCGCCTATGGTATGCCGTATGGCGATATAAAAAGTCTACAACACAACTTTATTTAAATTATTTTTGTCAGTTTGTTCTTCTAGGATTCACGGAACCCTAGGCGAGCGAATTTTATTCGCACTTCACCGACTTTTTCAGGGTTCCGTTTTTTATACGGAACACTATTGGTGAGAGTAAAACAAGTTTTTCACATTATATTGATTGTCTCGTAAACTATAAATGCTATGAACTTGAAATTTGAGGTGCGTATAAAACTAATCTGTCCACATGAAATGACGGATACAAATAAAACTAAAGTGGTTTTCGTTGTGTTTACAGGGGTACGATGTGAGTCCTTTGAGAAAATACATTTTTTTATAGATATAGAAAATAGATCATATGAAAGGGCTGCATTTCAGTATTCCTTAAAAGTTTATTTTGGAATTTTACACTTCACAATTTTTTGTATAATTTTGAATAATGACGTTTTTTTCGTGTTTTCTTACATCGATTAGCTCCGAACCTAACTAAACGAAAATTTTTGAATGTATTTGGAATGATAGAATAATTAGTAAGTTTTTAATAAAAAATATATAAAAGTGTCATATACTCATAGTTAGATTTATTAAGGTTGAGTTATTGTCAATTCAGACCGTCCGCCCCATCCCCTCCCCCCCATACGTTTCGACACCGATTGACAGAAAAGTTTGAAAAAATTCACAGACCTAGGAAATTTGGTAAATTTTGAATGAAAACTATAGTGAAATCTCAAATAATTATATTTCTGTGTGCTTAAGGGACCGGGGTAGAGAGGGTAAAAAAAAACTTTTTTTTGACCTAAGCGAGTGGGGTGTCATTTGAAAGAGCACCTAATTTAAAATTCGTTGCAATTTTTTTTAGAATTTTGCGGTGCCCAGTTTTTGGGTTATATTCCAAAAAGTGCAAAATTCAGACCGTTCTCATCCATACGTTTCTCCACTGATTGACAGAAAAATTTGTAAAAATTCATAGAGTTAGGAAACTTGGTAAACTTTGTATGAAAACTATAGCGAAGTCTCCAATAATTATATTTCTGTGTGTTTAGGGGACCGGGGTAGAGAGGGTAAAAAAAAACTTTTTTTGACCCAAGCGAGTGGGGTGTCTCTTTCAAGAGCACCTAATTTAGAGTTTGTTGCAATTTTTTTTAGAATCTTGCAGTGCCCAGTTTTTGAGTTGGTGGTGTAGTTGGTGTAATTGAATAATAAGCTGGTGTAATTGAATCTTTCTTAAGTTACCAAAAACATCTATGGATAAGATTTAACAACCTGAATTAACATTTTTTTGCCATTTTTGATCAATGTAGATTTGATTGGCATTTACTATTGACATTTACAATTTAACATTTATTTTGTTATGCGTCTATGGTCTGGAAATATAAGGACATTACAACACAACTTTTTGTCAATTTCTTTTGATATTGTGTTCTTTTACATTCACGAAACCCCCCTTGACGAGCGAATTTTATTTGCACTTGTCTGACTTTTTTTATTTAGTCTGCTAATAGAAAAATTCAAATTTGCAAGATAAGTATTAAATATGTATCACTATTACATTTTTATTTACAAAACATGTATATGTACGTAAAATACACAGAAAGAAATAATAATTTTTAATTTAAAAAAAAAATTTTAAATTGAAAACCGGCCAAAAAAAAAAAATCCATAAAACATTAAAACATGTTAAATTAAAAAACATTTGTTTTTTGGTCTTTTGAAAATGATTTTTAAATATATTTTTTGACTCTAATGGTTAAATTTTTGAAAAACTCTTAAAAATTTAAATAAAACAGTAAATAAATCAAAAAAACTAGGTTTTAAAATTAAAAACTTTTTTTTTACGTTATAGCTTTTAAAATAAATATGTTTCATTTGATTTAACAAACAATATTATTTTAAATCAAAATCATTTGTTGTTGTAATAAAATTCTGTCCTTTTAGAACTAAAACTTTTTTTTGGTTTCAATGTTTAAAATTTTAAAATGAAAACCAAAATCATAATTTTTGTCCCGAAATATATTTCATCAGATTTCGTCAAATTTTGTCATGTTTTGTCGTACCATCCTCAATTTAACGATTAATACAAGTGCATGTGGTATAGTTTTTTTTACAGTATTGTAACATATAAAGAAAATAGTTAAAAATTTTAAAGATTAACAAAAATAGTGACAAATAATTAAAAGAACTGTTTTATGAAAATATTCGCTTTTATTATTGAATCAATTTCAATTTTTTTGAAGGATTTTTCGCCTAATGGTAAGTAGGGCTGGGTGATATTAAAAATATATGGATAATATCGATATCAAAAAAATATCGATAAAACCGATCTATCGATAATTATCGATACATCGATAAATATCGATAATATCGATATTTATCGATATATTTATTTATCGATAATATCGATATATCGATAATATTGGAATAACGGTATTATCGATAAATATCGATAAATATCGATATATCGATATTATCGATATTATTGATATTATCGATATATCGATATTTCGATATTGTGTACACATCGATTAATCGATACTATCAATATCATCGATTTATCGATAGGGGGAAGTGGGGATGGTATAAACAGTTTGTACTTAAAGCTCAATAACTTTAAAACCATAAAACATTTTTACTTAAAAACTGTTTCATTGTAAAATTTCATATCTTTACTACATAAAACTATTTTTTTAATTACGTAACTAAGCATTAAGTATAAAATTTTGAATTTCAAAAAATTTATGTTTCTCGTTTAAAGTATCCCCACTGGTGGGGCACTTATAAACAATGAGCATTTTTGTATGGGGCACATATAAACACCCAAAAAACACCACAATAAAATTCATGAAGTACCTTTTTTAAAATTTTTTATTATTTATTATGCTTCAAACAATATATATAAGCATATAACATATATATTTCTTTAAAAAAAAAACAATATTTTTCGATTGTTGTAAAACCTCAATAAATTCAGGTAGAAAATTATAAAGAAAAATGCAAAAATTCAATCTCATCGTATGTTTAGGTTTTGCAAATCAATATCAAAAGTGAAACGGGAAACCACACGTATACCATATAACCATACCATACTTCACATATAAACGCGTTTATACTATCAAAATTTTTTTTGTTTATATGTGCCCCACGTGGCGATTTTAGGGTTATGTTTTGAAAAAATATTCCAAGGTCTGAAATTTGGCTAAAACAAAGAAATATTATGTTTCTTGAATATTTCAGCTATCAAAACATGTTGGAATATTTTCAAACATATGACGGTAAAAAAAGTTATTCGAGTTTTACAAAAAAAAAAAATATTTACTTTTGGGTTGCCAAAACATCTATTCACCAATAACTTTTGAACAAGACTGATTTCAGCTGTCAAATTCTCCTGGTGTGTGTAATCGATCGAAGCGACATCTGTGATATTTTTGCCGAATTTTTTGATTGATGTTTTGTGAGGGAAATTAAAACTGTTTACAGTTGCCCCATGTTTATACTATCCCCACTTCCCCCTAGATCAATAACTATTGATATAAATATCGATATTTTTTTCCGGCATTAAACAGGATTATTACATAATAAAATTAAATAGGTTTAAAGTGCGAAAAATATCACAAAATTTTAGTTACATTTGCCTATATTATCGATATTATCTATATTATCGAAATGAACCGTTTTTTTTAAAGTGCTATAAGTCCGTTTTTTCTATATTGAGATATTTAAGGATTTGCGTTTGCATTATTATAAAAATATAGGCAAATGTAACTAAAATTTTGTGATATTTTTCACACTTTAAACCAATTTAATTTTATGATGCAATAATAGTTATTTAAAAATAAAATGAAAATAATTGATAAATTATAATTCAAACCATACCTTTGAATTGAAAATATTCCAATTACTTCTTTACTTACTTGAGTTTAATTGATCTCAAAATCCAAAATAAATTTAAATTCCCTTAATGTAGTACATATAAAACTACTGTTAATACATATAAAACTACAAATTGACCAAGTGTCAGCCATTGATTTCACATTGATTGGAAACAATCAATAATGACTATACAATCGTGACTTAGGATGTTAATTAGAATAGAAATGTTCCCCATTCTATGAATTCACACAAAGTACTGTCTAGAAATTTAATGCAAAAAATCCCATATAATGTAAAAGCATTTCCATAATATGGAGTCTAATGACAGTGGAAAAATTCAACTTAAGTAAAAAATAATTAAGTGATGAAGAAGTTTCAACTTTGAAATTGTCATCGCCTCAACGGCGATAGCGTGTCTGCCCAAGGAGCCGGGCACTGACGAGGGTAGGTTCGAATCCGATCCGAAACACGTAAAATGTGAATTGTAGTTTTTTTCTGAGAAACTTCAAACCATACCTTTGAATTGAAAATATTCCAATTACTTCTTTACTTACTTGAGTTTAATTGATCTCAAAAAATCCAAAATGAAAATAATTGTTTTTTTGGCTCCAAAAGGACTTATACCACTTTCAATAATAACATATTCTAAAAAATAAGAACAAAACACGTAGTGTAAGTCCCATGTAAATGGTTGATTCTTTTTTGATTTGGCTGAAATTTTTTTATGCGTTTTATATCGAAAAAAAAGATATGGGTGTTCGAGGATTTTTTTTTTGAAAATATAGCGGTTCTAAATTTCTTGATGAGTTAGTTTCAAAAATTCATAACTTCGGTTCTATTAAAGATAGAAACTTCTGTTTTGTTTTATTTTAAAGTTAAAAGATGCTAATTTAAAAAAAATAAAATTAACAAAAGTTATTCACAAATATCTATTGATATAAACAAACACAATTTTGAAATCGATCTTTAGCCATTTATCCACCCCAAATCGAGCTCTATTGAAGGTATGATTATATATATAGAAAGAGGCCATCATTATCTTTCTAAAACTACCACTAATTCAATTTGTTCAAAAATGGACTTATTCCGCTTTAAAAAAAAACGGTTCATATATCGATATTATCGATAATATTGGTATTATCGATAATATCGATGTTATCGATAATATCGATATTATCGATATATCAATATTATCGATATATCGATGTATTATAATCCGATATCGATATTCGATATATCGATAATTATCGATATTTATCGATATATCGATAGTTTTACCCGGCCCTAATGGTAAATATACAAGTTTTGTAATATGCTTCATTTTTGAAATGTTTCGATTCTTCGAAGTTGTATCTTCAAAACTTTAATTATTGTTATTCTCTTGTTTCAGATTTTCTAAATTTTACAATATTTAAGATTCTTCCGTGTATCTACTACCACCAGTGTCCAATAGCCAGACTCGAGGTATTAAAAAATAACAAAAAGAAAAACAGGAAAAATTACAATTAAAGAATCAGAAGAGTCTCTGGTGATTCATCTTAACACCCTAACAGAGTTGCTAGAAAAACTTGATTCAGCGCACAATATTGCGTGGAAAACCAGAATAGCATTCAACCAATGATAATATATGTTGGCGATATCAAAACGATTGATCCACAAATTTATTTATATATAACTATAAAGCCTTCATATAACTATGTCTGGGCTTTGAATATGCAACCGGCTGGATTATTAGCAACTACATTTTTGTTTTGTTTCAGCAAATTTTTGTAAAAATTTGCTCTTTACTTTTTAATTTACTTTTATTTTCTCTATTCTATCATAGAGAAACATATATAGAGAGACGTAACCTCTATTCACACAAATTGTATATAGAATACTGATAATACAAATAAAAGTACAACCAGAGATGAAAGGTTAAGCAATATACAAATTTTACAAATTATACATTGCATTCTTTCTGTCTTATATGAAACAATAAACAAAGCAAATCAAAATAAAAAAATGAGAATTTATACTTGAAAGAGAAATATTTCTTTTGCTTTATTTTCTATTTTACTTTTACTTAAATACGAGAAAATACGATAATTATAAAATAGAAAATAAAAACAAAGTACTCGTATGTATTTAAGGATTGTATTGGTATGATAATTTTTTATATTTAACAAATATAATTTCATTTATTGATAATTTTTTGTTTTTGTATATTTTCTATTTTACTTTTACTTAAATACGAAAAAATACGATAATTATAAAATAGAAAAAGTGCTCGTATGTATGAGTGTTTAAATATATAATTTAAGGATTGTGTTGTGATGATAATTTTTTGTTTTTTTATATTGAAGAAGCAAATGATTGAATTTGTTATTTGGGTTACGAATTGTCAAGATTTTCTTTTATTTTTTCATCTTTTTTTAAATGGATTTGAACTATATTAAGTTTTTATTGTCCTAGGTCGATGACTTTAGATTTTAGAATATATCAATTTAGTTTGGTCAGAGTTTGATTTAAATTGATTCATTTGGTCGTGCTTGATATAATTACTTCGGTCTGAAAGACCTGAGATTACATTCATGAGCTCAAAGTGAAATTCTTACCCATGCTTTTTTGGCATTTCTCGACGTTTTAGGACCTACTGATTCTAAAAATGCAACAAACAAAAATGTATGCCTGTCTGTCGGCCGGCCGTCCGCCGTCCGTCCGTCACAACCTACGAAATCTAGAAAACCGCTGAACGGATTTGAAATTTTTTTTTCTAAAAATTATTGCCGAATTATTTACTATATGCCGAAAGGATTATGTGTTCGATAGCTGTACCGGAAGCGTGTCAAAAAAATCGTCAAGTGTGTCAACACAAGGAAATTTGCATATTTTTTGCTTAAAAAACGTTCATTTTAAGTGATTACGAGTAGGAACATTGAATTTGGAGAAATCATGATGGTCGGGATTGGTATGGGAGACCAAAATCTAGATTTTTGCATTATAAGTTTGTCAAAAAAATGTTGTCAAGTGTGTAAAAAGAAAGATTTTTATTTATTTTTTTACTCAATTTTTTGGAAAAAAATTAAATTAATAATATGTATGCATGAAAATATATTATTATTATAGAGAATTATGACATTATAAGATTGTCAAAAAAATAATGTCAAGCGTGTCAAAAATGATTTCATTGATTTTTTTAGCCAATTTTTTGGAAAAAAAAATTTATCTGTTTTTATGAATTGGTTTTATTGAATTGGTTATAGTTTTTGAAATAGTTTTGGAATTTTGATAAAAGTTTGTATTTTTGATTTTGTAATAATTTTTACTATATTTTTAGAATTTTGGAAAAACTTTGAATTCTTAAGAATTTTTGGAATTTTATTAGAATTTAGAAAAAGTTTAAATTTTTGGAATGTTTTTGGTATTTTTCAATTTTTGATTTTGTTATAATTATTGCAATATTTTTAGAATTTTTGAAAAAGTTTGGATTTTTAAGAATTTTTGGAATATTAATGGAATTTAAAAAAGTTTAAGTATTTGATTTTATTCTAATTTTTGGAATATTTTTGGAATTTTGAAAAAGTTTGCTGAGTGTATCATCTTTTCACTAAATTATGTTAATTTTTGATCTGTTATAATTTTCCGGCAACGTATTGATGTTTCGTGTTAGTTTTGAAATAAATTTCTAAACAGAGATAAAAAGTACTTATACTTTAACAAATCAAAATAAAAAAAGAGAAACATTTATATGTATTTGAAATTTCTTTTGCTTTATATTCTATTTTACTAATGAGACAACAAAAAATACGATGGTAAAATACAATTAATAATAATAAAAAAACTCGCATGGATTAGTGTTTCCTTTGACATGTTTATATAAATATATAAAGGTTTTTAGAATTCATTGATAATTTTGGTTTGTTTTTGTAAGTTAAAAATGGTCAAAATAATTTTTCAGTTTTTGAAGAATTTGGGTTACGCGTTGTTGTTGTTGGCTACATAGATAGATAGTTGATTTATTTTTCATCTTTCAAATGCACTTTAACCATATGTTTAGGTTGTTGACTTTAGCCAATTTTTTTTGGTCAGAAATTGATTTAATTTGATTTGGTTGTGTAGGATAAAAATATTTTTAAATTTCAAAATCTATGTATGAAAATTTGTATCAATTTAATGTTTTAAATTTGAATACATGAGTTCTAAAAGAATAGATTATGAAATTTAAAAATATTATTTTCCAATAATTTGTCTTATGATAACTTTAAACAAATTGGGTTTAAAGTAGTTATGCGGTTATGTGTTCTAAAAACTTTTTTACTTTATATGGCTCAAAAATACATTTACCTTAAAATTAATGTTTAATCATATCAAAGCGATACAGTAGATCGTTGTTTGTGATATATTTATAACACCTGCAGCCAAATTCTGTGACTGTGAAGTGGTGAAGTGTTAAAAATTTCTTTATTTCGATTTTATCATCAAATTTTTATCATTTTAACATTTTTTGCGATTCTATATGCAATTTATGTGCGATGTAAGTGTTAAAAAATCTTATAGTAAGTAGGCGACTCACTAAATATCAAACGTCAATGCATAAAATTTTCATTGATTGTTTTATTTAATAGAATTATTATAAAAAATCCTTTATTTATTATTTTCAAAATAAATTATTTTTTGTGAACAAAATATAATGGTTGAGCGAAATTAATTTTTAATTGGATTAAATAAAAGATTTGTTCAATTAATTCATGCCGTCAGTTATGCAAAGACATATTTATGAGAAATGCTGAAATAAACGAGATGTCAAGTATATTGCTATTTTTTGCAGATAAGACTTATTTTGACTCTAGTGGGGTCATAATTAAAGTTCTAATCTAACAACAGGAATTTGTTCCTCTATTGTTCAAGAAATATAGATTTTGAAAGAATTCTATAATATCTCATTAGAAGTATGTTATATTACCGTTCTGGATAAAAAGTAATATTTGGTAAATTTTCATCACGACTACGATAGCAGACGTCGATCTTTTTAACAATATTCTGAACACACTTCTGCATAAGTGTTCAGATATAGACAGATGACGTCTTCAATGGTATTGTGCTCTTGCATTATTTGTAATTGCCAGTTTCATTTTCAAAAACCATTAAGTTCAAGAAAACAATACATAAACCTACGACAAACATGAGCGTTTTGATACATGAAATGTAAATCTAGTTGACTGTATATACGTATATACATAAAGATATATTAATTCCGAACTACGGTCTAAAACACATAAATACCAATCATTTTGAACAACACAATTTAAACATCAATTTAACTATATTTAAATATTTTCGAAGTTAAATTTGAAAAAAAATTTTTGATGTTATTTTGAAATCTTAAATAAACAAATCACATTGGTGTAATTGTGTTTTTTGACATAATGGCGTTAGCAACAAAAGAATTCATTTTATTTTATCACTAACCAAAAGTCAGTGTTAACTTTTCAGTTTTAACATTTCACTAATTTAGATTTTTTTACGGTGAAATGATAAAAAATTTATCACTACACCGCTTCACAGTTACAGAATTTGGCTGCTGATGTTCTAAATAATATGATATAAGTTTATCCTTTGAGCTGCTTGTTTTAGGTAGATTTCATATAAAATTTACCTATGCAATGGGAATTCTTGGAGTTCCGGATAAAATTTTAACAAAATGAATTTATTAGGCGTCGAGGAGAAACATATTTTTAATGCCGGGTGAAAAACACGTGAAATCAGCAAGGTCTGGAAATGAGGTTTTAATTTTGTATAATTAGAATTCGTTGACATCAATAAAAAAAAGTTTTCTGCGTTTTTAGTTTTTTTTTTAACCCTGTCTAAGATACAGGGTGTTGAAAAATCAAGAAATTGCTCGACCCTGGTGTATTGAAATGGCTCTACAGTCAAAACTACTGGACTGATTTTAATGTTATATAACTCAAAATGTATGTATTAAACAGAGCAAAATAATAATTCACATTATATGACCTTGAACACTTTCTTTTAGAAACATAACGGTAAAAAATTCAAATTCGATTTGTTTTTTTTTATTAATTTTATTGTAACACGCCTTAAAATGTTTCATCATAAAAAAAGTGGAGTTAAAAAAGGAACAGTGTTTTTTGGATTTACATATATGTTTTATAACAAATTTTTAATTTTAACTCAAAATAAATATTTTACACATTTTTTATCATTTATTTAATTTTACATTACTAAATTCCGTAGAGTTAGAATAACGTCTAGCTAAGATTGATCCATCATTTGTAGGAATGTATGAGTGATATCCTCGTGTTCCAGGAATTGTTTTTAAATTTTCGTATCTATCAGCTAGTCGATTTCATTTCGCAAACAAAGGAATCCCTCTGCATTCTGTAACTATATAACAGTTGTGAATGAGGGATCTCAACAGTTTGACTGTTTGCGCATCTAAAAATCTAAATCTAAAAAATCTAATCTAAAAAAAAGCGCATCTAAAAAACTCGGCCTCCTAAATAGATGCAAAAAATTTTTCACTCCATACCAATTGCTCCATGTTTATAAGTCCTATATTCGTCCCTGTATGGAGTACTGCTGTCAAGTTTGGGGTGCTGCCTCTGTTTCCATCTTGGCCCTCTTGGACTCTGTTCAAAAGCGAGCTATACGAATTGTAGGTGATCGAACTTTGACATCACAACTTGATTCCCTACAACATCGTCGCACTGTTGCTGACCTCGTTGTTTTTTACAAATATCGTCATCAGCAGTGCTCAGATGAAATCAGCGGCATCATGCCTCAAACTTATTCTTACCCCCGTTCCACTCGGCAATCGGCTGCCGCAACCAGTGAAACGGTAAAGATCCCGCGCTGTCATACTGGCAGATCGCAGAGAGACTTCTTTGTCCGAACTGCGTACAAATGGAATAGTTTGCCGGAACACTTAGTCTCAGGTGGCTTCAACCCACAGATGTTTAAAAAAAGCGTTAATCTACACCTCAGAACGCCAGTTGTTGTGGGACCCAGGTCTAGACCTAGGTCTTAAAAGGTATTTATGTGTTGTTGTGACACATATTCTAAACCCTATTACACAACACATTTTATTAAAAAAAAAAAAAAAAAAAATAATGGATTTGATTTAATCCGAACTCTACTGATGAAGATATTTATAAAAAACAACGAGATCAGACCAATCAGTTCATAACCAAACTTCTCTTCTATCCGTCTGTAATGGAAGACGATAAAAATGATCAATAATTTATTATCTATATTATCTATATCTCTATATTATGTTTTTATTTTAAAATATATTATGAACGTATTATATTATATTATACTAGGAAGGCCCGGCGTGCTTCGCTACGCTTATAAATAAAGTTTTTGCGTAGACATTTTGTTGACGTAGAAGCAATGATTTCAAAAAGTGGTAATGAGAAATGCTACCATATAATTTTTAATTTTTCTTTTTAAATATATGAATGAAAAATAATCAGAACTCTAGCTGATCAGTTCGGATATATGAAAAATTAGCGATCAAATAAGTTTTCAAGTAAGCTTCGTATGAAAAATTAGCATATGAAAAATTAGCGATCAAATAAGTTTTCAAGTAAGCTTCGCTAATTTTTCATATATCCGAACTGATCAGCTAGAGTTCTGATTATTTTTCATTCATATATTTAAAAAGAAAAATTAAAAATTATATGGTAGCATTTCTCATTACCACTTTTTGAAATCATTGCTTCTACGTCAACAAAATGTCTACGCAAAAACTTTATTTATAAGCGTAGCGAAGCACGCCGGGCCTTCCTAGTTAATTTTAAAGCATGAATAGAACACGTTGAAATTTCATCTATAATAATGATTGATGCATTATTAATATATGTGCCATGTACACTGTTTGGAGTTATATTTGGCATTGAATTCTCTAATAATGGAATTGGTAATTTGAAAACATTATGCAAAGTTCGCCCCCCAATCAAAAGAGTTGATGCAATACCACTGAAGGCAGTTACAATACACGAAAGATTTAGTGAATTAAATTTATGAATGATTGCCGTTTGAATAAAAGTTTTGCCACAACCTGCATGAGCTGT
The DNA here is from genome assembly GCA_963693315.1 of Diogma glabrata. NCBI lineage: Eukaryota > Metazoa > Arthropoda > Insecta > Diptera > Cylindrotomidae > Diogma > Diogma glabrata. The sequence continues at coordinate 199,726,173 of OY856188.1, forward strand.
CAAGAAAAAAAGCTAAAGCATTCGGAGGAACATTCAAACCACAGATAAATGCAAATAATTGACGAAACTGTTTTGGTGATTGAATTTCTGAAGCTTCAAGTAAACATTCACGCTATTCATTATCATTTGTTGCAATACCTCGAGCTTCACATGCTGCAACAAAAGTAGGGTAGGGTACACCTTCATACATACGTAGATCAAAAAAAGATTTTGGACCACGAACATGCAACAGAAGTAAACGCATATGAAACAATTCTATATCTTTTGGAGTAACCATATATAATCGAGCAACAACTTTATCAGCCCCACGTTGTCTTCTTTTCCACGATTTACTTTGGTCATACCAAACATAATTAATTCTGTATACAAAAACTCATTAGCTAAATTATCAATGGAATTCAAATTGGAAAAATGCTAACAATTTTGTTCTTGATACATTTGCGACTGTGCCAGCCACATTACCATTCCTGATATAAACATTTTGTCTATTAGGCAAATGACAATCAAGTCGAATAATTGTATGAGATTGAAAATGCATTGGAAATTCAAATATGCGCCAAGCAGCTTCAGTCGAACCAACATACCGTCCATTCAAAAAATCTTGAATTTCATTTCCCACAATCGCATCATCATTATTCACTGCATTCTCTCCATTCACTCTCAATTCAACATTGGCAGAATCATACTCTTTATATACATACTTGTAAACATATTTCACACTTTTAACAGTCGTACATATTTCCACGTTAATATGACAATTGAATTTTGCAAGAAGATAAATATTATACGGAACAACATATCTATTATCAAGAGAGGCACCACGTACATCAACACTCATACCATTATCACGTCGACGGTACAAAGGATAACCATTCACATATTCTTTAATATTTTCAGAAAAAGGTTTTGGAAAATTATTACTACATTTACCACTCTCATACAAACAGAATTGGGATTTAGAGCACCACATGGTTCATGCATCATATGACGTTTCACATATTCATGTAATTTAGGAAAAAGAATGGGATCAGGGATTTCAGTACATACAAATTTATTAATCATTTCATTTCCATCAATTCTATCTTCATCTGACAAATTTAACAAAATTCATCATTTTTAAAAATAGCAACCACATCAGTTTGAACAGCATCATTAAAACGACGAATATCACATTCTCTGTTAACTTTTATAACCATTGACACATCAGCAGTAACATTCTCAGGTCTTTCACAAAATTCATGCATTGATTTAAAAGAACGAACAAAAGGATTCACACGATCTAACTCAAAACCTATCTTACGCATAAGAAAAAATTCGAAATGAAATTTAAAACATAGAAAAACAATATGTACGTTTATTCACATTCAAAGAAATAAATATACTAACAGCTGAGAAAAAATTAAATATTAAAAAGAATAACAAAATAAAGTTTTAAGTTTCGTTTTTGTTGTTCGTTGTTCGATAGCAAATATATTTTTATATGTATGTAAACTTATAATGCATATGTATAGAAAAAGTTTTCCGTATATAATAACTTTTTTATTTATGATCCGATTTGTTTGAATCCGGATCCCAATATAGGTTACACTAATATCAGTTAGCTGTGAAAATTTGAATTGAATCCATCTGCGAATAAAAAAGCCTTATGCTCCACAAAGTTTTAATCTAGCGTATTAATATATAAGAAGATTATTTAATATAATCAAGCAACCATTGACTTCGGATGCAAAACATTTTTGATAAAAATAATATTTTTATAAAATTGTTATTTTAAATTTAAATAATGTTGTAAGGATAGACTCCCTAAAAGGTACACAATCAAAAATAGTCATAATCATATCGGAAGCCAAACTATCATTTATTTGATCTCCTGGCTATTACAGAGGGAAAAACAAGTTTGAAATGATACACCAAAATCAAAATCAAATTTCAAACCAAAATACAAGAAAAATCGGACCGATAACAAGAATCTATCAATTGAATATTGAAGGATCTAGCAAATCGAAATGCGAACATTTATCGAATCAACTAAAAGATTACAAAATAGATATTGCAGTCATTCAAGAAACACACATTGCATCAAACGAAATTTTAGTTACCAGAGGTGAAATTCCTGGATATGAAATTATCGGAGCAACATTTCATAAATCGTATGGAACTGCAACGTATGTAAAATGTGGTCTGAAAATGTGAAACTAGTGGAAACCTCTTCAACAGACGATGTTTCTATCATAACAATTAAGGTTGGCGGAACAATTATTATGAATGTATACATATACCAAACACAGCCTGGCCGACTAATGTTCTCCCTTCATATGATAAACCGAGCATCTATATTGGTGACTTTAACAGCCATCACACACTATGGAAATATCAGAATGATGACATCAACGGTATAACACTTGTAAATTGGTCTGAACAGCAAAACTTGCATCTCATATTCGACGCGAAAGACCTTGGTATTTTTCAATCCGCCCGATGGCGCCGAGATTACAACCCAGACCTATGTTTCGTTTCATCTAATTCTAAAGATCAACCAATACATGCTTTAAGACAAGTATTATTGGGTTTCCCACATTCTCAGCATCGAACAGTAATAGTAGAGGCTGGAATACAAATCCCGATGATACATTCAATACCGAAACCTAGATGGAATTTTTTAAAGGCTTCATGGCATTTTTCAAAAGATGCTTCTGTGCGATTTATTCCCCAAGTTGCAAAGAACTACGAACGTTTCCTTTGCGCTACTCTAACAGCTGCAAAAAAATTCATACCGCGAGGCTATCGTATGGAATATATTCCAAGATGGAATGAGGAAAGTGAAAGACTTTTCAATGAATTCGAAGAAAGTGGAGACCCAGAAATAGCTGATGATCTATTAAGATCCTTAGATGCTAATCGACAAGAAAGTCTGCTATGGAAAATATGGATTTTACACATTCTAGTAGAAAAGCATGGAGTCAAATACGAAAATTGGGTGCTGGGAAAAAGAAATTTGCTGATAAAACAAACATACATCCAAATTTAATAGCGAACAGGATAGTAAACATGTCAAGAGTTGAACCACATAAAGAACTTTCAAAAACCGTTCTCTTAAATCTTAAAAACTTGAAACGAAACACACCAAGATCTTCCGAATATTGTCACCCTTTCATCATCAAAGAGATTGCAGCTTCATAATCGGACATGAAATCGGGCAAAGCAGCTGGCTTCGATAACGTCTATCCAGAATTCCTTAAAAATTGCGGAGAAAATACCAGAAAATGGCTTGCTCGCTTTTACATAATGGAAGCTGCAATATTACCAGACGTAGACGCAATTGCACAGATCAAGTATTGCCACTAACCAACTATATCGAACTTGGGTTCCAAAAAAAAATGAAAATGTCTGTTGTTTTCATGGACCTAACAGCGGCTTATGACACCGTTTGGCGAAAAGACTTAATATATAAGCTGCTCAATATTATTTCATGCCTTAAAATTGCTCAAGTTATCAACAATATGCTCACAAATCGCCTTTTCCAAGTCTATCGAAATAATGAGAAGAGTTCTTTCAGGAAATTGAGTAATGGTCTCCCACAAGGATCAGTATTGGCTCCATTATTTTTCAACATTTATGTGATCGATTTACCAACAACTCAACCAAGAATCAATTTTAAATTACTTTAAACTCAACTTATTTCAACTCAATCAATCAATTTTCAATTACTGAAAACATTTTGGATGAAGATCTAATAATACTGGGAAATTTTTTTAAGAAATGGAGATTATGTCCAAGCATGGATAAAACTGAAGTTTGTTGGGTCAATTTTAACGGAACACAAGTTACAAATAACTATAATCCGAAATTTTTGGGTCACACATTGGACAGATCACTTACACACAAATAAAATTGCTTGAAGCTTGAGGCCAAATTAAAGACAAGAAATAATATCATACAAAAACTTGCGGGATCAACATGGGGAGCTTCTGCAAATGTATTGAGAACATCTGCAATGGCTCTTGTTTTCTCCTCAGCTGAATATTGTGCGCCTGTTTGGTTGAAAAGTACACACGCAACCAAAATCGATGTACAACTTAGAACAACAATGCGTATTATCACCGGAGCAATCAACCCGACACCAATAGAATGGCTTCCAGTTTTATCAAATATTAAACCTCCGCATTTGCGACGATATCAGGCCTTATTAAAAGAATATGGTAAAATAATGGACAATCAACTACTTCCAGCATATCAAGATCTCGTTACACCAAATTTTTGAATTGTCATGAAACGATCAAATTTAGCTCAGTAATCTATAATTTCTTTGTGAATTGATATTTTTTTGTTGTCCCCTTAAATTAAAATATTTTAAGTAAAAATATGGTCAAAATTCAATTCTTTTCAAATTTCAAAACATTAAAACTGTTTTGTTGTTGTCCCGTCAAATCATCAAAAACAAAAAAAATATAAACACCATAAATAATAATAACTTCCAACCTATATTTACAATAATTTCTTCTTTTATTAATTTGTCATACACACACTCAAAAATCAATTCCTGTTGTTTTATATGTAATTTGGTTAAAAAATAATACAAAACAGAACCAAAGTTGTGTTTTTGTATTTATATTTTAAATAATAAAACAACCGTATATGATTTCTTTTGCTATGCTAAATGTTGTTGTTTTCCCTTTAAAGTTTAAATAGAAATATTTAAAGTCAAACTATAGTCAAAATGTAATCCCTTTAAAATCATAAATCATCAAACCACAACCATTTCAAATTTAAAGTATGTGCTTTTCTGCTGGTAGGTGGTTACATCTCTCGCTGGTATAATTACTCTATGACGAGCATATATATATGAGTAATCGTCACAGGCTACATATTAACATAAAGTCCCTATCATCGACCATTGTCTAACAAATGCTTCTCTTATTTTTAAACGACCAAGTTTTTATATTAAGAGCAGATAAGAAGATCCCGTTTTACAAACTCAATTTTCTCAATTCAAAAAAATCACTTGGAACCTCTTGTAAATAATAGTTACTCCTAAAAAGTAATATATCACTTTTCAAATCAATATGCAAAAATACATACAAAGCCGGCAATCCAAAAAGTTTGCCGCTATTATGTCGCAATTTTCAGATCAATATTATTTGTTTTGTTTTTATCTCTTTTCCTTAAAGTTATGTACAGACATTTTCGGCGGTAAAGTGGTACACGGTACATATATACATAACTTTAAGGAAAAGAGATAAAAACAAAACAAATAATATTGATCTAAAAATTGAAGGCACAATAGCCAGCATAATAAGTGATTGCATTTGTTTTCATAATATCTTTATCCGTTTGATAAATTATTTCGCACGCTTCAGGCATTTTCTCGTGCTCTGGCTCGCCGTACAATAAACTTTCTTTGTATATCTCTTTAAAAGTATTCCACTCTAAATCAATCATGTTTCCATCATCAGCCTTACAATTACTGTACTCGCTTTGGAAAATGAGTTTTGTAACAATTATGTTCGCATAATGAACTCCTATTTCATTGCAAGTAGGCATGTAGTTAAAGCCACCTTTACCCCGTAGCTTTGAAAAGAAGTTTTCAAGGGCGTCTTGGTTGGTTTTACCAGTTAATATATACTCTACCTCATAAGTGGTAGCTAGGTGTTCTATTAACATTAGTTGCGCTTTAATCGTAATTTGCAGATTTTTGATAAATTTAATGTAGTTCGCATTTTCGGAAAGAATTTTCAAATCTTTCAAATAAATTAAACTATCTTTTAAATAATCGTTGATGGCATTGTCTCTTCTAAGTGGTGCTTCATATGGTGCTCTGGATGAAAAACTTCGCGAGTTTAAACAATCAAATATATTATTGAACCGTTCAATAAAACTTGCTGTTGATTTTGCTTTATTAATATAGTCTCCTAAAATTTCTGGACATGTTTGTTCCACGGTCTTAATAGCACAGGATACTGTATTACTTAGCAGTTGAACTGCTAAAGAAACATTCATTTTCTCAAAATTGTTGGGTATTATATGCTTTTGGGAAAGTTTAGGCAATAGTTTGCAATTTTTGTTAGTGTCATGCTCAAACACTTTATATATAACATTTATATCAGCTATGCCGTGTTCACTATGAGAAAGCGGGTATTTTAATAATGCATTTCGAACAGACTTTATTAGATGAGGTGGATCAAATTGTGCAAAAATTTGCTTACCATTAAACTCAAAATATGGCTTTTCAAGCGTAATCCCAAGACTTTTATACGCTTGAATGTTAAGTGATCCTTGGTCACAAGTAATCATAACCACATTTAACCCCATTTTCTCTTCACACAACTGAATATTTTTTTAATTAATTCACTTAATTTTGAGGATGTAAAGGATTTGTTGACAACAACATAATTAAGGACATATTTCCAGTTCGAAAGTAATGATCGGGCCATAAAAAATAGAGCTGAACTGGCTAGCTCATTCTTTCTTTCGGTCCCATCATCATAAAATCCTTCCAGCCTATCACTTAAAATATTGTGTGTTAAGTCTTGCTTTATTGAAATTTCATCAAAACTTAAAACACAAATTTTGTCTTTTGGTGGCAAATTTACAAAAAAAGAGTTATGTTGCTCCATTAACACTTCGTTAATACCCGGTGGGATAAACTTAATAGGAGACCACTTGTATATTGATGAAACTGACGGCAATTTCAAATGTAAACTATCTCTCAAATACTTGTAAGTTGCAGCTGATTTATAATACAAACATTGTGCAAAATTTTTATCATGCTTGTTGTATGAATAATTTTGCTTGAGCAGAAGCTTACAAACATTTTTAGAATTTTCATTTACACTGAGATTGTCAATAACATTATCAACAGTGGCACTACATTTTTTTCGGTATTTTACTTTTAAAAGTTTAAAATTCCGTTTACACTTATTGTGTAAAAGTCTCGTTGATTTTAATTTTTTTTTTACATTTTCCAGTTCCTTTTTATAATATGCAAGTTGTTTCGACTTCTTAATACAATTTTCACAATCACTGACAAGACTTTTGTCAAATTCGCAATGCGAACAATTGATTGTGTTAATTATATTTAAAAACTCTATCTCATCATCAGTTTTGTCACATTGTGTACTAACATCAGATGATTGCATTGGAACTGGAAAATTAGTCTCTCTTATACTTGAAAATTGGTGGTAGCTGCTAGAATCTTTCAAATCGCTTACCTGTGACATAAAAAGAGTAGGCACCGCATTTTTTGTCAATCGACTATTGCCGATATATGACGGATCAAAATGTTTAGCACAAATAAAAGTATTTTTTACCTGTAAATCATCCAACTTAATTCCAATTGCTGACAACCACAGTTCTCTTCTATCCCTCGTTGATGGAAGACGATAAAACCGATTGGTTGTATGCTGCGACTTATTGTTGCAGCACGGAACGACGCATGAAATATATTGACGTAGAGGACGTATTTCATGGTTCACTAAATAAATATAATCAATCATTTATTATATATAAAATATATTATGAAAGTATTATATTATCTAGTTTTATATTATTTATAATATGGTCCGAACGAGAACAAATCAAAAATCGTCAGTGCGCAATAACATTTTGCAAAATAATATAAAAGAATTGAATGAAGAGAGATACAACCTGCAATTAATTACTCCTGCATTGCAAGATTATGTGGAATTCTATTGAAACCATGATTGAGCAGTTTTGCGAGTCAAACCAGCAGTTGTACAAACTTCAAATGTTTTAAATCTAAATCATTTATGGAATACAAAAAAAGATGATGTGGTTCGTCACAAGATCAATAAAAACTCTCAACCGTTAAGCTGCCTCATTATTATCTGCAGAGGGAATCCTAAAATTTCTATTCAAATCTCTTAAGAAAAATAATTCAGACATATTTAAGCTCAAAATTGTTATTTGGAATACAATCTCAAATTTGTAAAAGAAGAGATAGCTCATTAGTTTCATTGTTGAAATTTCTACAAAATCCAAAGTCACTTAGCCAACCTGAGGAAGACGATTTTTTTCTATTTGCTTTAAAAGCGAAATTATTAAAACAGCAAAAAATTTCTCTCGAAGGTTATTCAAAAGTCAGTCCAGAAATTGATTCTTCCAATTACATCTATATTGGTCTATCTATCTATCTTCCAATTACATCTATATTGGTCTATCTATCTATCTTCCAATTACATCTTTATTGGTCTATCTATATTGGTGACTTTAACAGCCATCACACACTATGGAAATATCAGAATGATGACATCAACGGTATAACACTTGTAAATTGGTCTGAACAGCAAAACTTGCATCTCATATTCGACGCGAAAGACCTTGGTATTTTTCAATCCGGCCGATGGCGCCGAGATTACAACCCAGACCTATGTTTCGTTTCATCTAATTCTAAAGATCAACCAATACATGCTTTACGACAAGTATTATTGGGTTTCCCACATTCTCAGCATCGACCAGTAATAGTAGAGGCTGGAATACAAATCCCGATGATACATTCAATACCGAAACCTAGATGGAATTTTTTAAAGACTTCATGGCATTTTTCAAAAGATGCTTCTGTACGATTTAATCACCAAGTTGCAAAGAACTACGAACGTTTCCTTGGCGCTACTCTAATAGCTGCAAAAAAATTCATACCGCGAGGCTATCGTATGGAATATATTTCAAGATGGAATGAGGAAAGTGAAAGACTTTTCAATGAATTCGAAGAAAGTGGAGACCCAGAAATAGCTGATGATCTATTAAGATCCTTAGATGCTAATCGACAAGAAAGTCTGCTATGGAAAATATGGATTTTACACATTCTAGTAGAAAAGCATGGAGTCAAATACGAAAATTGGGTGCTGGGAAAAAGAAATTTGCTGATAAAACAAACATACATCCAAATTTAATAGCGAACAGGATAGTAAACATGTCAAGAGTTGAACCACATAAAGAACTTTCAAAAACCGTTCTCTTAAATCTTAAAAACTTGAAACGAAACACACCAAGATCTTCCGAATATTGTCACCCTTTCATCATCAAAGAGATTGCAGCTTCATAATCGGACATGAAATCGGGCAAAGCAGCTGGCTTCGATAATGTCTATCCATAATTCCTTAAAAATTGCGGAGAAAATACCAGAAAATGGCTTGCTCGCTTTTACATAATGGAAACTGCAATATTACCAAATGTGGACGCAATTGCACAGATCAAGTATGGCCACAAACCAACTATATCAAACTTGGGTTCCAAAAAAAAATGAAAATGTCTGTTGTTTTCATGGACCTAACAGCGGCTTATGACACCGTTTGGCGAAAAGACTTAATATATAAGCTGCTCAATATTATTCCATGCCTTAAAATTGCTCAAGTAATCAACAATATGCTCACAAATCGCCTTTTCCAAGTCTATCGAAATAATGAGAAGAGTTCTTTTAGGAAATTGAGTAATGGTCTCCCACAAGGATCAGTATTGGCTCCATTATTTTTCAACATTTATGTGATCGATTTACCAACAACTCAACCAAGAGTGGGGTCAATTTTAACGGAAAACAAGTTACACATAACTATAATCCGAAATATTTGGGTCACACATTGGACAGATCACTTACACACAAATAAAATTGCTTGAAGCTTGAGGCCAAATTAAAGACAAGAAACAAAAATTAATTTATTGTTTTTATAATTAATTTTTAAATAAGAATATTAAAAAAAACTTTTTTAAAGATGGCGCTAGGGTCAAAGATCAATTGGAATTTAATTAATTTTTTTTCTGAAAATAGTTCTATCCTTATTCTAAAATATATCAAATTTACAAAGAGGCTGAAATTTTTGTTCTTGAGATATTTAATTTTAAAGATTTTTAGTACGGCTTCCATTATGTAAAAGCGAGCAAGCCATTTTCTGGTATTTTCTCCGCAATTTTTAAGGAATTCTGGATAGACATTATCGAAGCCAGCTGCTTTGCCCGATTTCATGTCCGATTATGAAGCTGCAATCTCTTTGATGATGAAAGGGTGACAATATTCGGAAGATCTTGGTGTGTTTCGTTTCAAGTTTTTAAGATTTAAGAGAACGGTTTTTGAAAGTTCTTTATGTGGTTCAACTCTTGACATGTTTACTATCCTGTTCGCTATTAAATTTGGATGTATGTTTGTTTTATCAGCAAATTTCTTTTTCCCAGCACCCAATTTTCGTATTTGACTCCATGCTTTTCTACTAGAATGTGTAAAATCCATATTTTCCATAGCAGACTTTCTTGTCGATTAGCATCTAAGGATCTTAATAGATCATCAGCTATTTCTGGGTCTCCACTTTCTTCGAATTCATTGAAAAGTCTTTCACTTTCCTCATTCCATCTTGGAATATATTCCATACGATAGCCTCGCGGTATGAATTTTTTTGCAGCTGTTAGAGTAGCGCAAAGGAAACGTTCGTAGTTCTTTGCAACTTGGGGAATAAATCGCACAGAAGCATCTTTTGAAAAATGCCATGAAGCCTTTAAAAAATTCCATCTAGGTTTCGGTATTGAATGTATCATCGGGATTTGTATTCCAGCCTCTACTATTACTGTTCGATGCTGAGAATGTGGGAAACCCAATAATACTTGTCTTAAAGCATGTATTGGTTGATCTTTAGAATTAGATGAAACGAAACATAGGTCTGGGTTGTAATCTCGGCGCCATCGGGCGGATTGAAAAATACCAAGGTCTTTCGCGTCGAATATGAGATGCAAGTTTTGCTGTTCAGACCAATTTACAAGTGTTATACCGTTGATGTCATCATTCTGATATTTCCATAGTGTGTGATGGCTGTTAAAGTCACCAATATAGATGCTCGGTTTATCATATGAAGGGAGAACATTAGTCGGCCAGGCTGTGTTTGGTATATGTATACATTCATAATAATTGTTCCGCCAACCTTAATTGTTATGATAGAAACATCGTCTGTTGAAGAGGTTTCCACTAGTTTCACATTTTCAGACCACATTTTACATACGTTGCAGTTCCATACGATTTATGAAATGTTGCTCCGATAATTTCATATCCAGGAATTTCACCTCTGGTAACTAAAATTTCGTTTGATGCAATGTGTGTTTCTTGAATGACTGCAATATCTATTTTGTAATCTTTTAGTTGATTCGATAAATGTTCGCATTTCGATTTGCTAGATCCTTCAATATTCAATTGATAGATTCTTGTTATCGGTCCGATTTTTCTTGTATTTTGGTTTGAAATTTGATTTTGATTTTGGTGTATCATTTCAAACTTGTTTTTCCCTCTGTAATAGCCAGGAGATCAAATAAATGATAGTTTGGCTTCCGATATGATTATGACTATTTTTGATTGTGTACCTTTTAGGGAGTCTATCCTTACAACATTATTTAAATTTAAAATAACAATTTTATGAAAATATTATTTTTATCAAAAATGTTTTGCATCCGAAGTCAATGGTTGCTTGATTATATTAAATAATATAATATAATATAATACGTTCATAATATATTTTAAAATAAAAACATAATATAGAGATATAGATAATATAGATAATAAATTATTGATCATTTTTATCGTCTTCCATTACAGACGGATAGAAGAGAAGTTTGGTTATGAACTGATTGGTCTGATCTCGTTGTTTTTTATAAATATCTTCATCAGTAGAGTTCGGATTAAATCAAATCCATTATGCCTGCAAACAGTCAAACTGTTGAGATCCCTCATTCACAACTGTTATATAGTTACAGAATGCAGAGGGATTCCTTTGTTTGCGAAATGAAATCGACTAGCTGATAGATACGAAAATTTAAAAACAATTCCTGGAACACGAGGATATCACTCATACATTCCTACAAATGATGGATCAATCTTAGCTAGACGTTATTCTAACTCTACGGAATTTAGTAATGTAAAATTAAATAAATGATAAAAAATGTGTAAAATATTTATTTTGAGTTAAAATTAAAAATTTGTTATAAAACATATATGTAAATCCAAAAAACACTGTTCCTTTTTTAACTCCACTTTTTTTATGATGAAACATTTTAAGGCGTGTTACAATAAAATTAATAAAAAAAAACAAATCGAATTTGAATTTTTTACCGTTATGTTTCTAAAAGAAAGTGTTCAAGGTCATATAATGTGAATTATTATTTTGCTCTGTTTAATACATACATTTTGAGTTATATAACATTAAAATCAGTCCAGTAGTTTTGACTGTAGAGCCATTTCAATACACCAGGGTCGAGCAATTTCTTGATTTTTCAACACCCTGTATCTTAGACAGGGTTAAAAAAAAAACTAAAAACGCAGAAAACTTTTTTTTATTGATGTCAACGAATTCTAATTATACAAAATTAAAACCTCATTTCCAGACCTTGCTGATTTCACGTGTTTTTCACCCGGCATTAAAAATATGTTTCTCCTCGACGCCTAATAAATTCATTTTGTTAAAATTTTATCCGGAACTCCAAGAATTCCCATTGCATAGGTAAATTTTATATGAAATCTACCTAAAACAAGCAGCTCAAAGGATAAACTTATATCATATTATTTAGAACATCAGCAGCCAAATTCTGTAACTGTGAAGCGGTGTAGTGATAAATTTTTTATCATTTCACCGTAAAAAAATCTAAATTAGTGAAATGTTAAAACTGAAAAGTTAACACTGACTTTTGGTTAGTGATAAAATAAAATGAATTCTTTTGTTGCTAACGCCATTATGTCAAAAAACACAATTACACCAATGTGATTTGTTTATTTAAGATTTCAAAATAACATCAAAAATTTTTTTTCAAATTTAACTTCGAAAATATTTAAATATAGTTAAATTGATGTTTAAATTGTGTTGTTCAAAATGATTGGTATTTATGTGTTTTAGACCGTAGTTCGGAATTAATATATCTTTATGTATATACGTATATACAGTCAACTAGATTTACATTTCATGTATCAAAACGCTCATGTTTGTCGTAGGTTTATGTATTGTTTTCTTGAACTTAATGGTTTTTGAAAATGAAACTGGCAATTACAAATAATGCAAGAGCACAATACCATTGAAGACGTCATCTGTCTATATCTGAACACTTATGCAGAAGTGTGTTCAGAATATTGTTAAAAAGATCGACGTCTGCTATCGTAGTCGTGATGAAAATTTACCAAATATTACTTTTTATCCAGAACGGTAATATAACATACTTCTAATGAGATATTATAGAATTCTTTCAAAATCTATATTTCTTGAACAATAGAGGAACAAATTCCTGTTGTTAGATTAGAACTTTAATTATGACCCCACTAGAGTCAAAATAAGTCTTATCTGCAAAAAATAGCAATATACTTGACATCTCGTTTATTTCAGCATTTCTCATAAATATGTCTTTGCATAACTGACGGCATGAATTAATTGAACAAATCTTTTATTTAATCCAATTAAAAATTAATTTCGCTCAACCATTATATTTTGTTCACAAAAAATAATTTATTTTGAAAATAATAAATAAAGGATTTTTTATAATAATTCTATTAAATAAAACAATCAATGAAAATTTTATGCATTGACGTTTGATATTTAGTGAGTCGCCTACTTACTATAAGATTTTTTAACACTTACATCGCACATAAATTGCATATAGAATCGCAAAAAATGTTAAAATGATAAAAATTTGATGATAAAATCGAAATAAAGAAGTTTTTAACACTTCACCACTTCACAGTCACAGAATTTGGCTGCAGGTGTTATAAATATATCACAAACAACGATCTACTGTATCGCTTTGATATGATTAAACATTAATTTTAAGGTAAATGTATTTTTGAGCCATATAAAGTAAAAAAGTTTTTAGAACACATAACCGCATAACTACTTTAAACCCAATTTGTTTAAAGTTATCATAAGACAAATTATTGGAAAATAATATTTTTAAATTTCATAATCTATTCTTTTAGAACTCATGTATTCAAATTTAAAACATTAAATTGATACAAATTTTCATACATAGATTTTGAAATTTAAAAATATTTTTATCCTACACAACCAAATCAAATTAAATCAATTTCTGACCAAAAAAAATTGGCTAAAGTCAACAACCTAAACATATGGTTAAAGTGCATTTGAAAGATGAAAAATAAATCAACTATCTATCTATGTAGCCAACAACAACAACGCGTAACCCAAATTCTTCAAAAACTGAAAAATTATTTTGACCATTTTTAACTTACAAAAACAAACCAAAATTATCAATGAATTCTAAAAACCTTTATATATTTATATAAACATGTCAAAGGAAACACTAATCCATGCGAGTTTTTTTATTATTATTAATTGTATTTTACCATCGTATTTTTTGTTGTCTCATTAGTAAAATAGAATATAAAGCAAAAGAAATTTCAAATACATATAAATGTTTCTCTTTTTTTATTTTGATTTGTTAAAGTATAAGTACTTTTTATCTCTGTTTAGAAATTTATTTCAAAACTAACACGAAACATCAATACGTTGCCGGAAAATTATAACAGATCAAAAATTAACATAATTTAGTGAAAAGATGATACACTCAGCAAACTACTCAAAATCATCTCCATTTAGCGTTTCGAGAAAATATTACAAAATCACAAATTCATATTTCTTTCAAATTCCAAAAATATTGTAAAACTTAAATAAAATCAAACTTTTTCAAAATTCCAAAAATATTCCAAAAATTAGAATAAAATCAAATACTTAAACTTTTTTAAATTCCATTAATATTCCAAAAATTCTTAAAAATCCAAACTTTTTCAAAAATTCTAAAAATATTGCAATAATTATAACAAAATCAAAAATTGAAAAATACCAAAAACATTCCAAAAATTTAAACTTTTTCTAAATTCTAATAAAATTCCAAAAATTCTTAAGAATTCAAAGTTTTTCCAAAATTCTAAAAATATAGTAAAAATTATTACAAAATCAAAAATACAAACTTTTATCAAAATTCCAAAACTATTTCAAAAACTATAACCAATTCAATAAAACCAATTCATAAAAACAGATAAATTTTTTTTTCCAAAAAATTGGCTAAAAAAATCAATGAAATCATTTTTGACACGCTTGACATTATTTTTTTGACAATCTTATAATGTCATAATTCTCTATAATAATAATATATTTTCATGCATACATATTATTAATTTAATTTTTTTCCAAAAAATTGAGTAAAAAAATAAATAAAAATCTTTCTTTTTACACACTTGACAACTTTTTTTGACAAACTTATAATGCAAAAATCTAGATTTTGGTCTCCCATACCAATCCCGACCATCATGATTTCTCCAAATTCAATGTTCCTACTCGTAATCACTTAAAATGAACGTTTTTTAAGCAAAAAATATGCAAATTTCCTTGTGTTGACACACTTGACGATTTTTTTGACACGCTTCCGGTACAGCTATCGAACACATAATCCTTTCGGCATATAGTAAATAATTCGGCAATAATTTTTAGAAAAAAAAAATTTCAAATCCGTTCAGCGGTTTTCTAGATTTCGTAGGTTGTGACGGACGGACGGCGGACGGCCGGCCGACAGACAGGCATACATTTTTGTTTGTTGCATTTTTAGAATCAGTAGGTCCTAAAACGTCGAGAAATGCCAAAAAAGCATGGGTAAGAATTTCACTTTGAGCTCATGAATGTAATCTCAGGTCTTTCAGACCGAAGTAATTATATCAAGCACGACCAAATGAATCAATTTAAATCAAACTCTGACCAAACTAAATTGATATATTCTAAAATCTAAAGTCATCGACCTAGGACAATAAAAACTTAATATAGTTCAAATCCATTTAAAAAAAGATGAAAAAATAAATAAAAAATCTTGACAATTCGTAACCCAAATAACAAATTCAATCATTTGCTTCTTCAATATACAAAAACAAAAAATTATCATCACAACACAATCCTTAAATTATATATTTAAACACTCATACATACGAGCACTTTTTCTATTTTTTAATTATCGTATTTTTTCGTATTTAAGTAAAAGTAAAATAGAAAATATACAAAAACAAAAAATTATCAATGAATGAAATTATATTTGTTAAATATAAAAAATTATCATACCAATACAATCCTTAAATACATACGAGTACTTTGTTTTTATTTTCTATTTTATAATTATCGTATTTTCTCGTATTTAAGTAAAAGTAAAATAGAAAATAAAGCAAAAGAAATATTTCTCTTTCAAATATAAATTCTCATTTTTTTATTTTGATTTGCTTTGTTTATTGTTTCATATAAGACAGAAAGAATGCAATGTATAATTTGTAAAATTTGTATATTGCTTAACCTTTCATCTCTGGTTGTACTTTTATTTGTATTATCAGTATTCTATATACAATTTGTGTGAATAGAGGTTACGTCTCTCTATATATGTTTCTCTATGATTCTATCATAAAATATTGGCCTACGTCATATTTTGTCAGTGATAGGATTTTTTGTTTAGTTATCCATTCTTTAACAAAAAATATAAAAAAACAAAAAAAGAAAGATTTACGTCCATCAACACCTTTGAACGTATGTTGTTGTGGGACCTTGGTCTTAAAAGGTTTTTATGTGTTATTGTGACACATATTGTAATTCCTACTACACAACACATTTTATTAAAAAAAAAAAAAATATAGACGGCTGGCTACAAATATTCGTGTGAAAACATTTATATCTTGTTTATCTTCTTGTTTTAAATCATTTCAGGCCTTAAACCTGAAATATCCTTTAGCAAGCCAAAAAAAAAAATTAGTTTCGAATTTCCTATTGATTATTTTACAAGTCCACCATTAGTAGATATATGTAAACTTGTTAATGTTTAATAAAATTATAAGTTTAAATTAAATAAAATTGTATGCTTAATATGTTTGAATATGTATTTACTATAAATAAAATAAACACATTTAATAAAAATACAATTGTGACTTTAAAATTAAAAAGTTATCTGCCTTGAAATTTTGTTTCAAAAATCAAACTATTCGTTTTAGTTTCTCAAATATTTTAATAACAAACATTTGTACTTTTAGAATAAAAACTGTAATTTTTAAAGTAAAAAATAAATTTTAAAATCCATAATATTATTTTTTAATTTAAATACCGTTTTAATTTTAAACTAAAATATTGAAACATTTAATATAAAAATTTTGGATTTTGTTTTAAAAAATTGTTTTTTCAAATCAAAATTCTCCAATTTTCAATTTAAATATAATTTTTTTAGGATAGAAAGTGGATTTTTTAAAAATAAAAATTAGAATTTTAAATTAAAAATTTTGTTTTTCATTTATAATACAATGTTTTTTAAATTCAAATCTTTTTTAAATGACTTTGGAATCAAAAATCTTTAAAAATAAAAATAATTCCTTTTGGCGAAAAATCATGTCGCATTTGTTTTGATTCTACGGTTATTTTTTTTAAAGTTAATGCGATTTTTTCTTTCTGTGTACACACATATATAATTAATATATTAAAAAAATATTAAAAAGCATTTTTCCATTTTAATATTAAGCTACTATAAAATGATGCGCAGCTTTCGAGCATATCGCTATCCTTTTCATTTTCACAAACAATAAGCATACGCACTCTCTTTCTTTCGATGGACGAGCTACACGCAGCTGCAGTGCTGCGTCCTCTTCTATCGCATGGGATGGTTCGCTGGGACCTCTCTGTCGCAATTATTCACCTGCTGCAATATTTCACTTTTTAAAACTCGACAACCGGAATTCAGGACTGATTTTTTGACGACCTTATATCACCATGTTCGTAACAAAATAATCTTTATTTTGACATAAAGTTTATCCATTAACCGAAACGGGCAAATTTTTAAAAAAATTAATTTTTAAATTTTTAATTAATCATATTCTGGACTGAAATTTTTTAGACAACCCACTTGCAACATATTTATTAACTTATTTAATTTAATATAAAATACTTTTCATCCATTAACCAGTTCGGTGAAGGTCGTTGTATACTCGGATCCTAAGGCGAATTCGTTTAGAAAATTTTTTGCCATTTTTCATTTCTTTATATATTTTTTATGAATTGTACGTTGGCCTACTGCGATATCAGTTAATTATTTCAAAATTTATTTCATGATTTTTATTATCTCAGTAGGCCAGACGTATAACTATTTGTTATTAGTATAATTAAAATTTTATTGGTGAAATTGAATGATGTCATTACATTTTAAAGAATTTCATTGGTTTAAATTAAAATTAAGGCAAAAAATTTTCAAATTAATTTTGAAATAATTAACTGACATCGGAGTAGGCCAACGTATAATTCATAAAAAATATAAAAAGAAGTGAAAAATGGCAAAAAATTTTCTAAACGAATTCCCCGCTTTCGGTGATAAATTCTCATAATTTTTTGGAAAATTCCTCAAGCAAGTGGTATTGATAAAAGTCCTCGGCTTCATCAATATACTGGCTTTCGAAATTTTTAGCAAAAAATTATTCACCGCCCTTGGGAAATCACAACTGATA